>JAHHFK020005699.1:0-43112 GCA_024533555.2 Aedes koreicus | reverse complement strand
CTGCCGTGATGAGCCGTAGCCACGCTTAAATCTAAATCAGCTATTTATTCATAGATAATGAGCTCAAGATAATCGACATTCGTAGGGAATCGACTATTGGATTCACTGAGTAGAAGTTTTATTAAAACTCACTCAATGTCTCACTTCAAAGAGCCGAAATAAAAATAGCACACATTATAACAATGTTATAAAAACAATCTTATAACGGCTTCATTTTCGATAATTTTATATTAGTGGATAGGAAATAGGCGTGAGGAAGCTTTACTTTGCATTTGAAGCGATTAAATGACTGAGAGATGAGTATTAGACATATCAAAAGGAGGCAATGAACTAATAAGTAAACGTAAACTTTTCTACAATGACTATAGAAATTAAATGAATAACGCAGAAGACAAGAACTGTCTAAGGCGGACAAAGTGATAGGTTAATCAAACCGAGGTATGCACCGATGATTTTCAGAGCACATAACAGACGAAAGGACTCGAAATTCTCAAACGTGGCTCCATCCGAGTCATTTGCAACAGCGTCTTCTTGGACCACATGTTCCGTGTAGAGCTGGCAAAATGATTCGAAAGGATTTACGCAACGATATCATCAAAGGGCCTGGCGTAGAGGTTTCTACTCTATTCAGAGTCACGCCAGTAAACCTTTCAAAAAAAATTAATCCATCGGAAGCCAGATTTGTCGGAAGTTGAGAAATTTCATTATCTGAAAAGGATGCCTCGAAGGTGAAGCGAAGGCGCTAGTCAATTTTTTGAAAATCACCCGAGGCAATTATGCGATAGCATGGGAATGTTTGCAAAACCGATACAACAACAGTAAATTGCTGAAAAAGAGGCATGTGAAGGCGCTTTTCAAGCTTCCAACGCTTGGTATGGAATCGGTGATCGACTTACAGAGACTTGTGGAAGGGTTTGACCGGTCCGTACAGACATTGGATCAAGTTGCGCAGCCGGCGGATTATAAGGACATTTTGCTGATTGAAATTCTCAGTGCAAAATAAAACCCTTCCCGGACCACAATACTTCACTGTACGCAAGGACAGGGATCCCAAGTAACAATTCAAACGCAAATTGGTTTTATTCATGTTTTATGGAAGTTTTATCAAACATTATGGAGTTCATCCTGTTCCAAGTTTTCCAAATTAAGGTGGTTTTAATTGATTAACAGTTCTTAAGAGTGTTTGAAGAACATTTAAAGAAACCTCCATAAAACTACATCATTTATAAGTGTAAGGCCTGTACTCGAAAAAAATGCACCAGACAAAAGTGTTCGCCAAAAATTTTCTTGAAACATTCAGGGAATGGATTATGTTTCGGCATAACTACTTTATTCATGTAGAAGGAGATGTTTCGCTCATCGGCATGAGGCACCAAGAGTAGACAGTCATGTTTGCTAGAATGAAAGATATGAAGAGAAAGTGTTGAAAGTTCCGTCAGTGTACGGTAGGTTGGAAATGGAATAGAAGTATTGAAAATTGAGCGAAAGGGCATGGGTAAAGTAGTACTCGAACCAAGGACGTTATCATTGCCAAACATCCCACTGCAGGGTAGGTTGAGGCACAGATACATCTGCCACCTCAACTGGCAATAATAATGTGATGGAACTCGCTCATGTACCACTGATCGCTTGTGATAGTTTCTAGCGGTAGTTTGTACACACTTACTTTATTCAATTTCTTTTCTATCGCTGAAAGCCCGCACCTTTCCGTTAAGACCCCTCATTACATTTTGTGCAATGGTGGAGCCGACCTTTTTGGTCACTTTCATCCATTCTTTCTTCAACTCCAGCTCGTTCTTAAACACCTTGGACGATTTTTGAACTTTGGCCTTCATTATGGCCCAAAATCTTTCCACCGGACGAATCTCTGATGAATTTGGGGGGTTGGCGGTTTTTGGTACAAAAACAACGTTATGGTCTCTGTACCAATCCAACGTCGATCGCGCGTAATGGCATGATGCCGGGTTCGGCCAAAATAATGTCTCGCCTCGGTGGGACAGCAGGAAGAGCAACAGACGCTTCTGGAGGCACTCGGTGCGGTAAATTTCGCTGTTGATGGTACCCGTTGTGATGTACGGTTCACTCAGTTTATCGCATTGGCATATGGCCTGCCAGAGCAAGTATTTTTTGGCGAATTTGTCCACTTTCTTCTTCCTTATGTCTTCCGGAACATCAAACCGTGATTTGGCAACGTAGAACTCCAGTCCCGGTATCTGTTTTGCGTCTGCCTTGATGTAGGTTTCGTCATACATAACCACACACATCGGTTTCGTTAACCACTCTCGATACAGCTTCCTTGCGCGGGATTTGGCCGCAGTGTTTTGTTGATCACGCCGGTTCGGTGCCTTGTGGACCTTGAATACACTAATCCCAGCACGTTTCATGGTTTGCTGAACGAACCAGGCGGAACGCTTTGCCTTCAGAGCCGCGTCGCGAATCGCAAGGTTCGGATTACACTGGAAATAGTCCAACACCTTCCGGGCCATCACAGGGTCAGCTGTCTTCGATTTTCTTCCACCTCCAGCCCGCCGCTCGGTCGTCTGGGACTCCTTAAACGATTTTACCACCCGAGACACAGTTGTATGCGTGATTCCCAGTTGTCTCCCGATCCATCTCATGGTCGCAGGTCATGGTGCATTTTTTTCGAGTACAGGCCTTAATTCACCTTATAAGTTATTTTATAAGATACTTGATCCCCTTCTCAAGACATCGTTTCGCAACTTTCATAAAACCTGATAAAAGCTTTGAAAAAGTTTTACGACATTCTTCTTTAAGATGAATGTATCATGGAAATGCTGCCATAAAACGCTCTTAGAACCATTTGATTTTGAATAAGAGCACATACTGAAAGACACATAGCACATTGAGAAAGAAAATTATGTGAAAAATAAACAAACTGTCACACTGGACGCCCATAGGTTGAAGAAATTAAAAACTAGTGGATCGTTGAAGCGGAAATTCAATAAAAACCTAAGATAGTGCCCTACGATAGTAAAATGTTATGTTAACGTTAAATTCTCCCGAGTCGTGCATTTCAGTTCCCAACAGGTTACACAATATTTATACTCGTTGCAAGTAAAAACTGGTATATCATCTGAGAGAAAATCGATTTTTCTCATGATCTATACGTTAAATCTAAAGTGGGAAGTAGTACGCTGGAATCGCTCAGTAATCCACACTGCGCACTTTTTTCGACGTTAGGTATAAGGAGTGTATCGAAAAGTAGTTATAAACTTCCAAATAATAAAATAGGCATGAAAACATGGTTAAAATTAACATACTATTTCAGTTTATTATAGCTTAACATGTTTACAAAAGATCCAAACGGAAAAACTAGTCATCATGTTCATTTCTGTAGAATGCCCGTACCTTTGATTTGACACCTGCCATCAAATTCTGCACAGTGACCTTTGTGCACTTCCTGGATGCCGCTGCCCAATTTTTCTTAAAATCGGTCATGTTTTGGGACACTATACCATCCTTCTTAAATATACGCTTGACTATTGCCCAATAGCGTTCGATCGGTCGCAACTGGGGACAGTTTGGTGGGTTGATGTCTTTTTCTACGAACTTGATGTTATTCTCCGTCAGCCACTGTAGAGTGGATTTGGCGTAATGTGCCGATGCCAAATCTGGCCAGAAGAGAGGAGGGGACTGGTGCTTTCTATACAATGGTAGCAACCTGTTCTTCAAACATTCCTTTTGATAAATCTCAGCATTTATAGTTCCTTTTGTATAGAAAATTGAAGAACGCAAGCCACATGTGCAAATAGCTTGCCAAATGAGCACCTTCTGACCGAATTTCTCCATCGCAACAGTCGTATCTGCGGTTGGCACACGTTCCCCAACAGATTTAGTATAAAACTGCGGCCCCGGTAGCGTTCTTGAATCTTCTTTAACGTATGTTTCGTCATCCATCAAAATGCTCTGGTCGACATTGTCCAAAATGCAGCTGTACAGCTTTCGAGCCCTGGTTTTGGCACGAGACTTTTGTTCCGGAGTTTGTTTGGGCACTTTCTGCTTTTTGTACGTCTTCAAGTCATTCCTGCGCTTGATTCGTTGAATCATTCCGATGCTGGTCCTGAACTTCTTGGCTAGATCGCGAGTAGAGGCAGATTTGTTCCGTTGAATATAATCCACAACTTTTTGGTCCAAATCGGGGTTGCTGGAGCCGGGTTTCCGGCCACTTCTTGGTAAATCCTTGAGGGAGCACTCCTTACCAAACTTTTCGATGATGCGTTTTACACTTGCCGGGTGAACATTTACTCTTTTCGCAATCTGGTTGTAAGTAACACCCTTTTCGGTGCACCAAGTGTGCAGAATTTTCTTTTTAGTCTCAAATTCAATTCGCGACATTTTGAATACAACTTTATCAACGGAAATGAATGAACCGAATAATCATTTTTGACATGTAAACAAAGCAAATGGCGCTTACACGCTAAAAATATATACAGTAGTTTATGCGTAATAACGCATCGAATGTTTATAACTACTTTTCGATACACTCCTTAGCGTATAAAAAAAAAATTTTTTTTCCCCCAATTTTTTTCCCCCCCCCCAATATAATTAACTTCCCCCCACCCCAAATAATAAAATATCTAATAAAAAAAGATTTTTTTTTAATTTTTTTCACTTTTACGCGGAAAAAAAAAAAAAAAAAAAAAAAAAAAAAAAAAAAACAAAAAAAAAAATATATATACACACATTTTTTTTTTAAGCACGCATTTTCACATTTTCATGTGCCTTCTCCACACTGATTTTATGGCTATCTTACGAAAGACTTGTTTACTTGGGCTTCAAATGGTGAGTTGAAAACTTCGAAGGAGGGTGCGACCGACCTCTCGTCCTGTATTGAGAACTTAAGGTTGAAAGGCACACATTTGGTACTTTCAAATACAGTCAAATACCTTGGAGTATTTCTTGACAGCAAACTAAATTGCAACTTTCATTTAGAGCAGACAATCAACAGATCGACAAATGCTCTATGGATAGCCAAAAGAACATTTGGTAAGCAATGGGGACTAAGGCCAAAAATGATCCATTGGATTTATTCGGCAATTGTGAGACCCAAGATTACCTATGCTTCATTGGTCTGGTGGCCAAAAACAAAAGAAACTGTTGCAACTTGTTCAATTAGCGGTGCAATGAGAAGTATACCAACGAAGGCACTGGATGCACTACTTTTTATGTTGCCATTGCATCAATTCATACAGTTAGAAGCTGAAAAGAGCGCTCTATGGATCAGAAGGTTTGCGAACCTTTTAGAAGGTGATCTAATAGGACATCTTAGCATTCTAAAAATTGTAAAATTTAATCCTTTAGTTATGAACAACGAAGAATGGATGGATAAAAAATACAACTTTGATTGTTCATATCAAGTTATTGATCCTGGGCGTGATTCGTGGGCAAGAGGTGGCCCAAACCTCCGCCAAGGATCGATTGTTTTCTATACAGACGGTTCGAAAATGAACAATCAAGTGGGAGCTGGGGTAAATGGCCCAGGGATTAACATTTCAATCCCAATGGGAAAGTGGCCAACTGTATTCCAAGCTGAAATTCAAGCAATTCTGGAATGTTCTGCTATATGCTTACGCAGAAACTATAGATATTCAAATGTATGCATTTTTTCGGATAGTCAAGCAGCTCTGAATGCTTTAAAGTCAACAATATGCACGTCCAAACATGTTTGGGAATGTGTTCAATCACTTCGGAAATTGTCTTGTCGTAATCAAGTCAATCTGTACTGGGTTCCTGGTCATTCTGGAATTGATGGAAACGAGAAAGCCGATGAACTAGCAAGACTCGGATCGTCTCATCAGTTTGTAGGACCTGAACCCTTTTGTGGTGTATCTGCTTCTTCTCTTAGAATGGAGATGAAAGCCCGGGAATGCTTGAAAGTGGAGACAAACTGGAACAACACTTTCAAAGCTAGGCAACCAAAGCGGTTCATTACTCCAAACATTTCAATGACTCGCAAGTTACTAGATCTTACCAAAAAAGATCTAACAATATATACAGGCCTTATAACCGGTAACTGTCCGAGCCGTTATCACTTGAAGCTGATAGGAAAACTTCAAGATGATTCATGTCGATTCTATAACATGGATAGAGAAGACTCGGAACACTTGTTATGCCACTGCCCGGCAATTTTCAATAATAGGCTGAAGTTCTTAAACAAAGGGCTACTAGAACCCCTTGAGATTTGGAGAACAAACCCCAGTACGGTAGTACACTTTATTCGGAGCGTTATACCGTCCTGGGACAATGCTTTAGGTCACCTTTCACGATCACTTCATCAAAAGGGAAACGCCCTGCCCAAAAAAAACAAAACAAAACAAAAAAGGGGATATGCCCCAAAAGATCAAAAAATTGGCCGCAGTGACGAAAATACCCGACACGGAATAGAAATAGACCTCTCGTCCTCACAAGTTCTTACCTCACGCCGCCACGAGTCATATGATCACAAAAGACTGCCAGCTGAAACATGGAGACGCTGGTTGGCGTAGCCTGGGCAATGTTGTCAATCTAACAATAGCGAAGTGAGGGGGTGCGACTGAACATCATGTACCTTTAAATCATATTGTATATTTTCCATTCTTATTTTATTAATAATTTCAGCGCGCTTTGCAATCATTTTTGGATTCCCAAACCCATTTAAGAGGCTGAAGCAACATGACAAGCATCAAAGGCTCAATTTGTTTTTTAACATTTCAGCAGAACAATTAATTTAAAATTGCACTTCTCAACTTCAACTACTACATTCATAAAAGACTGGCATATGCTTATAAGTAATGTAGGATTATATTTTAATATTGTGTTTGTGGTATTATGGTAAGAAAGGCCATTTATTTCAGAAATTATCCATACCGGACTCTTCGTTCACTCCAATTGCAATCTTTGAAATGTTGCTCGAACAGTATTAAAAAAATATATTACAAACATTATAATGTCTTATAAAATAATATCTTTTATTGAAATTTTACCTTTTATATTTAGAATGATCTATTCTGTTTTCAGCTTTCCCAGGACTAGTCGGATATTAATACATATCTAACTTTTATTTATTTTTCAGTAACAATCCATTGAAGTTTGAAATTTGAATAAATTAGCATTTTTGTCTATAATGATATCTTAATTTGTTGTGTACAAAATATATTGAATATTAAATAACATATAACGGGGAAGGGCAGGGAGCATGGGACTGCCTCCTCCCTATTGTTGACATTTCCTGGAGCGAGGGCGGGCTCTTTGACCCCATCTATTGGGTTTATTCTGTCAATCGAGGGCTCGATTCTAGTGCTGTGAGTGTGAACTTGCTTTTGGAAGGAGATTCTCTTCCCTATATTCGCGGGTCTCGTGTAAGTGTCTCTTTCTTACGGGCCCGCCCAAACGTTTTTGGCCCTTCATACAGGAGCTTAATGATCACAAACTATAATAGAATCCTGATCAAATCGTTTTTCAGATTATTCCACTGCTATGGAAAGTTACCTTGCTGCAATAGATGGTAGTATTACATAATCATCATAATCATCATCATCTTACGAAAGACTTGTTTACCTTGAGCAGATCAAACAAGTTTTATTCAAGCGTAACTCATATGTTTCAAGAATAGAACAAATAAAGATGAACTTATCGCGCTCCTCGAACAATTTTGTTAGTCTTGTGCAAGAAATATTAGTTTTATTTGCGCTTTATGGTAGTTTCAGATAAAACCATTGAAAAAATGGCGAGCGTGGCTATTCTGCATTCCCTCGGAATGGTAGTTATTTACATATGACGAATTTCACGCCAACTCGTCTTCGTGATTGGCAGCACCCTCTCAGAATCCAATGAAACTTTGTGGGTGTGTAGACTATGTCTTTTCAAGCAACTTTGCATACTTTGTTTTTTCAAAAATTTCTAGACTACCATTTGAAAAGGGCGCCAGTTTTTTTTTCTATTTTCTTAAAATCAACATAACTCAAAAAGGAAGAGACTAACAAAATAGTGTTGTAGGGGTGACTTTTAGAAAATTGTTTTAACTTTTAAGAAAAAAAAATGTAATTGTAAGAAAATTGTAAAATCGATTCTTACACGCTAAAAAAAAATATTTTAAAATTTAAAGCCAATTTGCAAAAAATTGCTATCTTAGAATTGGCCGAATTTTTTTCTTAATAAAGGCAATGTAATTGTCTAAGAAATCCCCATACATTGCAAGATGGGCACTTTTCAGGAAAAAAAGTTTTTCTAATGTCCTATTTTTACCGTGTATCGCGCCAATTCGTCTTATAATTTGGTCCTAAAACCTCACAGAAGCCAATTAAGTTTAATTATAATGACAATTTCGATTTTTTAAGGGTCTTTGAATGTTTGTAAAATCAAGGCTACCATTTGGAAAGGACTTATTTCTAAATTATTAATTTTTTAAACTTTAGTGATAATTCAATTAAATCAGGTAGTTGATCCTGTTTATTACCAAAACTTTGAAGTATATTACAAGATGGATAATAAATTGGAAAACAAAAGCTTTATCATAATATCTGAAGTATTGACCCATGCCTCAATAGCAGTTCAGTTGTTTATATCAAAATTTTCTAAAAGTCACCCATACATCACTTTTTTGTAAGTCTTTTCCTTTTTGAGTTAAGTTGATTAAAAAAAATAGATCAAAAAACTTAAGCCCTTTTCAAATGGTAGTCTAGAATTTTTTTGAAAAAACAAAGTATGCAAAGTTGCTTGAAAAGACATAGTCTACACACCCACAAAGTTTTATTGGATTCTGAGAGGGTGCTGCCAATCACGAAGACGAGTTGGCGTGAAATTCGTCATATGTATGCAGCATAACTCTCGTTTTTGCAATGCTACGAACAATTTCTGCTGTTTAAAATACATTTTGAAACTTAAAATCCATCTTAAGTAGACACAATTTATGCAAGATCTAACAATTTACCAACCTCGTCACCTGACTTGACAAAAAAATAATTGGGCGTCATCTAACGCAATTTCCAGGATGCTTTCCGTTTGTATTAGATTAGATTAGATTAGATTAGATACAGTCCTTACACCAGTTCATAAAAATGTCAAGCATCTGTTGAAGCAAAATTGCATCATTCATGGAACGAATTTTCAGAAAAATCTTTAAATCATCGGCGAATGATAATCGATGGCCCTTGAGTGTTTGGTTCACATCGTTGCAGTACAGTAGGAAAATTAACGGTCCCAGATGACTGCCTTGTGGAATTCAATACTCTGCCGCTAACACCAACTTGGCTATCGTTATAACATGATTAATTTGGTCGAAAGCCGCAGGCAGGTCAGTATAAACGATGTCCATTTGAACTTTTCCCGCTATTTTTTTTCGCAATCTGTGCGATAAGGTACAGCAGATTTGTGGTGGTTGATCTTTCTGAGATGAAGTTCCTGAGATCAATACGTAATTCTATTGAACAAACAGTGGAAAACGATTAAATGTATCATACTCTGTTTTACTGTTTAAGCCAGCTGTTCTCCTGAATATCTTCCTCCTGAAGATTCTGACTATCTCGCATGCAATGCATCTTCGAAATATTCTAGATGCAGTCTCACAGTTATTAAAAGAGTGTTTCGATACCAACGTTACAGTATTATACTTGTGTGGATAGACCAACCGTACCCTATGCCCAGTGAGTCGAATTATTCCTGGACCATACCGGGAATTGAATTCAGTCACCTCCATCATGGTCTATCTTTGTAACTACACCTCAATCAACTGAGCCAATGGAGGAACTAGAGCCAATTTAACATGCACTGCACAAATTCGGGCATACCTCGGCTTCTGATTACAATCAGTTATTTTGAAAGATTCCTCATTCTGCTCATCAGACTGAAAACACCTCCGCGGGCTTCCTTCAAATACCCTAAATTTCCATTTAAGAACATCACCTGTCCATCATTACCACCGAAGCACACGCCCCGGCACATCTGCACCGATTTGATACCACAGACACACAAACCTCGGTTAACAACCGACCGTGCTAATTATTACGTCACGCAAACTTCGTGCGTTTTCCCCAACGGCTGATGAGCCCAACAACATCAACAACAGCACGCGAGATATGTATTTTAATGGGCCCGGCAAGAAGACCACTCCGAAATCAGGTGAGTAAAGAGGTACGTCAAAATTCGCATCATCCACTCTCTTGACACGATATAGACAGACCGAGTGAAGAGCTGAGATGGAGGAAACCACATCACGAAAGGTTTCCTCCCCGTCTAACCAGTTTTCCCTGAAACTAAACCGAATTGGAGAAGGCTGCTCAAGTTGCAGCCGGCTCCTATCCGGTTGTTTTTTGTTATTTTGCCAATTTCACACGTCGATATGCCGATTCTTATCATTCGCTGCTGGTGGATTTTTCGATGATGGCAAAGATATTTGTTCACCTGCTTCCGTTTAAATGCGGAGCCCAGTTTTGGCAGATTATTTTTAATTTACTCGGGAGAGAGGTAAGGTGAATGACGGCCTCGGCCGACATTATTACCAATGGGAAAATAAAGGATTTCAATGGTCGTTTTTTCGTGGCCAACATTTACCCTACATGTTATTCGCTTCTGGTTGTAAGACAAGATAGCGAGCAGCTGAAACGGGCACGATTGAAACGATATCAATTGTGTACCTCAATTTGGCTGGAATGCAGCGTGGACGAGTTCTCGAAGGTAAACTCGCGGTGACATAATTGTGTGTTTGAACAGAGGGCTGTGTTTGCCTGTCAGTCGGCTTTCTGCAACGCTTCCCGAAAAATTTGTTATGTGGTTCACCTTTTTTTTTTATTTGCACAATTGTGCGCTTGAGGTCGACCGGCGACATTTCAAACAGATTGACACACTTCCGTTAAAAGAAAAATGTCAGCGACTTGATTGAAAACAAATATAAATTACGAATACAGAGACATTTGGGCAAAGTTTAATTTGAAACTACTTAACTGTTGTTCTGGATTTTGTTTTTGATTGAATATGTTCGTTTCATGTTGATTACATGTTGGATGGAAAAACATCTAATACAGAGCTAACACTTTTGAGTTCGAAAAGGGGATTCTACCCAAGTTGTGATAAGTGACGTTTTGTACGTATTAAATTCATTTGACCGACATTCCACCAGAACCGATTATGGGCTCAGGAAGAAGCGTCAAATTCAAATGTCGGTTGCTTCCAGATGCACCTTGGACCGAATCGAAAATAGCGAATTAAGAGAGAACTGGTTCTGATGTATCAATGCATGTGACCCTGGTGGGTCCGGAAATGTAAAGTTTACTGAAGCGGCTGATAAGAGATGTGCGATGGCACAACTATGGGAAGCTTGATTTACAAAACACCTCAACTGATTTAAAAAGCTTACGGACTAACTTTGGATGCTCATCGATTTGGTTACGATGAGGGACATCTTAAAAATTTGGGAGAGCTCTGTCCATTGTAAAGTTCTGTCCAGTTAGAATCCGGAATTCTGGTCCGCAGTAAAAATCGCAAAAACGTTGAAAATCGCCAAATCAACCGTGTATGATGTGCTCAAACAATTCAGGGAGCGAAAGAGCGTGGATCGAGCGCCTCAAGGTAAGCGTTCGCAAGCTGAACCAGAAGGTGTTGAGAACCGTCAGAGCAAATCCTGGACTATCAGATAATGAAACCGCACAAAAATACTCTGCTGTTCACAGTACCGTTCTAAGAACTCGTTTGCAAGCAGGATATCGTTCTTATCGAGCCAGCAAGCAACCAAACAGAGCGTTGAAGCAAAGTTTCGTCACCAAAACTCGAGCTCGGAAATTGTACCAACACTGATAGGCAAAATAAAGTGCCCACCTCATCATTTTTTGAATTTCGCTTATTTATTTGGTTCAAATTAAAGTAAACACACTGTAGTCTTTTTTGATACCTTATTTTTCATATTCTTTCCAAGTTTCACTTATGGAATAATAATGTTCGACTTGAAGAAAAACAAATCAATTCGTGTTGAAAAACAAAACAGTGACAAAAAAAGTGCCCACTTCATTTTGGCTTCCGGGAAGATAAATTTAAGTAAAAGAAAAGCATTTTAATAATTTATGTGTCCTCTCCACCAGGTTCCTTAGGTGCTGTGGATCAAGCTCCAGGCACGCTTCAGGGCTTCAAAACCAGTTTTGTCAACCCTGGCATCTAGAATCGCCCACAAATTCTCGATTGGGGTTGAGGTCCGGGCTTTGTGGAGGCCATTCCAGCGGTTTGATCCGACAAGACCGGAAGAAAGACTTTGTTCTCTTATCTTCTTGGCAGCATGCTTCGGGTCGTTGTCCTGCTGAAATACGAACTTCTCTTCAAGACCCGTCTGGATCAGCGAAACCTCCAGATTTTCTTGCAGGATGTTGATGTAGGAATCTACCGCCATTAGACGATTGATTTTCACGAGGCTACCCACTCCACCCCCAGACCGTCACATTTCCTCCTCCGTGCTTCACCGCACCTTGGATGTGGCGCTCCTTAAGCTCCTTACCCGATCTGCACCACACACGAACCCGCCGCTTTCGATTAAAAAGCTCGAATTTTGATTCGTCCGTCCAGAGAACCGTTTTCCAGAACTCTTCGGGCTTATCAGCATGCTGGTCAATAGCAAACCTGAGCCGTTTGGCTTTGTTTGCCTTGCTGATAAATGAGCGCTTCCGGGCAACTTTGTTTATCAGCCCCTGTGCTTCAAGACGGCGACGAACAGTTCTACCGGAACCTTATAGATGAAGGGTTTCCTGGATCTCACGGACAGTTACTTTTGAGGTTTTCTTGACTTCACGCATGATCTTGGTGTCCGTTCGTGTATCCGTTTTGCGCTTCCTGCCTCTGCCTTAGTGATTCACCACTGATCCGAAAGTTTTTTGTTTCAGTAGAATTTTCCCAACCGCTGCCTTGCTAATACTGTACTTCCTAGTGACAGCCCGGTGCGATTCACAAGGGAATAGCTTTCGAAAACACTACGTTCTCCATTTTTTTAACTGAATCAAACGCGATCACTTGTACAAATGCAACAGGTCAAGCCGTTTGTTTCAAAACATGTCAAAATATCAAAACATAAACAATCGAGGGGTCTTTCGACGGAAACGTTTTTATCGAAAACATATCGATTTTTGAAGTGGGCACTTTTTTGTCACTGTTTTTGTTTTCAATACATTTTGATTTTTTAGTTCTTTAAGTCGAACTCTATTTTGATTATTATTACATAAGTGAAATAAGTTATCAAAAAAGACTGCAGTGTGTTTATTTTAATGTGAACCAAATAAATGAGAGAAATTCAAAATATGATGAGGTGGGCCCTTTATTTTGCTTATCAGTTTTTATCACAACTTTAAGCATCCCCACGGATAAGAGCATCACTATCATGTTAGGAAAATATTATTCCTTGTTTTTGTGAAAGAGCTAAGGGTTTCGATAATTTTACGTTTGAATCTTTGTTTACCTCTTTGCTCCAAAAATCAGATACGTCGTTTTCAATAAGTTGTCGAGAAATGATGTAGATCGTTTTTGTTTAAAATCATGAATTAAGCACAGTAAATACGTTCGATTTTTATTTGTTTTGTTTTCTTGCTTGGAGAAATACCGAAGAATGTAGGTGCGGTTAAACAAATGCAACGCACTGTATTATATTCAATTCCGTTTTTCTATGGATTTTCATCAATGTCTTATGGGCTATGAATGCGTTTTTAATCAAACAATTTTCATTTTTTATGGGTAATTTCTTCAATTTGAAGGGTGCAAACTTATAGCTGCCGTTTTTCACAAAAACTTCTTCATACTCCCGGTGGACATACGGATCCTTCAAGAATTAAATGCACATAGTGCCTGCTTGTAATAAACGTTAACTTCGAGATTGCGAGACGTTTGTCAATTCGAACAGTCAGAAGTGGCTTTTTCTGACAGTAAATGGGTTACGTATGTCCATTACCAGCTGGCAAATCCTGTCCTAGCCACGGGCATACTACCCATCAACAGGGTTGCCACATGCGCAGATTTATCTAGATTGACACAGATTTTTTTCATTTTTTCCACACAGATATCTGTATGCAACGATTACAGATTTTTGAGATAAACCAAGATTTTTAAGATTTTTATCAACACAAAAACTTAAAATTTATAAAATGATTACATTTTCCTACTCTTACCAGTTCTACATTCAGTGTGCGGGTTTAGGCCCATGAAGCAAAATAAAAAAATTCTAGCGTTTTTATTCATCAGGGCGAATCTACAATTGTGAGACTCTCTCTTGCCTCATTCTCTTTCATTTATTACAGCGCCATTACAAAACTATGGATTGATTTTTTTTTACACAGATCGCAAGAGTGCTGGCTAGCATATTGGCAAACAGCCGAACGAAAAATGTGAAAATGATTTAGCTATTGGTGAAAGAGAAAGTAAACAGAGAGAGTCTCTCAATTATAGATTCGCCCTAATTAAAAAACTACAAGGTACAGCCCAATGGGGTTGTGCGCAAAGGGGAGAGGAGGACGCACCAAAAAACTAATCCCAAACACAAACAACGCCCACCCCAAAAAAAAAAAAAACAAACCCAAAAAAGCCCAAAAAAACAATAATACACCCCCCAAAAAAAATATTTTGGGTCTTTATTATTTAACACCCCCCCGGTTATTTTTCTCCATTGTGTGAGGGGGCCCCACTCTCTCCCCCGTAGAAGATAGTTATGGATCTTTTGGTTCTTTGGTATTCCACCCCCCTTTCCCCTTTCCTCCCGCCCCGGGGGTTTAAAACAAACCCCTTTTCCCCCCGGGGCGCGGTAGGAAATTCCCACACCCCACAAGAAAAATTCATCCAAACGAACTCTCCAGTTGGCAAACTAATTTGGTCGTCCTGAAAAGGACGGATTTAGTTGACGGGGGAGAAACAGCTCGCGATTGAACTTGGGCTTTCTTTCTTGGTTCATCTCGTGGTATGATTGATTCTTGTCTCGTTGTCACGGGCGGCTTTTTCCCGCCAAATCGTAGGCTTCAGCAGCCATGTTTCTGGCAGCGAGGTTGACGGGAACATCGGCAACAACAGCCAATGGCACCAACGTCTCTCTGGGCAACGACTGCTCGCCGCCGGAAACTGTGATCCTACAGCCACTGCACAGCTTAACGACAGTCGTAAGACTGAATCAAAATGTTCTGCTAAGTGCTATGGGGTAATGGCGTCGGATGCTAGTGCACGAAAGAAGGCGGTACCAACGAAGGCAATGTGTTACAAATTGCATCAAAGGGGACGAACTTCAATTATTGCGCCACAATAATTAGTTTTAATTATTACACACAAGACGGATGATTTTCTTAACCGAACCTTTCCTAATTTGCTTGCCACCGCCAGCAACTAATCCGCTATGCATAGCTAGGAACTACAAAGAACTCAACCACATGGTCGGTCTGAAGTGACGCAGTTCGGCTCGAATTCCGTTCGTTGGTTGTTCAACCTTCTTTGTCATTTACTACGGGATCCGACGTTTAATGAATGCTATGTTCAGCTGGGGCGCGGTAATTGAAATTAATTTCAAACAGCACAAGAGAAGATTTCAACCAAATAAACTCTTTAGTTGGCAAACTAATTTGGTCGTCCTGAAAAGGACGGATTTAGTTGACGGGGGAGAAACAGTTCGCGATTGAACTTGGGCTTTCTTTCTTGGTTCATCTCATCTTCATTGCGGGTGGCCATCTGCAGGTGACGTGGAATGATTGATTCTTGTCTCGTTGTCACGGGCGTCTTTTTCCCGCCAACTAGTAGGCTTCAGCAGCCATCTTTCTCGCAGCGAAGTTGACGGGAGCATCGGCCACAACAGCCAACTGCACCAACGCCTCTCTGGGCAGCGACTGCTCGTCCAAATGCAGATACTACTCTGCACAGCTCCACGACCGCCGGAAAACTAAATCAAAATGCGAAGGTGTACCCCTTATATAACATTCATGGCTGCCTAGGAGACGTTCCTTACTTAAATATGAAGTCTGTGCGCGGAAAGTACTGTGTATTTGGTAAATTTACTATGAAAAATCGATATTATAAGACATCACTTCATATTTGCGTTAATTTTATTAGTTGCATGTTAAAAAAACAATAGTTTGAAACATTTAAATCGAAGTGTAGAAAATGTTCCGATCGATTGGTGCAAACATTTTGGAAATCAATCGTGGAATGACTTAGTTATTAACGTTCAAAACCTATATATTTTTCGTGACGCTCCAAATTTTCGCAATTCGAACGTGTACACCAGTATTGAAAACACAGACGTAGTCCTACGTCAAAAAAAAACCTAGAATTGACACTGACACTACAGTCACAATGACAGCCTCAAAGCCAGTTTATGTGTGTGTCCTCTAATGATTTCTCCATGAATTATTTGAGATATTTTTTGAAGAAAATTTTATAAAATTTCTCTAAGATTCTAAGACATTCCTTTAGATATTCCTTCAGGCGTTTCCATATTTATTCTCCAGGAGTTTGTAGGCATTCCTCCGTGGATTATTTCAGGAGTTTCTTCTGGCATTGCGTCGGAGGTTTTTCAAAACTTTCTTGTGATTATATTTTTGAAGGAATCCCTGAACTTGTGAAGTTTTGTGATTTTAAAGGAATCCCTGGAAGACACCTGAAAGAACTACACAAACAATAAAAGGTTATTCCTGAAGTAATGATTGGCGAAAATCCTGATCTGGAGAAACCCAAGAAGATTTTTTTGCACGAAATCAACAATCTCATATATATAATTCTCAACTTAAAATTCCGCAATAAGCTTTTGTAGAATTATTTTTCAAATTTTATCTAGGATGTTCTGATCAAGGATTTTTGAAAAATAGTTCTCCAAAAGTATCTTCAATAATGTCTTCAGTATGCCTCTTGAGAAAATTTTGTTTCAAAGTTCAGAAGGAGATTGTTTAACCAATTTCGGTAGAATTTCCTGCATGGATTTCTACAAAAATACTGTTCTTCCAATGTAGAAGTATTTTTATGCATACATGGAGAGGAATTTTGGGAAGTTATAATAATCTTCGCGATAGTTATTTTTGCTATTTAAAGCATAGTTATCTTTAATAATATCTTGCAGTGCGAAAACCTATTTATATATTTTGCACAATACTTAATCAGTGGCATATCAACGGCACCGATTACAAAAAAAAAGCATGTGGGCTTTGGATCAGGTGGAGCTTCGGTAATGTTGGGTTCTGACCGATCTATCAAAAAGCTGCTGAAACATGCCTGTCCTCATTTGATAATTATCAAATGTACTGGCTCTTTGTCTAAGCTACGCATGCAAAACCAATGATCCGATCTGATACGATCCAAGGAATTCCAGTTTGATGATACTTCTTATCATCCATCTGCCAGCAGATCGTTGGAGTCAGTTGTCAAAAGGAATTTGGAACGGTTTTCGGAGCTCGTGTTGTTTTTTTCGTTCCGTTTGATTATTGTCATATTAACGACAACTGCTGACTCGAGCCACTTCTTCACTTTTTGAGCTACGTATTGCCCCTTATCAACAAAGCGAATCGTATCTTCCAGTCAGAAGCTTCGAAAGTCCCGAACATGTGCAATTAGCAGAAGCCTCGCTAATGGTTCTCCTTGAAAATATTTGTGAGGATGATAACCCAAAACACCTGACGGATTTGAGAGTTTCAGATTTCGATAAACATCTTCGTAAGAAGTTGGAAGTACATATCGAAATGGCAGCAGACGAAAAGCTTCGATCCGGAACTCTCGATGATACCAGGAATGAGGCTTTCTACTTTATCTGTTGTACTTTCTATAGCAAGTTGATTCAACAGACCATTAAGCGCTTTGATCTGAACGATCCAGTTCTGACTACTGCATCGAGCGTTGACCCCAAGAAACTGCACATTTTGAAGGAGTTCAACTCGATTATTAAACCATATCCAAACTTCTTTGAAAGCGGTGAGGAACAGACCATCGAAAATGATTTTCGTGAGCTGAGGACGGCAATTATCTTCAGGGTAATCGAGGTGAAAGAATCGGAAGACTTGGAAACTTGTCGGAGAAAACTGCTGTGTTTTCAAACGAGCAGATGGAAAGCTGTCTTTTCCCTAAGAATGTTCATTGCGAACTTTCTACTAATTCCTGTTCATCTAATTTGCTGTAGAAAGAAGATCCGTTTTACTGTAGTGTGATGTAGGTAAACTGATAATTGCACTTAAGCCTAGTGAAAAGACCGTTTTGTATCGACTAATCAAAATAAATATGTTTTAATGAGTATATAAATGTTTTATTTTGCCTTCAACTCAATAGCAATAATAAAATGAAAGTGCCTTAGCATTCAGGCAGTTGAAAAGTTTTCATTCTACTTTTACTACACAAAAATTGATGCAAAGATTTTTGCCAAGATTTTGTTAAGTTAAACATAGATAAAATAGATTTTTTTGGAAAAAACAATAAAGATGGGAACGAAAAATAATGTGGCAACCCTGCCCATCAAGTCTATTTTCGAAATCACTTCAGTTGCAGCATACTCAAATCATTCATTATGCATCGGGCTCCATTAACCTTATTCCATCCCGCCAATCAAGTCCTGTGAACCCGCACTTCCTTACAGCGCAAACCATAGCAAAACCTTCCCCAACGTTCCCCGATGTCATGTGGGATAAATTCCCATGCTCGGCATGCGGTCGCCACAGTCATCCTCGAAATGTCACGTTCAATATTCCCAGGAAGCGTCTGTCAGTAAATGGGAACACATTATAAATTATGAGAAACGATAATTGCCTCTTTCGTCCTTCCCCTTAAACGTCAATATCCCCGCATACCGTCCGCGTACTGTCAATGTTGTCGGTCATTGTACGTGCGTCACAGAAAGGGAACGCAAAAGCCCTACCTCATCCTCATCGAGTCGTCCTCGTGTCCATCCAGCAGCTGCTCGCAAGATCCTCTCATCAGGTTGGCCTGGTACGCAACAATAACAAAAACAGAAACCGGCAGATACGTGATTATCCTTTTAGGTCACATGTCCACCTTCGGTTCAGCCTTGATCAGCGAAATCCTCTTCTCGTGCAAGAAGGGTTCTTGATGATTTTGTTCCACTTTAATTTCTCGAGAGCGGTTGTCCCTGAAAAAACGACACACACGGTCGCCGATCTTTTCTGTCAACCGGCTTTCCACCAACTGCACCGTCCGGAGCAGATGTACGCGTGTACGAGCAAACAGGATCCGACGCAAATGCAAAATTAAAACGTGTTTTTTTCGCAGCACTAATTCAGCACATCTGTTGCTTCCACTGAATTTATATTGCACTCTCACTTCAAATTTAGCACTCACAGTGACAGTTGCATGGTTGACTGACTGCTATGGATATCAACAGGATCAAGTTACCCACTTTCCAAGTTGACATTCACGGTGACTCTTACGGCTGCAATTATTCTAAGCTCAATTGCCAACTACGATCGATTCAAAATAGCAACAAAAAAGGAATAACCGTCGCTTCCACAACATCTAGAACGCACCACACTCATCGGCAAACCAGCTTCATATTATTCTTCTCGGGTACGTAAATACCTTTATCCTATTTCATGACACTGGTAACACAACTACATCCAAACTCGAAGATGCTCTCAATCTTCAAACACGGTGCTATCGTTTGATCCTTTTGTGTCCTCCTTGACACTTCTTTCCAACCCATTCAAACGAAGCTCGATAACATTTCCACCAGCCAGCTATAAATTTTCCATTTAAATATCACGTATTCACTCTCGACCCACACTTAAAATTCACTCGCCGATCCAATACGGACCCGATAAGACGTCCCTCGCCGATATAACTCTCGCTTCAAACTAACAACATTGACCGACCGACTCGATCCAAAGGCCTCAGCGGTAACGTTTTTTCGTTCGATTCGTTCGCCACAGCTAAGCGCGCGATTTTGGCTCTTTCCCATTCTCTGGCACACTACTGCTGCTCTCTGTATAGCTAACCACCCAGTCGTCCGCCGTCCGTCAATAGCGAGGGACTAGTTGCACCACTACAGAACCACTCACTCACTACCCGTGTTGTTGGTTGCGTTCGTTTTCGGGTTTTCTCTGTTTTGTTTTGTTCTGAAACTTTCCGAGCAGAAAATGAATGTCGAGAGAAAATCGAAGAGAAGACTCTGCCAGCTGATTGTGCGAGCAGGATGAAGTTGAGGAAAATCGGAATGCAAGATGTGCGTTTAGGAGGAGGATTGTCGAGTTTGGTCGCACCCATCCATCTTGGGCTTTTGGAAGGCGAAAAGCTTTAGATAATGGCACAGAAGCGACATCTGAGTGTGAGAAATAGGCGTTGGTTGGCCAATGAAAGAAGCTGCTAAGCTAAAGCTTGCAGAGATTAGATTTTGAAAGCGAGTGGAAGTTCGTTAGTGAGATAGGGAAAAGCTACGATGGTTGCAAGCATTTATGCTTGCGTTACCACCAACCCACCAGCCCACCCAAAAACAAAACTTCTATCCCCCCCCCCCCCCCCCCCCCCCCCCCCCCGCACCCAGCCCCACCCCCCCCCCCCACCTTCACCCCCTCCCCCCCTCCCCCCACAAAACCACTAAAAAATAACAAACTTACACAATCACACAAAACACACCCCTCTCCTCTTCTTTTTTTTTTACATACCCTTACCCACACAAAAAACAAAAAAAAAAAAAAAAAATGTCACGTTGTCCCTGTTGTTCCCTCCAAAAAACACACCCCGCCCCCCCCCCCCCCAAAAAAAAAATAAAAAAAAAAAATAAAAAAATAAAAAAAAAAAAAAAAATAAAAAAAAAAATTAGAATACAAACAAACCAGAGTGTTCTCGAATATTACCCGTATAGCAAAATGGTGTTAAAACTATCTTTTATTGTAGGATTAAAAAATCAATGTGTATTGTTTGTTATAGCAGTATGTTTGCAAATTACAAGTTTTATTTGTTCATTTCAAAATGGCCGCCTCGTGCTGAGATGCACGCCGTCAAACTTTTCGGGAATTTATCCACGATGGCCGCTTTCTTCGGCAGATATTTGTTCCCAAACCTTTAAAAGAGGTGATTTTAGATGTTCTAGTGGTTTATGTGGTGTACTGCAGGCTCTTTACTCCAAGATAGACCATACCGAATAGTCCATCGGATTCAAATCCGGTGAGTTAGAAGGCCATTCATCTTTCGTTAAAAAGCTTTGGAAAATGCGTTCGCAAAGACTAATAGTCTTTTTTACTTCATGAGCCGGCGCCCAGTCTTGTTGAAAAAATCCATTCATTTTTGCCGAAATGCTGCGATGCCCATGAAGCTACTGTGTCAGTAAGTAGCTTCTGATATACCGCTTGATCCACTTTTACCCCCTTGTCGATGAAGATCAAAGGGGTTTTGCCGGAATGAGTTATTCCAGCCCAAACCATGACCGAAGCGGGATGATGACTCCTTGAAATACTTCCACGATTTTTGGAAGCAGCAGGAAGCAACTGCCGATCATTTTGGTGGTTGTGATGCTGCTCGATTGTGAAAACTTTTTCATCGGTGAACAGCACTGACCGATAGCGGCCCTCGGATAAGCGGTTCAGGAGAACCTTAGCTTTTCTCAACCGGTTTGCTTTCATGGTGTCATTCAAGTAGTGATTCTTGCCCAGTTTATATGACTGAAGCTTCAAAACGGCCTGAACTATGGCTCCAACGGAAGTTTTGAAATTTTCAGTGATTTCGCCAACTTTCGGATGGAAATCGAAGAATTTGCTTGATTCGTCGCCGGATAATCTCGCGCATTTGTGGAGTCCGAACGGTGCGCTTTTTTCCTCTCCCTACGCGGTCATCTAGCGTTCCAAGCTGTTGGTATCGTTTTATTGCGTCACTCACTGTAGATTTTCAGGGTCTTTGCAATCACTGAAACAGTTTTTCCATTTCAAACAGTTCAATCACACCTGCACCCAACTCATTCGGCTTCATTTTGAATGAATTAGAAATCACAACTGTACCAAACATACTGCGCATAAAGACAATGGGTCAAGATGTTAAACCATGTAGGTATGCTTAGTTTAATCCGCTTGGTCGTTTTGAGGCATGCCAACAAAGTCTGTACGGATAATTTGCAAACACTCTGTATCTTATATTTGTTTGGTGGTTTTTGGGTGAGTTGTTTGTCTGTTTGGTTTTATCTATCTTATTTATAAAATAAACTAACTAATATTAACCAACCCCCCAGGCAGGAGCAAAAAAAAAAAATTATATAAGTGGGGGTGGGTTGGGGGGTGTGGGTTTGGTGGGTGGTTTTTTTGTTTTTTTTTATTTTTTTTTTTTTTTTTTTTTTTTTTTTTAATGTTGGTGTTTTTTTCCCTTGTTCCCCCCCCTTTGGGTGTGTTTCCGGGCGCGCCGGTTTTGGGTTTGCGCCCCCCCGGGGCCTCCCCCGCGGCCGCCGCGGGGAGGTGTGATCGGGCGTGTAAAAGTCCCGGGTGTTGGTGGCCTGGTGTTTTTTTTTGTTTTGTGGGGGGGTGTTTGTCCGGCAAGATCATCGGATGCCGTCGGTCATACGAAATATGAATAATATGAAAACAGATCGTTTGGTGTTTGTTTTTGAACAGAAAGCGATATTGATTGTTCCCCCAATTCCTTCATAGTAAAGGTTCTGTTAGTTTGACCCGAATCAAACGGTTTCGGAAGCCAATTCGGTCGATTCTACCAGACAGAGATTTGCGATGCTGAGCTTCAGGCATTCCCCTCGAGAACACATTTGCGGGATTCTCTTAACTTGGCACAAGTGACCACCCAGGTAACTAATAAGCAGTTCCAAAGCGTCTTTACGGTAGCCTATCAAGCAAGTAAGTCACCTTAAATGCAACATAAATGTCACTTTTGGCCCAATATACGGATGCTTTACTGCAATGCTATGATAATGCTTCAATAATGGTATTTTGCATTCGAAATGCTTATTACAGACTACAAGCATTTAAATGGCATTTGAAATGCAACTATACAACAGATTGCATTCAAGATGCTGATATAATGCTAATATAATGCTTGTAGCATCTGAAATGCAGATTTAGGGTCGATTTACTGCATATGCTAATGCTTATTGGTTACCTGGGCATATACTATTAGCTGTTATGCACTGTTTCTCCGATCCTGTTGGCGACATATGTTTTCCAACGCGAGGGATTTGCAGTTATTTGGTATAGTGTGATTTTGGAATCCGTCAAAAAGTATTGTTTGGTTTTTAACTTCAAACTTGACTCAACTCAAATTCAAGGAATGGTAGATTGACGACTCCTCCATTTTTGCCGTTTTCTTTCGGCGCAATCTTGTTGCCAGAGTAAAACATTGTGCGAATAAACTTGGCCACTAACCAAACCCCCCGAAACCACAACCTCGGCAAAGAGAATAATTGTGTGCCAAAGTAGTGCTTAACCCTAAGGATAATACAAAAATCATGATGGAAGGAAAAGAGGGGATGGTTGGCGTATTTAACTACATCATCCATTAACCCAAGAACCCACAAACGACATTATTGGTTGCAGCAACTTGATTTTGACTCAATTCAGTTATAATCAAGTTATTATAGCTGATTTGCAACATGTGTGCCGCTAGGGAAGTACGTCACGCAAAATTTTGGAAAAATCAAACCATTCTAACCACCAATCACTAACACCAGGATAATTCTGATATAAGTTTAATATGATATTAGTTTTATTACGCGATCCCTCTTTAGTTGGACAAAGGGTAGGGAACGGCTTAATCAGGGGTGACTGTTTTAATCAGTTGTTAGGAAATAGGTCTAAGACTCTTACATTTTCCAATTTATTTATTTAAATTATACTTTTAATGCTACGAACATAAGCTCTATCCATCGGGCTAATGATTCGATGTATAAATCATGATTGATCACCAATTTATTACTGTCATTTTGATGATTTAAAACACACCATCTAGAAAACCATCAGTTTCCTACCTAATGAAGAAGTTCGCTCAAATGTTGCCTTTGTGTATTTTGCATTTGGTCGCGTGCACCGGAGGGAATGTCTTCATCACCTCCTTCTCACATCTAGGTTTGTTGCCAGAATGTGATGTTGAGCATTGAGTTAAATTTATTTCATATTTTGATGATCTGAAATATTTATTTATTTCATGTTTCTTCCAGTAATTTGAGGTTGATCTATGCTAATGATTATATTTTCCATCATCTGGCATTATCATATGCAATGAAAAAATATGTTCGGAGCTGTCCAATAGTACTCAACGATAAATCATGCTTCGCTACTCAGCGGCAGCTATGGCATCACTGTTGCTTTTGAGAGAGCCCATGTTTCCTCTCTTCTTTGTTAACCATGGATATAGCGCACCGGTAATGTAACGTGAAGCCTGCTGTCTCTAGCATTTGTTTGTTTTAACGAAGTAAATGAAATAAGAAATACACATTGCCAATCTAAAGATCAATGACAAACTAAAAGTTTGGTCGTGTAGGTCTGTCTCATTACCTGCTAGTAGACGAGTTTGTGATCGTAGCAATTGACATGTTTGTTTTCGAGAGCGGATGGGTAAAACGAAGGAGCGGGTTGAGGAAATTGACGTTTGCAGCAAATCGTGAACTGGCCTATTTCATTTTGTCTTCGCACACATGCACGGAATCGGACTCATTATTCCTTGTCGGGTATTTTCATCACTGCGACCATTTTTTAGAGACTCATACAATATTGTTAGTTTATGTACAGATTGCGGAGCTGAAGAAAACATTTTCTTGATCGGAAAGCAATCCGCATGCTTTTAATAAGTCCGTGCATTGGGAACTTTATTCCATAACTATGAAATTTTCAGAATCCAATGCTCGTTTCTGAAGGTATGTTCCGATAGATCAGAAGAAAACAGAGGGATTAACGTCTAAATATTGGAAGTTCTTATAATAGATTACATACAGCTTCATCAAATGTCCCAAGTGCTGAATAAACTGCTTAAAACCCGTCCCGTACCCTATTTAGCTTATTTTCAATGCTTTTATTTACAAATGGTTAAATATTCATCCTAGTTGTAAAAACAGTAGATACGTATTCTTCATAAATAAAGCATTGCTAATAAATGTTATAACTACGGTCGCAATCCGCTGTTAACGCACTGCAACCTAGTTTTTTAAGTTGGAATCATTGATTGTTCTTGTTTCCGGAAGGTGCTCTTAACGAAACGCCATCTGTGAGAAACAAATAAAAACTTATGTTAATGGCTTCAATGGGGTTTTATAACGGCAAAAATCATGACCAAATAATTTTATAGTAGTCATTGCAAAGATAAATAGATTTTTTCCAATCACCAAATTGAAATACAAGAAATAATTTGAGTTTGGAATAATAAATGCACCAAATCTTAAATGTCATGCAAATGAACTGTAGATTGAAGACCGATTTCAGCATTCTTTTAGATAACCTCATTGAATTCTATCAATTTTCAGGAAATTCATGTTTAATTTATCGAATATATTTGTTTTAATTTTGTTTTTGTTGTTGTTAACTGCATAATTTCCGAGGCGCATTAATTTTCGGCTCTTAACGTGCCAATATTCACAATAAAATTATATGCGCCTATGATTTGGAGCTTGATACACTGTAAAAATCCAATTTGTTTGGAATGTTTTGCTATCAAACCAAATTTCCCGAAACACTTGAACTTTTTTCTTAGATATTATTTCCTGCTAAATGAATCAGAAGAGCAGAGAACCGAACAATTCAGAACAACAAAAACCAACCACGATATCACAGTTTGACAGCTGTAGCCATTTGGTCGTATGCTGGTTTTCATGGCAGCGAAAAGGTTTTATGAAGGCTTTCAAGTGAACAGCTTTCACTAAAGCATTTTTTAAATCTTCATGGTCTTAAATCGTGCATTGAAAAAAAAGGAACTAAATTTTACAATTTTTCACGCAATTACACTGCCACCTGGTGGTCGGTCCACAGCACAGTGATCGGAAAGGTTTTATCACGGCGAAATTAATAACTCCTAATGACAAATGACAAAGGTAAGTTTGAAGAAAATACAATTTCAAGCAACTTTGGTAAAAACACTATTCTAGCTCTTTATTTGATCATGATAAAGCTATTTTTCTGCTTTCAATCAGGGTGTCTCTAAAAATGTGTTTTTTTATTCTTACTTTTTTGTTTCTCGTTTTGAGAAAAAGTGGTCTTGAAACAAGATATAGAAAACGCACATTTTTACTCAACAAAGTTTTTTAATACAACCTATCATTAAAAAGTTGGTGGTAATTTTAACTAAAAATATGCGTTTTTACTTTTCGACCCTTTGATTGTTTAGGCGAGAATTGACCAGAAAACCATCAAATTCATCAAAGCCAATAGAATACGCAACAGGCTGCTCATTCAAGACTGGAGCGTCCGGCGCTTGCTTTCTGCTTTAGTTCGGAGCTATTTTGCTGGTTTAGATTAGGGTGTCTTTAAAAATCAGTTTTTCCATTCTAACGTTTTAGTTTCAAGTGTTAGGGAAAAATAATCTTCAGACAAAGTGTAGAACAAGTAATGATGCATGTTTTTGCTGAACTAAGTGTTTGAGTATATTTTATTGTTAAAAAATGAGGGGTAATTTTAACGAAAAACATGTCCGATTATAAGCAGTTCCCGCTCGCGTGCCCCAGGAGTACCCAGGCTCATTTATATAGCATTATGTTTCTTGATACGCATTAAATCAAGAATTTTTTGGTTATCTGGCCAATTCTCGCC
The DNA here is from genome assembly GCA_024533555.2 of Aedes koreicus. Classification (NCBI taxonomy): domain Eukaryota; kingdom Metazoa; phylum Arthropoda; class Insecta; order Diptera; family Culicidae; genus Aedes; species Aedes koreicus. The sequence continues at coordinate 16,464 of JAHHFK020005699.1, read as the reverse complement.
TAAACAATCAAAAGGTCAAAAAGAAAGAAACGCATGTTTTGAGTTAAAATTTCCCCTATCTTTTGAATGATAAGTTGTATTCGAAAAAAAATTTCAGCAAAAATTTGCGCTATACCTTTTTTTATATTTTGTTTAAAGAACACTTTTTCTCAAAATGAGAAGCAAAAAAGTTAGAATAAAAAAACAACTTTTTTAGAAACACCCTGATTTAAAGAAGAAAAATAGCTTTATCATGGTCAAGTAAAGAGCTAGAAACATGATGTTTATGGAAAATTGCTTGAAATTATATTCCCTACAAACTTACGTTTGTCATAACCCTTCTATTGTGCTTCGTTTGGAACTGCGAAACTATCACCACAAGATGGACAACTTTTTAAACTACAACTTAATAGTAGACACCTTGATCCGGAAACGAAATCCTTAGGAATTATTAATTTCGCTGTGAAAAAAGGCTTTTCCGATCACTGTGCACTGTGCAGTTGTCAATATAAAGGGTGTTCCGATCAAAATTTGGTCAAACAGTAATGTGTGTGAGTCGATCAAAGTTTTTATTAATAAATCAAATTCTTTTTCGTTTTAAAGTTCAGTTAATACAAAATACAGGAGAAATATTCAGCTAAGCTTCCTTTTTACCGGATGCGAATTGCCGGGTCTTTCGTTTAACACCTGCCATAAGATTTTAAACAGTCTCCTTGTGCACTTTATTCGCCGCAGAACGCCAGTTTGCCTTGAACTGTTTCTCGCTTACAACAGCTTTTTGAGTCTCCTCAAGGTTCCGCTTGACGATGGCCCAATATTGTTCGATTGGGTGGAGCTCAGGCGTGTTGGAAGGGTTCTTGTCCTTGGGCACCACTTGAACGTTGTTGGCAGCATACCACTCAATGGCCTTTTTTCCGTAATGGCAAGATGCCAAATCCAGCCAAAACAGAACGGAACAATTGTGTCGCTTCAGGAAAGGCAGTAGACGTTTTTGTAGGCACTCGCTCAGATAAATTTCCTGGTTGACGGTTCCGGTCGCAATGTAAACGTTGCTCTTCAAACCAGATGGCCTGCCACACCAGATATTTCTTCGCGAACTTTGACAGTTTAATGTGCTTGAAAATATCCGCCACCTTTCTCCGTCCGGTTGCCGTATAAAATTCCTGTCCACGAAGCTGTTTAAAGTCTGCCTTGACGAAAGTTTCATCGTCAAACTTCGTCAGCATCGTCGTGTACAACTTTCGCGATCGTGCTTTGGCCGACGTGTTTTGTTTATTGTCGCGATTTGGAGTCACCACTTTCTTGTAAGTCGACAGTCCAGCTCGTTTTTTAGCTCTATCCACGGTTGTAGGCACCACTCCGAGCTTTTTTTTGCGACAACTCAGACGGAGAAACAGCAGGCAACTCTTTTTGTCATCGCTGTGGCCTCCGGCTTTCGATTTATCCACGATCCAGCTTTCCTGGCTGTCGAAAAACGTTCACCGAACACTTTTTAATACGTTGGTAACAGTTGATTTAGCCACATTCAACAATTTCGCCAACTTGGCGTGAGAGTAGTTTGGATTTTCGCCATGCACGTGCAAAATTTTGATGCGTTGCTTCTCTTCCTTCGACGACATTTTAATAACTGAAGTGCTAATCTCAAAATCAAAATAGAGGCATGATGCTACACGCACACATCTTCAAAATGAGGGGTGTGCAAAATTTTTTAATGCACAATGAAAGGAAATGCGTCAAGTTTAAGTCGACCAAATTTTTATTTATTTATTTATTTATTTATATAATTCCAACTGATTAAACATCTTATTGAAATGTAATGGGGAAAAGCCATGTGGCGTAAAAACCCCCTATCTCTAAACCGTACACTACATTAATCAACAAAAATAGAAGGAATACAAAGCAAGTAAACAGAATTAATTCTAGTACACACACACAAAACTTGTCAGAAAAATTAAAAATAATCTTTCGCGGCTTTCCATCCAACTACGCTGAATCCGGTGACGGAAGGTCTCAGCGGAAAAGTTGAAGTCAAATAGGGTTCATTGAAGCGTGACGACATGAATCGAATAGGATCGTGTTGGCCGTAGTTTGCAGCACGGGTTCCGAGCTGCAGAAAATTTCTTGTTCGCAGAACTCGTTCAGGAGCGTAGATAGATAGTTCTGCCAGAATTCCTGGAGAGTCGATTTCACCTAGCAGCACTTTTGCCGCGAAGACTGCTTGCATGACTGTACGCCTATGTTCCAACGTTTCAATACCCAAGAGTGAGCAACGATCCTGGTACGATGGAAGGTTGACAGGATCATTCCACGGCAGATGACGGAGAGCATAACGAACATGTTTTCTTTGAACAGCTTCAATCCTCGCGATCCAGATTATTTGATACGGGCACCACACCAAGGCTCCAAATTCCAGGAAGGACGCACGAGAGAGCAGAACAATGCTTTCAGACAGGTGGGATCACGAAACTCGTCGGAGATCTTAAACATGAAACCGAGCTGTCTGTTGGCTATGGTAGTCATATCTGTGTAGTGTTGTCTAAATGTCAAATCAGAGTCAAGCGTGATTCCAAGGTCACGAACAGTATCAACTTTTAGCAGAGGCTGGTTGTTTATTTTGTATAATCAAATGCAATTGGGTTCAATTTTCGATGGAATGTGATATTGAAGCATTTGTTCACACTCAGTGTGAGGAAATTTCTGGAACACCACTCTTCAAAGCTTTTGGTCAAGTGCTGTAGTCGTAAGCAATCAGTGAAGCATTGCATAACCACATAAATTTTCACATCGTCAGCATAGAACGACCTGCAGTTAGGTGGAAGTATCAGTCCAACCCCGTTGATAAACAATGAGAACAGCAGTGGTCCCAGGTTGCTGCCTTGAGGTACGCCCGACATATTACTAAAGTAGCTCGATTGAGCTGAGCAGATCTTCACACAGAGTACCCTGTCCGTTAGGTAAGATTTAAACCAACGAACTAAGTTATTTGACACACCAAGTTTGTCTAACTTTGCTAAAAGTATAGTAAAGGGTGATACGGTCAAAATTTGGTCAAGGGAAAACGCGTGTAAAGGGCGATACGGTCAAAATTTGGTCAATATCAACTTGACGTATTTCTTTCAATTTTGCATTTAAAAAACCTGAACACCCCTCATTTTGAAGGTGTGTGTGTGTAGAATGTTGCTCCTATTTTGATTTTGGAATTCACTCTTCAGTTGTCAAAATGCCGTCCAAGCAAGAAGAGCAGCGTATCAAAATTTGATACTTTGATAATTTGATTTTTTAAATAAACGATTTCACCGATTTACACGCGTTTTCCCTTGACCAAATTTTGACCGTATCACCCTTTAAATCGGTGAAATCGTTTATTTAAAAAATCAAATTAAATTTTTTTTTTAAGTTCAATTAGTATAAAATTCAGGAAAAATATTCAGTTAGGCTTCCGCTTTTCCAAATCCGAATTGCCGGGCCTTACGCTTGACCCCTGCCATCAGATTTTGTACAGCCACCTTGTCCACCTTCTTCGCCGCAGAAAGCCAGTTTGCCTTGAACTGCTGCTCGTCCTTAGCAGTTTTTTTGGTCTTCTTTAGGTTCCGCTTGACAATAGCCCAGTATTTCTCAATTGGGCGGAGCTCTGGCGTGTTGGGAGGGTTCTTGTCCTTGGGAACCACCTGCACGTTGTTGGCGGCGTACCACTCCATGGCCTTTTTACCGTAATGGCAAGATGCCAAATCCGGCCAAAACAGTACGGAACAACCGTGTTTCTTCAGGAAAGGCAGCAGACGTTTATTCAAACACTCTTTCACGTAAATTTCTTGGTTGACAGTCCCGGAAGCTATGAAAATGCTGCTTTTCAAGCCACAGGTACAGATGGCTTGCCAAACCAGATATTTCTTTGCGAACTTTGACAGTTTCGTGTGCTTGAAAATATCTGCTACCTTTCCCCTTCCTTTTGCCGTATAAAACTCCTGTCCCGGAAGCTGCTTGTAGTCGGCTTTGACGTAGGTTTCGTCGCCCATTACCACGCAGTCAAACTTCGTCAGCATCGTCGTGTACAGCCTCCGGGATCGCGCTTTGGCCGTCGTATTTTGTTTATCATCGCGATTTGGAGTCACTACCTTCTTGTAAGTCGATAGTCCGGCTCGTTTTTTGGCTCGATGCACGGTTGTAGACGATACACCCAGCTTATTTGCGGCATCTCGGAGAGATAGGTTAGGGTTTCGCTTGAAACTACCGGCAACTCTCTTTGTCGTCTCAGCGGCTTCCGGTTTTCGATTTCCCCCCGATCCAGACTTCCTGGCTGTCGACAAACGTTCCCCAAACACTTTAATTACATTTGTAACGGTTGATTTGGCAACTTTTAGCGATTTTGCCAACTTTGCGTGCGAGTAGCTCGGATTTTCGCGATGCGCGAGCAAAATTTTGATACGCTGCTCTTCTTGCTTGGACGGCATTTTGACAACTGAAGAGTGAATTCCAAAATCAAAATAGGAGCAACATTCTACACACACACACCTTCAAAATGAGGGGTGTTCAGGTTTTTTAAATGCAAAATTGAAAGAAATACGTCAAGTTGATATTGACCAAATTTTGACCGTATCGCCCTTTATGGTCGACCCGGTCAAAAGCAGCCTTGAGATCCGTGTAAACAACGTCGACCTGAGATCCAGCTTGCATATTCCGGAGACACGAAGAAACGAAAGGTGCGAGATTGGTTGAGCTCGATCTTCTGGGGTGAAATCCATGTTGTTCAGGAGAGATGTAGTGTCTGCAACTAGCAAACAACAAGTCGTTGACAATGATCTCGAAGACTTTTGATCAGGCACAGAGTGATGTGATTCCTCGATAATTTTCGACATTTTGTTATCTCTTTTCTTGAAAATCGGGAACATGAACGAAGATTTCCAACGTGTTGGATATTTTCCCTGGCGTAACGAGATATTGAAAATCTTCAAAAGAGGAATCGTAAGCACTGCGGAGCAACTCTTTAGTACATATGAAGGAATTCCGTCAGGTCCTGTCACGTTTGAGAGTTTCAGCTTCCGGATTGCGGATTCAACGAGGTCCGATCTAATCGCAGGAATATTGAAGTCGAACACGTCTCTGGGAGTATCTCTGAGTGTTTCGCTGACTTGCTCCAATGTTGGCATGGTGTCATAGAATACACTTTTGAAGTGCTCAGAAAGGAGATTACATTTGTCCACTGGTGTGCTGGCGATTCTGTCGCCAGGATGAATTTCAACCGGTAGCCCATTTACATTCCTTTTTGTGTTCACAAATGACCAGAACAACTTTGGGTTGCACCGAAGGTTAGATTGGATTCGTTTTGAATAATTCTTGTGAAAAGACGATTGTAAATTTGGTATTGGGTACTAGCTGCAGAGAAAATTCGCTTGGTGAATTGATTTCGAGTATTGCAGTACTTACGAAGAGCCTTCGACCTCACACGTTTCAGGAACCGTAAATGAGCATTAGACCAAGGAGGTTTACGAGCAGGTCTTCTCAGAGGAACAAAATCTGATATAGCCCGGGACACAACTTCGTCAAAAAAAGTCTACCGCTTCATCGATAGTAGAGCACGAGTCAAGGAACTGCCAATATACTTGGGACAGATATTGGCTCATTGCGGTGAAATCAGTTCTTCGGAAGTTCAGACCATGTGGATCAACGATGTTATCGAAGGTAATAAGTACTGATAGATTGATAGTAATCTCCAGCGCAGGATGATCGGCGTCGAGGTTAATTAAAGGTTCGGAGGCTTCGACAACAGTACATTCCATTACGGCAGCTTCATTTACCAATACAAGATCAAGCAGTCTCGAGTTACGATTTAACGTTGAATTTATTTGCGTTAAATCATGAAGGCTGAATCCATCCATCAATGCACAGCAGACAGGTGGCATATGCGAACGAAGAACGTCAATTGTGGGATGACCAATCATGGGAACATTCCAAACCAACCCAGACTGGTTGTAATCGCCAAATAGTAAAGCGTAGTCGTTGTGATCTAAACGGGATAACACAGCGCCAATCGAACTGATATGGTTCTCAATGCTGCTTAAATCAGATTTCCTATCGGGAGGTAAGTACATGGCGCCGATACTTAACTTCCTGTGTGGAGTTGTTATCTGGACCCATAACTGTTCGAGCGAAGGGTCAATAGGAGTAGGATCCAGGCAACTGTGAAGTCTATTGGATACTGCTATCAAGACGCCACCACCATGAGATTTAGTGCTATTTATGCGATTACGATCATTCCGAAAAACTGTGAACTGATCTCCAAATAGTTGAGCGGAATGAATTTGGTCAATGAGCCAGGTTTCGGTGAGAACTATTACGTCGACGTTCGAATCGACGGTAGCTAAGAAAAAGTTGTCTATTTTCGTTCGGAGACCGCGAACATTCTGATAATAAGCCAGTAGTCCGTGAAGCATAGTAGGCAAACAATCAGAGTGGCTGGAATTGAAGGGCGAATCAGGTCTGGCTGGGCAAGTAATGGAGTCGTACTTGACTGCAGAAGCGTTTTGGAAGACCCTCTCCCCAATCCCACACGTAGGCCCGGGACGGCTGCAGATCGCTGGCTGGAATGGCGCGACTGCGGTGGGGGGATCGAGGGCTTCCATTACACTAAATTCGGTGCATCCCGGTGGAAAGACAAGTGGTTGTATGTAATATCGTTGAGCATCAAATCGTTTTCCTTTGTAATTAATTAACGCTGCAATACAACTGCCGGTGGTTTACCGGTTGTAGGCGTCAGGAATATAGCGGTGGATTTCCGAAATTTTTGAGTAGAATATTCCTCAAACTCACGGAACATTATGCCTTGAGGCCATGTCGATGGATCAAGCGCGTTTGTCTTCAGGGAAGGGACCAAACCAATTTTGAAGGAGATACAGGTCATGTTGCCCTTCCTTTGGCCACAAGTTTGATAACCTCAGGGTCCTGGGTCAAATCAAGGTTTGCACGTATTAAAGCCAAAATGTCTTCATTGGTGACATCTGGACGTATTCGAGACAAATAAAGCCAAAATTTATTCACCGGCTGAGCGGTAATTGAAACGGACACTGCATTCTGGTCAACCTGCTTGGAACCAGATTGACATTCGAACGCCTTTATTTCCAAATCAGGTCCACGAGGTCGTTTGGCAGCTCGAGTTTGTCCGATTTGTGGCCATTGCCGGATCAACAACAGCTTTATTTCCGTATGTAAGCTGGTGATTGCCTCAGTGAGAGACACCAACGGGGATTTCTCATCGGCCGCCTTAGTAATGGAACGGAGATGTGAATTCTCGAATAACTCAGCACATTTATCACACATCCAAAACAAGTTTTTGCGATGCGGTGTGAAATAGCCTAGAAGTGCCCGTGACACATTCGAACATGTCATGTAGAACATGCCACCGCAGTATCCTCGGCATGTGACAAATTCTATGCCAGTGATCGCTTCATAGCACTTGGCGCAATTTTTCTCCTCACCCATCGTTACACATGTGGTTTTCGGTATTCGCCTTTAAGTATACAGCGATGCAATACAACGACAATAGCACAATGGGGACGAAAATTTACTCAAACGATAACAATTGTGTCGATTATTTGACTAGCGGTTGACTGTGGATCGAAAGGTTGGAAGAGGAACAAATCGAAAAGTATGCTACCAACAAATGGACAAGAAGGTGGTAGCCATAATTGAGAAAAATCCCAATCTTTCTGTGCGAAATGTGGCTCACAAAGTTGGGAAGTCAAAATCAAACGTACAAAAAGCAGAGGCAAGGACTGCTACCGTACAAAGTGAGAAAGGTGCCCAACCGTGATGACAAGCTTCAAAAAATCGTGCTAAACAGCTTTATACCAATTTTTTGCAAAAATTTTTGTATCATACGCAGAAAAAAAATATTAATTTTAACAAGCGCGTAAAATTTCCCCTCGTTTAATTCCAAGCCAAAGGAGACGTAAACAACGAAATTGTTTGCAATCTTTCATGCGCCATACAACAATGTTTGCAATCTTTCATACAATAGACTAGATTCAGACGTTATCTGGCTTAAATTTACATGAAATATCCCATTAATTTCTGCCAAATCTAGCATTCCCTTTATGTGCATTAGATAACGCAGAAAATTCAATGTTTCTTTTTATCTGTGTAATGGACAACGAAACATACGTACTCGAAGACTTTGAACAGTTTCCGGGTCTGGTTTTTTTTATACCGCAATGCAATGTAACGCCTTTGCCGAGCATTTCAGGACAAAAAAAGGTGTCTAAATTCCCGAAAAACTATTTGATTTGGCAGGCCATATGTAGTAGTGGTCGAAAATCTAAAAGTTTCGTATCTACCGGCACTATCAATAAGGGTGTGTACGAGAAAGAATGTCTGCAAAAGCGGTTGAGACCACGACTCTCCAGCTCTATTTTGGCCTTATTTGGCCTCTTGTCACTATGCGAAATCCGTCCAAGAGGTCAAATACGTGCCAAAAACAGCCAATCCACCAAACTGTCCAGAACTTCACCCAATAGAGAAGTACTGGGCTCCAGTTAAGCGGAAACTCTTCAAAACTAAGAAGAAAGTAAATGGTACCAATGTTTTCAAGAGAAGATGGAGAATTGTCAGGGCGGGCGTACCGTACGGAACCTGATGGCGGGTGTACCACAGAAAATTCGAGAAATTTACAGAAAGAAGGATTAACATCTTAATCAACTGTTTCTAATGTAGATATAACTCTATTATTGTGAAATAAGCAATCGGTTTTGTTGAATTATGTGTAAATTTGTTTTGCTGCTATTATTTTGGTGTCCGAAATTTAATGTGGACAGGCTTTAGATATTCGTGGAGTGTGAAGTCAGATTTGGGAAGCAGTTTTCAACTTTCAAAGATTAGGTAATCTTTAAGGCATTCGATATAGCTTTACAAAAGGAAATGGGTAACCAAGCAGTAATATATCCCACTATCCCTCTAGTAACTTTGCCAAATAGTTTTATCGCCAGAAAATGCTAACCATGCATAGTCATCGCTGTTGGCTGTGCCAAGTAAACTTTGCGAGTGATGGTAGCGATTGAGACTCGTGCCAGAGCATCAATCAGTTTATCGGTTCTTCTGCATCGTTTTTATGTTCATTCACAAACGAGGCAAGACAATCCGAAATTTCGCGCAGTTGCGCAAAGATTTCGTTCTAGCTCTTCCCGTTCATTACTATAGTCAGCTACACTACAAAAGTGGGAGGGAGCGATATAGTTTACTACACAGACCAGTGGCGACGTCCCCGTTGACTTGTATCGTTGACTCACAATAGGGTAGGACAAGGATAAAACCTTACGGACAGCTAAATTTATCGATTATTCCATCTTCTAATAGAGCTATAGAGAGACAAAGACGGTAGCCGAAGAAGATGATCGATTTTCAAATACAAGCGGCGGACAATGATGTCACGTATTTTGAATAATTCTCATCAATCATGGGATGATCTAATGCGAGTGATGGACTGCCGGAGATGACCTAATGTTCCAATATTAAATCTTTTCGCAATTTATGATGCTACGATTAACTCACTAGTAAACATTTGGACTTCCTTCAACGTTCATATCCAAAACAAAACATACACAACAAATGGTGTGATGTGCCCCCGATGAAAAATTGTTTACTTTTCTCGCGGACTCAATTTAAAATTCGAATCGACCTCCACGTTGTATGGTAGACATAAAATAAGAAGAGTAAAAATTTCGTATTCCACTTCCTCCCGAGTTAAATCATTCCGGTCAGCTTGTGCCGATGTTGTAATAGAAAACGTAAAAAAAAGTTCGGTCGTGCACAACATTAGTAAGCGCTTGTGATGCTTGAATTTACACACTTGTGTACAGAGTGTTCAAAAACGACGTTTTCATTGAACACGCACCCGCTGTTCGTTGCCCCCCCAACACACACACTTATCCTTTTCAAACATGATGTTCAAACACGGTGTTTTTACACAGCTACCTACAGAATGTGCTGAACAGACGTAAGCGCGTATGTATTGCATTGGAACATCGTGTCTGCTCATTGGCGTTTGCGATGCGGGACAGAAAAAACACTTCCTTTTTGTCTCACGTCACATCGAAGCCGGAAATTTTCATTCAGAATTTTTGCGTAAAGAGCTCAGGTATCATCCATTAATCACGTTCCGTTAGGATAGAGGGTGCAGATTTTAGTTGAAAACAATGTATAGGGTGTAGGCTATCCATGACGAAATGGCGATGGGCCGTTGATTTTTTTTCAGTATTTCACGTGATGTACTAAGTGGATGAACGAATTCGTCTCTTATTAGCTCTGCTAAAAAAATATAGTTTCAATAGTTTCAATATAGGTTAAGCTGATGTTTTGCTAAGTTGTTATGGGACGCAAATGGAAGTAAAAAAATTACTCTGAGTAAGATGTCAAATCTTGTCCCACACTAGTATGTATCTAAATTTTTTTTTATTTGATCTCAAGAGCAATATTTCAGAATATTTTTACCGTTCAATAATCAAGCATTTTTATTAATGTTATTAATAATATTTTTTTTTTTTTTTAAACAATGGCAAAGCCTTTCAATGAAACAACAAAACGCATTTCAATTGCTCTTATTACGAATTTTCGATACTGCCAGCAGTAGAAGATCTTGGTTGAATCTTATGATCATCATGTCATACAGCAAATCAGCGGACATTCGCAGCCGTCGTTGATCAAGAAGAATTTTCACTGCAGTGAAGCAACATTCTACTGACACCTGAGTTGCTGGAGCAGCCAAAGCGGTCATGGCAGAGTCATATAGCTCAGGATCTTCGTATCGCTTTGATTGCCAATATTGAATGATGTCCGTGGACATTGGAAGTCGTGTTTTTGCATTAGCCAGTTGCAAAAGTGTTAATTTCAGATCAAGCTGGATGTTTCACAGGAAGTTTTCGCTTTACATTCTTCTGCTAGCATAGCATCACATGCATCTTCTTCGCCATTGCTAATCGATGGTCCATCCCGAGGTTCTTCCTAGTCAATTTCAGGATAGTTCTTGACTTTCAATTTTCGACGAATGGAATCCACTTTGAGCAAATGATCCTAAAGTAAGATGATATTGAAGTGAAAACAGTTGCAGAGTTAACCTTTAATTTCAAAACAAGGCAAATTCAGAGGAAGAGTACCCAGCTTTTTTATTATCCAGAAAAAGGTTTTAAGAGCTGAAACTTGTCCGAAATTTTACGAACTTTTCTGAATTCTTTACTGCTGATCGGTTCATTACTTAAGAATCATCTATATTATTCTGAACGTTGTTAACAAAATCTTTAAGAAGTAAATACAATTCAGCAAAACACTTTCTTTTGGGTACACCCTTTCAAAAACAACAATGGACCGATGAATTCGAGCAGTTCAAAATTTGTAGAATTTGCAATAAAGCAGTATCCTGAAAATGTGTCTTCTATGATCTCGAGAAAAGTTGTTAAAATGTGTGAAATTCATTGTTTAATAGTAACTTATTGGCCTAATTTGGCCAGTAGTCTCATAAAGACTGCTTGAGCCGCGGTCAATTTCTTGAAGTAAATCGACCCAAAGTCCAAGTTTGGTTCAATTGTAAGTAAACTTGGTTTTGGTTATACTGAAATTTAGTACGAAAAAAGGGACATCCGTTTTACGTTTTCCATCATCTGAAAAATATAATGGCCAGGTAGAACATTTTTATCCATTCTAGTACTTCACTTTGCGGATAAAGTGTAAATAAACCTTTTTCTGAACATATTGAAATGCGGTTATATACTTCTCTCCGCGGAGTGGGTTGCAAAAATATATCATGTTGTCACTTTTTTCCAGATGGTGTAAAAAATAAGACCGTTATAACATCTATCGTATTCCATGGATTTTAGCTTACTCGGAACCATATTGATAATACATAATTTGATCACAATTGCGCAAAATTTTAGCTCATATGGGTCATTGTAAGTTGTGAAATAGAAGTTTTATAAATAATGTGCCAAACGAGGTGTTTTACTAAAATTCTTTATACATAATACACATTTCGTCAATTACGCTCAAAATAATAATGAGTCTTAATTGCTTGATCATGACTGATCAGAGCAGAAAAATTCATAAATATCAGACAAGGGCAGTGCCGTTTGGATGAACGTCCCTTTCAACCGGTGGGACGCCTTCAACCGGTGGGCAGTGTCCCATTACGAGGGGACATACATTTGTCCGGCACTGTAAATACTTACAATAGCATACAGTCCTTCGAAAAAATGGAGAATCCACAAAACACCACCGCTTGTTCGAAGATCAGTGCAGCCTTGAAAGCTTTATTATTAAACATTTCCTTCATTCTGGCATCCAAAGCGTTGATAATTTGAGTTGAAAATCGGTTTTGTTGATTTATTTTCATTCTCATTTCATATTGGCATTTTTTGAATGTTTTGAATGCATCTCCAAATGTAAGACAGAGGTTTGAACGCTTCTCTATATTCTTTCATGAATTCCCATATTTCGTCACTCAGCATCAGTACTGAGCATTGTCTGCCGATGTCTTTGTAAAATCCTTCATGATTGTGGATACTGTCGATTATGACCCAGGTTGATCCCCATCGCGTCTCACAATCAATTTGAGGCAGAGGAATCTTTCTTAGATCGAAGTATGTCTTAAATTCCACTTTTCTTGTTGCCTTGACTAATTTACGGACCACTTTGAGCGAGCTTTCTGAGTCGTCATTTATTACGTCCTTGGACAAAAGATTAAGGGTATGAGCGCCACATTTGATTTTCTCAATGCATCATTCATGTGAATTTGCAAATGAAACCTCTTAATCCCGCAGCATAACATCCAGCCAAGAATCGAATTCATCATTTTCATCGTCGGTTTCTAGTTTCTCAACTTGTTCACCTGTTCTAATCGCAAATTGTGAGAACACTTCAAAATGTTAAGACCATTATCAGTCGTTGCAGAGGAAACATTTAAAAGATTCAGACCGTAGCATTTCAGATCTTATCGATCTTAGATTTTCAGGTGTTCTCCTGTTTGTCTATCATTCATCTTAAGCATGGAAAGCGATCGGACAACGATCTAACCATTTTCGATGTACTGAATATTTTGCGATTATGTCGTGATGCACCATCGTATTTGAAACAAACCATTCGGCTTTCAACTGCGGCTGTGATCAAAACACAGAAATCAAAACAAACACAGAATTTGATTTGCCACATCTGAAATGGTAGACACCATTGTCTTGGAGCAGCTGTGGTAGGTAAAAAATAAACGTTCTGCGAGGTAAAACGAATCAATCACTGCTTCCGCAAATCACAACACACTCTGCACTGCTGTTGCTTGAGGTGAAAACGCACATAAAACATTACCCACTGATCAAACATCGTGTACGAACATCGGGTACAAACATCGTATGCAAACCATGCAAACACATCCCGAGTACACACAAGGTATATTTTCAAACACATGTTCGCGAAATGGATGTGTGTGTGCAAACGCAAAAATTGGTAGCACAGCATGAACATGTTCTTTTCAAACACAGTGTTGTATGTTCAATTCCGAAGACTGCATTTTTCCTCCAGTAAATGCATTAAACGGCTAACTGGCATTGAGGAAAGCTACCAAGCGACCAGATAGTTTTATAGTTGCCATTGCTAAGATAAATTGGCTTTTTGGCAAAACTGTGATTTCTTGCAATCGCCATATTGAAATATATGAAATAATTGAAATGTGGAAAAATAAATACACCAATTTTTAAATGTAATACAATTGAACTGTAGATCTAAGACAAACTTCGGTATTCGTTCAGATAACCTTATTGAATTCCATCAATTTTCAGGAGTTTCATGATTAATTTACGGAATATATTTCTTTCAATTTTGTTTTTGTTGTTGCAAACTCGCATAATTTCCAAGGCGCATTAATTTTCAGCTCTTATCGTGCCAATATTCACCATACAATTAAATGCGCATATGATTTGGAGCATGATACGCTATAAAAAAAACTCAATTTGTTTTATATATTTTGCTATCAATCATAATTCCCCGCAACAGTAAAACTTTTTTCTTAGCCATCATTTACTGTTGAATGAATCAGAAGAGCAACAAAGCAAAACAACAAAAACCAACCACGATATCGCCGTGAAGTTTGACAGCTGTGGCCATTCAGCCCTATGCTGGTTTTGATGGCGGCCAATAGGTTTTATGATGGTTCTCAAGTGGTCATAACATCTTTCACTAGAACATTTTCAAAATCTTTATGGTCTTAGAAAGGTTATATTAATTTGTTTTCACAACCGTCTATAGAGTGGACCACTTTGTACACATTTCGGCTTTAAAGATGCATAGAGGAGGTGTTGGTGGATAAAACAGTTTTGAATGTAGTGTCATCAACATAGCCGGGAGAGTGCTATACGGCTGGAATAGAACTGAAATTGTTACTTGGGTTGAAATAAACTACATTTGGGCATCCCACCCTTTTTTCTGCCTCCCTTATTGGTTGAACACACACCACCCCAACCACACCCAGCCCCCAACCCCCACTCCCGGGCCCACCAAATTAAAAATGGTCCTCAACTGGCTTAGAACACAGTCTAAGAATATTGAAATTTCCGTTTTAAATTTTTGATCAAATGATTTAAAATCAGAAGATATTAAATATACGGGAATCTATCTTCGGCGCTCAGAGAATACCCTAAAATCTTTTTTGATTCAATCGGCTTTCACGAAAGAATGAATGCATTGTAATGTGCTTTTCGTCAACAGAGAGCGAGAGAAAATATCTCAGCAAACACTGTGCACCGACGGTCATATGAATGGACGTTGTGTGCGGCTCGGATGATTGATTATTTTTCTCTCGCTGCGTTTGTGATTGAGAGAAGGAGAGAGCCGTAATGCCATCATTCAATGCTGTGGCTGAATAATAGTTAGCATTTGCGCGCCAAATTTGTCACCGTTCGGTCTGTTTGTGGTTTTCGCTCGGGTTTTCGTTTCTGCTTTTCGACGTGGGTAGGTATTTTGCTAGATTAAATTAAAAGAAAATCGATGGTTTTATGGAAAATTCATTACCGTTACGTAATCAATATTACGTCTCCAGCTTGATCATGAAGCGATTTCTGATTTCGAATCATGCTAAAGATGCCGAACAGGAGGAGGAACGCCAGAAACAGGATGAGAAAAGAAAAGCTAAAATGCGCAAATATGATGACAGCTATCTCGAGTTTGGACTTACGCATAAGGTGGTAAATAGTGAAGACCGTCCACAATGTGTTGTGTGCCTCAAGATTCTTTCGGTGGAATCTATGCTTCCCAGCAAGCTTAAGCGGCATTTGGAAACCCATCACCCGAATTTGGCAAAAAAGGACAGGAATTTTTTTCAACGGAAATTGGATGAAAATAAGCAGCAGCAGGCTTTGTTTTCACGACAAACGCACATCAATAGCAACGCGTTGCTGGCATCGTACAAAGTGGCCTATCGTGTGGCGCAGTGTAAAAATCTGCATACCATCGCAGAAGAATTGATCTTACCAGCCGCCGTGGATCTGGTTTCGACTATGATTGGAGAGCATGCAAGTCAACAGCTATTGAAAGTGCCCCTTTCCAACAATACCATTGCACGTAGGATTGACGACATGGCCAACGACATCAACTGTCAGCTCGTTGATTTTTTGAAAAAACCGACAGTCTAATTTGCTACGTCCGGTTCATCAATGAAGGCGACTTTTCGGAAGATCTGCTGTTCTGCCAGCCTGTTTCGGGATGAACGTCGGGACAGGAGTTGTTCGGAACTTGAACTGTGGCAAAATTGCACAAAAAATGAAGATTTGGCTTGCTTTCCACAACTCAACTCTGTTCTGCAAGAAAATCAGCTTTCGTTGCCACAATACCTGAAATCGGCTTTTGCAGATTTCTTAGCCAAATTGTCTCTGGAATTGGATAAATATTTTCCAGTAAGTGAGATCGAAGCCGTAGTTTGGGTAAGAAATCCATTTATGGACGAAGTTCCAGAGTACTTAATAAATGAAACAGAACAGTTCGTTGATTTAGCAACCGACTCCAGCATGAAACTGGAATTCCAAGCTTTATCGCTGATTGAATTTTGGACTCATGTACACACAGCATATCCACTGATTGGCACTAAAGCGTTACGTGTTTTGATTCCATTCGCAACTTCATATTTATGTGAAACGGGGTTCTCGGCAGTGGCTGCTATTAAAACCAAATATCGTTCTAAGCTTGATATTGAAAGAGAGATTCGTGTTGCTATTTCCAAAATAACTCCCAGATATAATACACTATGTGCAGAAAAACAGGCTCATCCGTCACACTAAGATTTCATGTTTATTGTCAAAACAAGTTGTACAATTGGTTTTTCATTGAATAAAGAGTAAACGAGTTTGAAAAACACATTTGTTTTTCTACGAAAAATATCGAACTCCCAGGCTTTGAATACTGGGGCGCCGCGGATTTATCAAAAAGTTTCGAAGGGCGCTATGATTACAAAAAGTTTGGGAACCGCTG
>JAHHFK020005698.1:0-163287 GCA_024533555.2 Aedes koreicus | reverse complement strand
AATGTTCTCACAAAACATGTGTGTGTCATGTCCCCTACAGTCGGGTATCCCATGATATCGAATGGTAGTACAATCCACCCCACTCTAATTTTTTGGCTCTCTTGCAGCTAAGAAGGCTAATTCTCGTAAGGCATTACGTTTATCATAAGACCCTAAAAATCACCTCGATTGGTTGCAAGACCATCAAGAAATCAGGGTGGGTGGAAGGCTTAAAAACTCACCATGCCATAGGAGGCTTGAGTGCACATCTCACGTACAACGTTCCTGAAAAGTCAGCCACTATTTGTCCCGTGGAGCGAGTATATTTTTTGCTCGTTTTATTATGGCCACACCAGATTTCCTCGCATCTACAAGTAGCACCACTTTTGAATAATCAAAGTACAACTACAAAAACTGTGATTTGCATCCTGTACCGTTGGCTTCCTTTAGGTTGAGCAAATATGAGTACCGTTTTCACTGACTTTTCTCTATATTGCGAGTTAAGGACGCTAGTAGTACTGAGAAAACTTTTTCGCTTGCCCATGTGCAAACAAAGTGCCAACAAGAGTGGAGGTGCTATTATTTAGTGAGTGGGAAAATTAAAGCTCTCTTAATTCGCACTTTTCTGTTGCGTTGAGCGCCATAGTCGATAGCGCTCATTTTTCTATGTACAAAACCCATGTTTACGAAACGAGTGAAACCCGATCTTTGAAAAAAAAAAATATATTTTCAGTGTTTCACTTCCATCAGTGATTAATCTATCGGTTCGTGATTAAGTTGGGAACCACCTTCGAATTTTTGAATCATCGTCAATGCTAATGCAAATGATAAACAGCCTTACAAATCTTATCTTATCTAAATCATTCCTGAGTCACCCGTTACGCCACTGTTTTCCCCACCCCCGCCCCCGCGCCCCCCCCCTCCTCCCATGTACTGAGCCGGGACCAACGGCTTTTACTTCCCTTCCGAAGGAAGACCATTCCTGAGTCAACGCCACTTTTTTTTTTTTTTTTTTTACTGCAGCAGAGTGAAGCCTAAAATAAAAAGTCCCCTCTTATTTGTTACTACATGTGTTTCTAAAGTCAAGAGATTTCAATGTATGGGATGAAATTTACCCATAAGCTATCAAAGCAATCAAGCCTCAAATCCTTCCACCCATGTGTGTAAGTGTATCTTCCTAAGACTTACCATAAGTATCAGCGAGTAATCCGTTATCACAGCCACTATCACCAGCAGGAACAAACCGAGACCAAATCCAGCCCGGTGCAGAGCGTACGGAATTCCTATCACTCCACTGCCGACGATCGAGTTGATGTAGTTGAAGGACGCTTGTGGAAGTGACGACAGGGTTTCCTCTTTGGCATTTTCGTTGTTCTGCAATCAAGATAGGAGAGCACGAGATGTATGAATAGGGTGGGTGGTATCAAACGGCAAGAAAAACATGATTATATATCTATATGATGTATTATATGTACTACCACCCATTGTAGCACGGAAACTAAGTCCGACACCAATGGGCTCTCCTCTCTGTTAGACTTGATCAAGCTATAATAACCACTGATTATCCTAATCATGCCATTGTATGAAGGGCCAAAAACGGGTTGGGTGGATCGATAGGCAATATCACTTATACCTTTCCACAGGGATATAAAGAATCTCCTTCCA
The DNA here is from genome assembly GCA_024533555.2 of Aedes koreicus. Lineage (NCBI taxonomy): Eukaryota > Metazoa > Arthropoda > Insecta > Diptera > Culicidae > Aedes > Aedes koreicus. The sequence goes on along the minus strand of JAHHFK020005698.1, from coordinate 161,643 downwards.
ACAACAAGATTGAACAATTGCACTGAAAATTTATTTTCGTAAAATAGCTTTCACTCGTTTCGTTAACATGGATTTTGTACATAGAACAAATGTCTCGTATATTGTATGAAATATTCATATTGCATTTTATCTGGTGAAATGCTACTTTTACAGTTTTTTGTATAATGCAAGTATGCAAGTTTTTTGTATGAAGTATCTTCTCACGAGTCTCCATGGCCTAGTGAGATCAACAACGGATTCATTATCAGTGCTTTCCTAAAATACAGGATCGAATCCCATGCCAAAAACATTAAAATAAAACGCTGGACAACTCCACGTGGTTGCGTCTTTTGTTTCAATTACATTTCGAATCGATATAGTAGATCTGTCAGCCATTCATACAACCACTAAAGAGAAGTTTCTTTTTAGTTTGTAACAAAATATATGTAGCTCTTTTTATTGTTTTCGTAAAATGCACGAATGTTCTTTCTGTGTCAAAAAATGCATCGTGCTTTTGATAGTTGCGCGTGTGGCACTAATTACGAAGGTATCTTCATAAATAGTACACACCATTTTCGTTGCAGATAACAACGAATTGATTTGTTAGGTATACCTTCGATTTCGTAATATAAACTAAAATTAATTTTCAGTGTGGTAATAAGAGCGAGCTATCTAACATGAAGATGCCCCAATGGGCGGGGAGAAGAGCCCGCCCTTTATTCGCAAACTGTTAGCAATGGGGAGCTGGCATTCCCACTCTCCACATCCAGAGTGCTTCAATCGGGTGCCCTGATGGTCCCTCCCATTCCCATGAAATATTTATATAATAGTGTATATATTAATGTAAATGAAAAATTCCGCAAGCATTCGTATCTATAATATATGATCTTCATTCGGTTGATCCTGAAATGCAAGAAACGTTGTATAGTGTTAAAGTGTAGAGTTCTCTGGTTCCGCGCTTAAGCACGTTTTCATTCGTTTTCATCGATAGCGGCAATTAACCAAAATCTTGATTTGAGGTATCTTGAAAAAAATTGTTAAATCTATTGAAATTTTACAAAACTAACATTGATACTTATTAATTTACTGTTGCCATGGTCACTATTTGCTGCTTTATGCTAATTTTATAACAGCAATCTGCTTTTATTTTTGCTGGTATAATAGTTATTGCGTCTAAGTTAGGAATAAAGGGAAGATTTAATTGAAAGGGAGTTAAAGACAAATGGACATAAAAAACAATAAGTAAAGTTTAAATAATCTATGAAATAAAATCAAGAAAACAATTTTATCAGATATAATGATGTTGTGAGATATGATAAAGTAATGAGAAAGATTGAACTCTAAAATCAGACACTAGGCAAGTGGCACTTAGCGCTGCATGAAACAGATCAGCTCATATTTGGTAAAATGTCCATTTGCAAACTGAAATGAAAAATACATGCAGTAATAAGTGCAAAAGCATACTACAGATTCCGTTGCAACTTTTTGTGTTCAAGTCACTAGATACTTCTAATTATAAGAGGAGAAGAAAGGATCAAAATGATAATTGGACATATAAGACATTATTATTAAAAGGATATATAAACTATTAAGTAAACATTCTAAAATTATTTATATGTTAACATATAAATCACGAAAACATAAGTAATGATAAAAATGGTAATGATGATGATATGAATGGTAATGTAATGAATACACAATATCATATAACAATGTATGACAGCCATGAGAAAAGATACGCCTTTATCATAAAAATCACCAGACATCCTTTAATGATAATTTAGTACATAATCATCATCAGACAATGGCAGCGGATTTGATGTGTCCCGAATATTCCTGCGTAATGAAGAAATGTTGGAAGGTCCTCTTCTGAATCATCTGAGAAATAGTTAACTGTTGTCCACATATTAATTAATAACTTCCTCGAAAAATATTCAAATCGCAACTATGAAACAGCTTCCCAATGAGGTTCTCAGAATAACAAAAACATTAGTGTATGTCACAAAACAAGAGTGAAAAATGTTAACATTTATTCTTCAATTGTCTAAAATGACAGCTAAATTGATGGAAGACCTGAATTGAAATATGCAATGATAAAGTTGACAGTCGTGTTCGGTTGCCGACTCGATAAGATTCTGTCGACTTATGCAATGCAAAATTTTGCTCGATTCGATAGTGACAAGTGTCGAGTCTAGTTGCACGAATCGACTTCTATAATTGGCCCCATAGATTATGTGCCTTGATGAGATGTAACTTAGAGTTAAATAATAAATGAACAGACGAAATTGTTATCGCTGAAGTGGATTCATTCCAGTTCATCATCGAACTTCAATAGATTGATTGAAACTGAATACGATTGGTACGATTTCAAAAAGATTCATGTTCCTGAAAATCAGATAAAGGGTTCTCACTTGTTGCGGTTCGCTCAAACAGCCCCCGGGAGCGTGCTGATTTCGGTGCTAGTATTGCTGGGACATTTATTGATTTTCATACTCTCGTGTGTTTACATGAGCGCTTGTTGAACATCGGTAAAACAACAATAGGCCATCACATTGTGTGATTCTTGTTTGCTTTTCCTTCTGCCGATGGCGATTGAGAGGATGATGCCGGTCAGGGTTGCTTTCTTTTATTTGGGAGAAAAATGTATTTCCAAAATTATGGTATGGAGTTTTAAAACATTCACGAGTGCCAACTGCAAATATACTGATCATCAATTTATCATCTATTTTTTCACCAAACATATTTTCTAAGCACGAAGTGAGAGAAAGCAACCCTGATGAAGACATTCGATGGTATCCAATCCAATCATCGGTTTTGGCAGTTGGGGTTCTGAGCGATAAAGAAGTATAGCAGAGGTATATTCCACTTTGTGCCACTGGGGATGACAAATTTGCTTTCCTCTCGTGTTCGAACCAAGCATGAGATGACAGCCTCAAGAGCATTGTTATCAATGTTCAAGTTTTAGGAGAGGGGTTGATTCGTCACCTTACCATTTAACCATAACCTGAAAATCTACCACACTAGTTAAGTTGAATTCAATAAATGATGGGAATCTCCGGTCTGGAATATGTCTGGTCGGATGGCATAAATTATTTGTGATTTGTGGTTATGGGAACCATGGATGTCCATTATTCAAAAAATTCAATCGAGGACGTGATGCTTTGAAAACATTGCTAGCGAATGTCAGCTATGGATGATACTTTCAGAAGAAGGACACATCGAGTAATAGCTCAATTTCGATGTGGCCCAGTTTTAGCACAGTGATTTACTGACACACACATGTTTGCTAGAAGAGGAGTGCCGGAATAAAATATGACGTTGGTGGAATGACAGATGCTCTCAATTTGAATATCATGTGTGGGAGGGTCCTCCCTTAGCTCAGTCGGAAAAGCAACAGCATGCTGGAGGTGTCTGATTTCGGTTCCCGGTCTGGTCTAGGAATTTTTCATAGAGAAAAAATTCTCAACTCCCTGGGAATAGGGTATGATTGTTCTTGCCACACAAAAACTACATGTGGAAGTACGTTCAGAGCACTAAGTTGAGAGGAGACAAATTGCCAATTATGACAAGCGATACTCTTGAAATACCAAGAACGATGAAAATGGAGAAGTGTGGGTGATTTGTTCCCTCCTGTTGTTTGTTTTTTCTTGGAAATTTTGTATAGTTCGCACGGATGGCATTCTGATTCTGGACGGATTCGAGAAGCTTGTCACTATGAACGGCACTAGAAGAGTAGCTCACATTTGTACGGGAGAATTTTTCCAACGACTTTTCCAGCTCCCAGTTTTGTGTCTTTAGGTGAGAAAACCACTTTCTGACAGTTTCAGCTCACATGATGGTGGTTTTATTTTAAACATTTTATGAGGATTTTAGGTTAAATGTATGAAAAAAGGATGTTGTTCAAACCATATGGTTCAACTGCATCATGATACAAGCTTGTATTGCAAAGGTATTCACTATTCAACAAAACGTAGTTCACGTTTGGAACATTTGAAACACACTGTATCAAAGACGGCTGTGGAATAAACCACAGCAAACACGTGCTTTAATGTTGCAAACAAGTGTTGCCATTCTTTTATTCATCAAAATAAGTCAAATTGCAAATGTTTGTAAACAGCCTAGTGGATACTGGGAGTAAGCGTTTTTGTTTTTGATTAAACACGGAGCTGACTCAAAACCGGCAAGTGTTTCTCAATGGACATGCATCGGTTTATCGGTCACCGGGGCTGGCCAATCGAGTTCTTCTCCGCCAACGGGACGAATATTCGAGTCGTAGAGGTTGTGTAGGGCATCAGAGATGACTGTACAGATCAGCTTACGAACGCGAGGAAGTGAACGAAGTAGACGTTCAATCCTCCAGCCGCACCCCACATGGGAGGTGTCTGGGAGCGTTTGTAACGTTCCGTGAAGGTGGCGCTAAAAGAACTGAATGGTGGAAGGAGGCTGCTGGGGTGACATTCTGCACACAGCAATCGCAGAGACAGAAGACATCAACAATTCTCGGTCGCCCTCTTATGTGACTCAACAATCCGCTGAGGCAAAAGTACTTTTTTGAGGGTTGGATGACCGAAGAACCCAAGCGGTACTATTCCATCTCCCCGTTGCACAGTGGTCCAGAATGCAAATTTAGCTGGACAGATACCTTTTCAGCCTATGTTTGAAGTTTTTAAGCAAAATTGTCTTCTACAAAGTTGTTTCTACACACTTAGAAATTATGAATTTTACACGAGACGTAACTCATGTTTGTAAAAGTCGGGGAACGTAAACAAAGATTTCGTATAAAATTATGTCTCCTGAAACTGACACATACGCAAGTCGACAAAATATGCGTTTGGTTGAATTTATTTTCTCATCTCTTTCAACTCATTCTTATGTGCTAAAGGACGCTTGCATGTGTCGGTCTCAGGAGTCAGAAATTTGCATGAAATTTTGGTAGTGTGTAATAATGAGGCCCTTCTTTTAGTTTGAATGAAAATTATGATGGTCTTTGTTTTCAAAGAAATCAAAAATATTAATTTTTTAATTGCAGTAATAATGGCTACATCCTTGGAAAAAGATCTAGATTAGAAAATTCTTAGCAACTTTGATTGGCTAAACTTTTCTGTAGCTTTTTAAATGACCGAATCAGAGCAACTTTTCCTACGTAGCTGAGGGTGTCCTTATAAAAATAAGTTAGTTTGCTCTTACTTTTTTATTTCAATTTTTTAAGCAAAGTTGTCTCACAATTGGTTCTAGAACAATTAAACAAACCACTTTGGTGTGCTAAAATCGTCGCTATCGTTTGTCAAACAAAAGTTATTATGGTATTTGTTAAAAAAAATTGGCCCTTTTCACATGTTGATCTCTCTGGTTAGGGCAGACAAAAAAAAATATTTTTCTCAACAGCATTTGAAAGGATTTTTATTATTGCATGTTATATCTGAAAACTGAAGATAGTTTATTTTCTTATACACTGTTCCGAAAAATATAAATACAATGTCTTGCTCTAATGAAAATGACCACACTGTGATTTTTGATTATTTTATTATCAAACATAGTAAATAACAATGTTTTTTTTTCATCTTCATTTCAATCTGCTTGATTTTTCGTAGGGTAGGCGAGTTCTCTAACTTTTCCCTTAACACTACTCATAAGCTTCTGCACAGTGCTTTCTTCTTCCATTTTCATCACTTTTGGCCAACTTTCTTGAATTTTTCAACACTATCCGCTGGTTTCATGCGTTTTTTCAGCTTCGCCTTCGTCAAATCCCAGAAAGTTTCGATAGGATGAATCTCTGGGCAATTTGGTAGATTCATCTCCTTTGGTGCAAATACGACATCTTTCCTTTTTCACCACTCTAGTGCGTATTTAGAGTAATGGCAAGAAGCAACGAGGCCAAAAATTGATCAAGGATAGTAATCTTTTTTGAAGACACCCCTTCACGGAGATTTGACCATTCATTGTCTCTGTCAGAGCTTTATAATCGAGTTTTATGTAGGTTTAATCGTCCATGATAACACAGACCAAAAAAGGTTAGCAGTTTGTCGTACAACTTTCGAGCCCACAGAATCAGCCTGTTTGGTGCTTCGTTTTGGCTGTTTCTTCTTCCTACGAGTCTGCAGACCCATTCTCTCCTTGGCACGCATAACCTTAGTCACCGAAGTTCTTAGCTTTTTCGGCACATTTCGGACTGATGCTGAAGGATGACGCTTGAAATAGACCCTTACCTTTCTGTCGATTGTAGGGTCGGTGGGTCCGGGTTTTATACCCCGTCTCGGAGAGTCTACGAAAGAGCACTACTTTTGATACTTTCGTAATGCGGTTTGAACAGCTCCGACCCTCACATCTTCTACCTTAGCCAGTTTTCTAATCGAAAGACCACTGACAGTGCACCGTTTGTGCACAATCCGTTTTCTTTGCTCGAGAGAAAGACTACGCATTTTCAAACTTCCGTGCAAAAAAAAATGAAATAAAAATGACAGCATCAGGTTAACTTGGATGTAAACAACGGGACGCAGCCAAAATTTGGTTGAATATTGCACGCATTTGTATTGAAGGTTAATCATTAGTGTATTTATATTTATCGGAACAGTCTATACATTGAGTAAAGAACATTTGAAAAGGGCGTAATTTTATAAGAAAATCGTAAATTATTCGCTAACAGTAAGAGATATCGGCAAAATTTAAACGTCAAAAGTTTCATCTTTTCTAGCATTAAAAATCATCTTGGAGTGACTTTGTTGCAACATTTTAAATAAAATAGTTAACACCAAAAACTTGTTTTTTTTTTTTTTGTAAAGACATCCTTAGTAATCTAAGAAAAACTGCCCTGATGAAGGTCTCGACTTCCAATATTATCGATTATTAATTTATTAATTTTGCTATTAGATTCTTTTGCTGTTTTTTTTTTTCATTATAGTAGCTGAACCATTTTCAGTTTGAAGAGCTGTTTCGTGATTAGTTTTCCAAAAGAAATACAGTTACGCTAATTAGAACTCGTTAATGAGACCACACGGTGAATGAAATCGATATCTGCTGCAAATCAGATAGTTCCAACATTCTCCATCCGTAAATCTACAGAACTATTAACAGCAACAGATTGTAGTCGTTCGGTTGCAATCAGATGAGAATGGAGGTTCCCCGAAGTGAAATACTTTTAGTTGGTATGCACTTTCACCAACTGTACATAAATTGCTGGTGCATGGAGCAGCGATAATTAAACATTCACTGCTACCAATTGGAATATTTTCCGAAGAAGCAGCTGAATCTAGGAACAAAAGCATTCGTTAGTTCAGAGACGGCCATGCAAGAAAATTTAGCCGAGCAGTAAGCATGGAGAACGTATTCAAAAGGCTTCTCATGACATCTGATCCCCCCCCCTCCCATTTTCACTTCGTTTTTATTTTTTTTTTCTTTATCTTCATTTATTTTCTTCTCTTTTTTTTTATTTTCACCCCCCCCCCAAACAAAAATTTCCCCCCCCAATACCTCCTCATTTTTTTTTTAAACCCTTCTTTTCAACAATATTTTGTTGTTTTTTCTTTTTCTTGAACAACATATATCTATTGAACATCCTTTAAATTCAGTTCAGTTTCTAATATTACATCTCGTGGCGATGTTCTACACTTTTGTTTATCATATAAAAACACATAAAATAGTTTATTGTTATCTCTTATATTTTTTGAGATATTGAGGTTTTAACTAAAATAAATGCACTTTTTTAACGTAAAAAATTATCACTATCCGCACATTTCTGCTGACGAAATAATTTGCATATGAAAGTTTGAATCAATCATTATTAAATCCAGATGCAATCGTTCGTCTCTCGCTGTCCCTTGGGTGCCTAAGCCAATATTCGGTAAAGACTTTGTCTAATCCTTTGAAACCTAAATAAGATATTTCACTGATGATCATCATCATCATTAATATCGCAATCATCGTTGGTGTATTATTTTTTTTTATATATATTCAAAAAATTTTTCTTTCCCCCCTTTTCTTTTTTTTAGCAACAAATCTATCTTAGCTCAAAGCAGCTTCATAGTTTAGAGAACGAAAGTATGTTGGATTAGGCACCCAAGGGACAGCGAGACACGCATGATTGCATCTAGATTTAACAATGATTGATTCATACTTTCATATGCAAATATTTTGTTTTTCTATAAGCTTCAATATCTAGAAAAATATAAGAGATAATAATAGGCTTTATTCAGCGAATTTGTGCGTTTTTATACAATCAAAAAAAGTGTAGAACATTTCAAATTTGCGGAAAATCGCCACGAGATGTTACTCTCAAAAAACTGAATTTAAGGGATGTTCAATAGAAAACTCCCCATATTTACATTAAAACCAATAGATGGGCGTATGAAGGCTTCCGCAAAGTGGTTTTATATTAAATTATCTATAACTTTTTTTTTTCTCATCAATAGGGTGAATGATCACCAAATTTTCAACTTCATAAGATGGAGAATAACTCATGAAAAAACTTTGCTGAAGAAACTATAGCAAAACAACGTAGTTTACGGGGTCAAAACAATTGAGATCACGTTTTGGCGCCTTTGGCAAGAGTGTGCAGTGTGATCTAGGAGAGGTAGCTTGTTGTGAACGTGTCTTCGTTAAGGTAGAGGGCGAAGCGGTTCAACATAGTATGGTAAATAATAGAGCTGAAAGATGGCAAGAATAGAAAGAAAGAAAGAAAGAGCGAGAGAGAGAGAGAGAGAGAGGGGGGGGGGGAGAGAGAGAGAGATACTTTTTTCTCTAAAAGTTTATTGTCACAGGTGGATAATCATGACTAGCCCTTGCGCTGAACTGGCCGGCTTGACGTGCCGCATGGGCTCAGTAGGGGTTCTTGGTCAAGACCTGAAACTAAGAGTCAGTTCCATTGTAGAAAAATCACAACAAGTAGTTTTTCCACCCTCCATCGTGTGCCTGGAGGTCCCATTGAGAATTTTACTATTCACATTAGGTTCGTAGTTGCTGCGCGCTTTGGGATCATCCTTGCCTTAGATCCATCTTAATAACAGGGAAGGACATTACCGAAAATAGAGGCAAAATACATTTTTATCTCTTTTTGCTGTTATGATATGAAAGTATATTATTTGCATATAAATTGGTTTCAGGTTATCTGTCATACATTGTCTTAATTTTCTGTGTCTAAATGTGCAAGTAGAATATCCCTTCACTGTATATATTATCTTAAATGACATAGTTCTTTCATTACCATTACCATTCATCTTTATTATCATCATTACCATTTTTATCATTACTTGTGTTTTCGTGATTTATATATTAACAGAAAAATATTTTTATAATTTTTACCTTGAAGGTTATAACGGGTGTCCACAGTTAAATTGCATCACTTTAAACTCGTCTTCAAAAGCAAGTCTCTCAACTGATTGTCATGAAATATTCAGGGAATAAAATACAATGTATAATCATGGTTTAACCATTTTTATTTCACTGTATTTCTTTACCAAATCCAAAAGCTCGAACTTTCTTCTTAATACAACGCATAAGATTTTGTACAACGCTTGAACCGACATTTTTTCCGCTTTCAACCATGACTTCAACATTTCCTGTTCTGTAGTGACAACTTTAGGATGCTTACAAAGTTCGTGCCTCATTATAGCCCAATATTTTTCAATTGGCCGCAACTCTGGAGAGTTTGGAGGATTAAGATCCTTCGGCACTAAATTGACACCATTCGTCTTGTACCACTCCAGAACACCCTTGGAGTAGTGACAAGAGGCTAGGTCCGACCAAAAAATTGAAGGAACGTTGTGTGTTTTGAAAAACGGAAGCAGTCGTTTTTCCAGGCATTCATTCATGTATACTTGACCATTTACAGTTGAAGTAGTCACGAAAGGCTTGCTCCGTTTACCACACGAACAAATCCCCTGCCAAATCATGAATTCCTTGGGGAACTGTGACAATTGCTGTTTCCTAAGAGACTGTGGAACATCGAACTTGTCTTTCGCAGTCATGTACTGGTTGCCGGGAATTTGTTTAAAGTCCGCTTTTACGTGTGTTTCATTATAAATAATCCTGTTCAATATTACCTTTCAATGGGCTTTTCTAAACATACTCTTTAGAAAAGCCCAAAAAGATGTGTATCCAGATAATATAGTGGAATTGGAAAAGCATGACGAGTTAAAGACTATTGGACCAGTTGGTTGATTACTTTCTCATCAACCATATGGTTGATTTCTTTATTAAAGGGTGTCCACGATGAAATTGCCACACTATGAAATTGCTCTAACTTTTTAACCGTTGGGTAGAATTTAATGAAAATTTGGGTGGATTTAGTTCATAGTGCATTATTTACATCCTGCGAGTTTTGTCCTGTGATCAAAACTCGCGGAAATGGAGTCGAAAGAACAGCTCGTGCGTGATAAAATCTTGCGCATTCATCACGAGAACAAGGATCTCTCGCATCGTACCATCGCTAAAACGTTGGGAATCGCGAATTCCACGGTGTCGCGAGTGATTAAGCGGTTCGAGGAACGGTTGACCACCGATCGGAAGCCCAGAAGTGAAGGAAAAAGTATTCCGTACAACACCAAAAATCACAACCGCGTAGTTGGGGCCTTCAACCGAAATCCGAACGCCTCCGTTCGGGATGTGGCTAAGAAGCTGCACCTAAGCCGAAGTTTTGTCCAGAAGGCCAAAACTAAGGCTGGGCTTCGAACGTTCAAGGTACAAAAGGCCCCTAATCGTGACGAGAAGCAGAACAAGTCCGCCAAAATCCGTGCCAGGAAGTTGTACCTCAACATGCTGACGAAAGTTGAATGCTGCATCATGGACGACGAAACATATGTGAAGGCCGACTTCAAACAGATCCCCGGCAACCTGTTTTTCACGGCCAAGGATAAGTTCAGCGTTCCGGAGCATGTCCGCACTCAGAAGATGTCCAAATTTGCGAAGAAATTCCTGGTTTGGCAAGCCATCTGCACGTGCGGGAAGCGGAGTGCACCTTTCATGACCCAGGACACGATGAACGGACAGGTGTACATAAAAGAGTGCCTCCAGAAGCGGCTGCTTCCTCTCCTGAAGGCCCACAACGTCCCAACAATCTTCTGGCCGGATTTGGCCTCATGCCACTACTCCAAGGACGTGCTGAAGTGGTATGCGGACAATAAGGTCAATTTCGTACCGAAAATGTTCAACCCTCCCAACACTTCGGAGCTCCGCCCCATCGAGAAGTACTGGGCGATTATGAAGCAGCACCTTCTTAAACGACCTAAGGTAGTGAAAACAGTCGAGGAACTGAAGAAAGTATGGGTTTACATGCAAAAAACGGTTGATTCACAGGTTGTGCAGAATCTTATGGCCGGGGTTAAGGCCAAGGTGCGGGCATTTGCATATGGACTGTAAATAAAATACGAGTAAAATGGTAAAATGAAGTTTAATAGTTATTTCTCAATCCCTGAAAATTTGATGGCAATCGGATGAAAACTCGAATTTTGCGAATCAATTTTGTGTGTGGCAATTTCATCGTGGACACCCTTTATAACCACAATATCATTATTATAAAAATTTTTTTATTTTTATTATTTCACAAAAATAAATCATTATTTTTTTTTTTTTCCCCTTTTCTTTTACTCCCCCTCCACATCAAACCCCTTTTCCCCACACCCCAGCAAAAAAAATTAAGCCCACAAAAAAAAAAAACGGATTGCGGAAATAGAATCAGCATCAAGCAGCAAATAACGTTTGCATTTAGAAAAATTGATAAAAACTGCCGATTTTTCATGGGTTTACCTTCACTTACTGACAAAACTACCCATGCAGCATCAATCATAGTAACCCATGAGACAGCAGACAAAATTTGACATCTCTATCAGGCGAAATCTAACCGTGATAGCAAAAACAGTGAAGCAACTCCGTTCAGAAGTGTGTGCGTTCAAAGAACGGCACCCTGCCGCGTCGAAAACGGACATCGTGCGGCACTTTGTGAACGCCGGATACGCCCGTTCCGGCATCTACAACATCTTGGCACTATTAGACAACAATCAGAGCATCGAAAGAAAGCCCGGTCCCGGACAGCCGACGACCCTGAGCGACAAGAAGCTCCAAAGGATGCTGAAGAGGAAGACCGAGGGAAAAGTGGCTACATCGCTGCGTGCGCTTGGCCGGGAGGTCGGTTCAACCGGCCAAACAGTGAAAAAGTACCAGGTGAACATGAACATACATGTCAGGAAGCGGTCAGGAAGATGGACGTGACGGTTTTAGAAGCTGCAGGCAATGACGCAGCGGCGGCGGCTAAATAAGATGGTCAACTCGATTTTCCCGGCGAATAGCGACGTGGCGGTGGTGATGGACGACGAGACCTATCTCACCCTGGATGGCAACGACTGGCAGGGCACTTCGTATTTTACTTCCCCCACGAAGGAAGTGAGCTAGGCGTGAGGTGAAGTTCATTTCACACACAAAGCTCCCCACGAAGGTGCTGCTGTGACTGACAATCAGCGAGAAGGGGATGTCAATGCCGCTCTTCTTTTGCTCTGGACTGGCCGTGAACGAGGAAATTTATAGTACGAAATGCCTGCCGGAAGTTGCGTCGTTCATCAAGAAATACCATAAGGGCGAAAGCGTGGTGTTCTGGCCGGATCTGGCGTCGGCCCACTACTCGAAGCGATCGTTGGAGGAGATGGAGCGGCTGAATATCGCTTTGGTACCCAAGTTGGCGAACCCTCCCAACGTCTCCCAGCTGCGTCTCATCAAGAATTTCTGGACCAACCAGAAGCGTAAGATCTACTCTAACAATTTGGTCGTGAAAATTGAGGAGGAATTGATAAATAAAACGAAGAAAGAATTCAAAAACATGCCTACACGTATGTTTTCGTCCGCCATGACGAATGTTCCGGTGAACTGCCGGAAGGTCGCTCGCAAGGGCGTAGAATTTTTTGTAAGTAAGCTTAAATAATTATCTTCCATGGGAAGTTTATCAAAAGCAATTATCTGTCTTAGCTTTTTTTTTATCACCATCCGAAAAAAGTCCATTTCTTTTAATGCAAATGTTATTAATCACTTTACCGAACTTGGTAAAGTTTGAGTATCTAGGGAATGATTTGATGATTTTTCTACAAGCCGAAAAGCTTCTTAAGATCCCTGTCTTTGCTGGGGGTCGGGCTTTTATCAAGCCTTTCGCAATCGTTGAGTTTCTTGAGGACTGGTAACTGATAAGCATTGTTTGCGCCATGTCATTCGACACTATTTCATCCAACACGGAAAGATTGAAAGGTCTATGCATGCTTATACAGCAGCAACTGAGTCAAGAGTTTATCAAATCTGTCTTTGATTTGAAATTGCGTAGGATGTAATGGTTTGCTAAAGAAACATACCAGTACTCTTAGGTAATGGATTTTCAAGGTAAAAATTCCAATCCTGAGGTACCATTGTCCAAATTGTTCTAAAAAATCTGGCAATCTATTGATATATTTAACTTTTTAAGTGTATTAGACAACTGTTACGTTAGTTCGCATTTGCCCAATGCATCTGAACTGGCGAACGAATATTTTTATTCGCCATGACTACAAGGAATTTGTAGAGCAAATGATGTAGCTTCTTGGAGAAAGCCATAGGTGTTCTATTTAACTAGCCATCAAGCCAGTGTCAGCCCAGCCGAACTAATTGAACCCATTCTATTCAATAACGAGATAGGTGCCGCAAAAAATCAATTACACCCAGTAATGCAAACGGTTTGAGCCCATCCCAATTTCCCACCGATAGTGAATGGTTCAAACTTTTGAAGCATGATGGCTGGCATCGTTCCGGCGAGAGTTTTGTTTTATCTCAGCGTCGCACAGTGCAACGTTCCATTGACAAAAATAGAAAAAAACGACTTTCATATTCGGCCAAATCAAATACGCAGTGTTGTTTGTACTTGTTTGAAATGTGCCGCATGGATACTAGTAACTTTTTGAACTCGGCCAAAAAACGGAACAGCTTGTGTACTCAAATTTTTGACTCGTAACGTTTCAGTAAATCGAACTCATTTTCAATCGCCGTATTCTCTTAATTCACAGCTTTCTTAATGGAAATCGAAATTGCATCAAATAAAACAAATTGAAAAAAATTTATTTAAGCCATTATCACCCTATCATATGACAGTTACTGTGAAAATAAAACTTTCTATGCTATGAGCATTTTGTGTTGAAAGAGAAAAGACATTCAAATTTCAGTTTTATTTTACAATAAAGTACCTTAAAGTACCTCTCTGAAATTTCACTCATTTCTCATACCGATTATCCTCAATACACGTCAACTGATTTCAGCGGTTGTGTGCTCTTTTACAAACAATTCACATTTTTTAGATCATACTTCTACACCTAATAATGAGCACTGCTTTTTAAAATCCGCCTGCAATGAAGGGAGAGGAACGTCTTTGTATTTCATTTGTTTAGAGTCTTATAATGTACTTTCATATGTATAAATTATCTTAAGTTCAATGCAATGGCTTATAAGTTACATTTAGAACTATATATAACCTGTGTCGTATATGCAAACAGCATTTCATATTGAATTTAACAACTTGTCTCTCGCCATCACAGCTTTTTGACGTTAATTAAAAAAATTGGCGGTTAAGACAATTTCTTAGCTATGCAAATCTCATGTGACATTTATCCAAATTGCTGCTCGAATTATTTCGAATAATCTTTTCTAGAACACCAATGTGTGAAATTGTCCAAATCCTCCTGCTATTTTGTCCCGTCTTTCCAGACATCCACGCACTGTGCACCGGGCTCGGTCGGTTTGGGATGGGAAAAAAAAAACTCCAGAACGACCCAGTGTGAATGAAGATAAATTGAAAAATGTCCCGTGCAGCGATGCTTTTGTGTGATACACGCCGCTTCAGCCGAGTGCACTCTGATTATGCCGATAGAGAGAAAAAGCGAGAATGGAAGGCTCATAGGTGTTGAAAAGTGCATCCGGTGCTCTAGCTCTGCTGCTGCAATCAAGAGTAATTTGAATTTCCAATTCCGGATCCATCAGCATCTAGCGAAGCGTGATTTGTTTTGTATGGTAGGATTTGAGAATATTTTCAAGTTCAATTCGTCGCATTTCCAGGAAAATTTTCTCCCTGACGAAAGAAGAAATAGCAATAGGATTCAACTGTTCAAACACCGCCGGTTAGTAATCGGGTTTGATTGAAAACAAATAAACTTAACCTTTTTACTTTCGTCGAGCGGGCTAAGGCCCGTGTTGAGCCTTTTTGTTTGACTTGCCGGTATAACAACTTAACGAACCCTTACTTCCGCTCAGTGGGTGGATGGAAATCCTAAATGCTAGATGACGTATGCCGTCGAGCGTTGGTGTAGAAATAGACAGAAAGAGAGAGAGAGAGAGAGAGAGAAGGATATAATGAGCAAGATTGTCTGTATTTACCTTCATCAATGAGTTGATGTCGTCGAAGGCGGCTGCTTCAGTCGAGTCATCGCTACCCTGAAATGAGACAAATTAAAGAGAAGACAATATAATAGGAAATTATGTCAACACAATGATTATCGTCTAAGAATTGTGTATAGCAGGTGGTTAGTATAGTATTGTGGGAAATAACGTGAGTCACCAACTGTGTATTGCTTCAACAGCTATGCTCCGACGATCAGGGTGTTTTGGGGTCAAAATATTAAGAACGTAATCGCAAGTTGGGGACACAAATCAACCATTGCATTGGAGGTAGGCCATATTCAATATTACAAAAAGCGGTACAAATATCCTTAATTTTTGTATGGTTAGCTCGGCTATTACTAATATATAAGACTAATTTAGCTAATCTTTTGCTACGAGTGATCCTACCAACTCTGTTTACAGTATGTAAAAAAAGTTTATCTATCCTTTCAATCGCGTTTAGGTACGAATCATGTTTATGCTAGTAATTTCTTTCTTTGTCGCATACCAAGTTGCAATTAATATTACAAAAATATAAATCGAAAAAAATAACCACAATTTCCTAATTTCAATTGTGTTTGCGTATATGCTCAATTACCTGTCATTTTATCAATTATAAACAATAAAAAATACTGTGTTTTGAAATTGGAAACATCTTCCCATCATCATGGGATCCCAGTAGTCGACAGCAATTTCTGCCAGAACCCAAGATGTGAAGAGAAAGTATCGATTGTCCGATAGCGTTCGGCAGGCTGTGAAATTGAATAGGAGAACTCATTTCCGTTCCGTTGCACCCCCCCCCCCCCCCCCCCTAAATTTTGATTTTATTTTTAGAATTTTATTATTTGTTTCAATTTTTCACTACTTATTTTTTATCCCTAGCAGGTTGCAAGGTTACTTGTTGCAATACAGTTGATGTTACTCCAAAGCTACTCAACTAAGTCACAATCAAGTCACTATAACCAAATATGTTGGTTTTGTGTTGCTTGGGATGTTTGTCAGATTGATCCTTTTCCTAAATGAAAAAGACAATTTACGAAAAGTTCCCTCGATTTTGTAACAAGTTGTAGCAAAAAAGCGTAAAAAGTGGACATCCATGAAATTTTTTTTAAATAGTAACGACTAACAATTTTATTACAAGCTTAGCCCTTTAACTAAGAACCCAACCTATCTAACCTAAAGTATGTTAAAAACCCAAGTAGCACACAACCTTCAAAAGTGGTTTCAGCAGCTCGATTGTGAATCAATTGAGTCACAGAGCAGTCACCTTTACTGGGTTGAAACAAATGTGTTACTAGGGACATATCTCTTAACCTGTAATGTTAGCCATTAGATAAGCAATGATTGCTTTTTCCCCCGCTAGTTGAAATTTGAAGAAGGTAGGCTCTATTAAATTTTCAGTTCGTGGTTAATGAAAAAACTGAATATTCAAACCAATGTTATAGCTTTCAGAACCCAAATAATACTAGATTAAGAAACATAGTTGATAGTTAGCAAGAGTATCACCGAAAAATATTTATTTGAACTATTCATGATATGAGCCAAACCGATCAATGTTACCCCGTTTTAGGGTACTGTAGTTTAGTATTATTGAGAATATATGTTGATCATATCTTACAGTTTGATTCAGCGTGTGAGAAAGCAAGACAACAAGCTAGTCAGAGCGAGAAGTTGCAGTTGTCCTATCCTATTCAAAGAATTTATCCGTTTTTGTGAGCATGAGCAGGATAATTAGCATGATTGACCGCCCGAAATTGTTACTCCGTTACTGCCAGTTCAGTTGTTAAGGTCTGTATCCACATTAATCTGGAAACCTTCGAATCATTGTTACTTTTGAAATATTGCCCGTAGGAATGAACAATTTCACTGTGGTATAGCTGAGAGTCTATGATGAAAAAGACTATGATTGATGTTTACATTTCATGTTTAGTATTCAAGATGGCGACAAAAGAAAAACAAGTGCGCGAGCGAATTTTGTACGGGCGTACGGCAAATCCTGACTTGTCAATACGGGACCTTGCAAAAACATTGGATTTGCCTAAATCCACTGTTCACGATGTTCTCAAATCATTTTCGGAACGTTTGACGGTTTAGAGGAAACCGAGAAGTGACAAAAACGTTGGACGCGCTGATCCTGTCATGGACCGAAAGGTGAAAAGGATATTAACGAAAAACCCAAATTTCTCCATTCGAACGGTGGCTCGTAAAATAGGGATGTCGCCTGGTTTTGTCCAAAAATCAAAACAACGTTTGGGACTTAAGTCGTATAAAGTAAAAACAGTTCCAAATCGCATCGACAAACAGAATTTGGCACTGCGAATATTTGACGAAGTTTTCATGCGTTGTTATGGACGATGAAACTTATGTCCTGGAGGATTTCAAGCAGCTTCCAGGGCTGGCATTTTATTCTGCTATGGCCAGAAATGCTACAGCATTTCAGAACGAAGTGGGCATCGAAATTTCCCAAAAAAAAAAATACCTCGTGTGGCAAGCAATTTGCACGTGTGGAAAAAAGAGTAAATCTTTCGTCACTACAGGCACAATCAACAAGGCGATCTATCAGAAAGTGTGTCTGCAGAAGCGATTGCTACCCTTCATCAAAAGTCACAAAGAAAAACCTTTGTTCTGGTCCGATTTGGCATCATGCCACTATGCTAAAACTGTGATGGAGTGGTACCAAGCAAATCAAGTGAACATTGTACCAAAAACCTCAAACCCGCCAAATTGCCCAGAGCTACGACCAATCGAGAGATATTGGGCTCTGAAGAAGCGGAAGCTTTCTGGAAAGAAGTAAGGAATCAAAGATATCAAACACTTCCATCAAATTTGGACATAGACGGCTTCTCCGATTTCTGAAGAGTCTGTACAAACCCTAATGGACGGAGTTAAGCGCAAAGTTCAAAAATGTTATGCAAATATCGAATAACCATGTTTTGTCTTCACGAATTTTTAAAACACATCCCATGAATCTGAAATAAACAACTGTGACGGAAATATAATGCGAAATTTATTTTTTATTCATGTTTTGAGGTGTCCGGATTATTGCGGATACAGACCTTACTACACAGACGATCAACAGATGATGCATACAGCGTGCGGCAGAAAATAATGCGAAAATTTGTTCTTTTTCTTTCAAAGCCCATTTTCAACGAATTCAGGCAATAATATCAACATTTTCGAGTGCAGTTATCTTTATAAAGTATTTTTAAACAAATTTATTCAAAGTGTTCTCCATTTGTATTAATAACATCCTCGAGCCGACGCCGGAAGCCAGAGCATGCCTTTCGGACGTAGTCCTCTGACATTGACTGCCCTGTGCGTGTTATGGTTGACTTCAGGGTTTTCACACTAGGGTGTGATGTTTTGCAGGCTCGTGCTTCAACATATGCCCGAATTGAATAATCCAACGGATTAAGATCTGGACTGCTAGGGGGCCACAAATCCTTCGGCCAAAACTTCATGTTATCGTTCAACCATTGTTGGGTTCGATTGGACGTGTGACACGGCGCTCCATCCTGCTGGAGGACAACGTTTTGGTCCTCGGAGAAGTTGGCCTTCACCCAGGGAAGCACTTGGTCCTTTAAAATACCGATATACACTTCGGTATTGATTTTAACTCCAGCATCAATGAAAACAGGCGGCATTTTCAAACCGTTGGACGCCACCAAGCCAAACATCATGACACCAGCCGGATGTTTGGTTTGAAATTTGAATTTCGCTTTTTCCGGAACGTTCTCTATTTTCTGCGGTGAAATGAACCGGTCCGTGCGGCTGTTGGCCACAGCATCGATGCTGAAAAGCTTTTCGTCGGAGAACAGGATTAACATTTTTTCCTTCTTCAACAAGCAAAGTATTCTCTTGGAACGAGTCACTCGTAGTTCCTTGACCCGGTCCGTAATCAAGTGGCGTTTCACTCTGGCTCTGGAAGATGCATGAAGGTCTTCTTTGATGAGTCTCCGCACGGATTTCTCCGAAATATTGGCTTCCTTTTCAAGTTTTCTTATGGAACGCACCGGGTTGCGAGCAATTTTTGCACGGACCGATTTGATACCGTTCGGCGTGCGTGCAAAGCGCGGACGTCCGCTTCCCGGCTTCCGCTGCTTAGGACCATCCCGCAGGGACTTTTTTATTAGGTAAACTGTTGCCAAATGGCACCCTACCACCTTGACAATATCTTTCGGTTTCTTCTGGGCGACCAACAAACTGGTGATCACTTCTTTCGCGAACATTTTAACGAATTTGCAATAAAACAATAGAATGTTTGGATGCAGCATTTGAAAGTAAACATAAAAAAAATACACTTTCGACAGAAATTAGTCACTAGCTACACAAATTGACCCAATACTCAAGTTTGAACATTTTCGCATTATTTTCTGCCGCACCCTGTACATTACCCCCCCCCCCCCCCCCCCCAAAAAGAAGGAATTTTTTTTTTGGGCCCCCCCCCCCCGCCGTGCAATGGTGCACGGTTTTTGGGTAAACGAAACTATTCCCATCTTTATAACATATTTTAATTATACTGATTTCTATTTGAATCGATTTATATCAACAGTAAGGATGCTATTTGGGGCCCCCCCCAAAGGAAAAGGGGGTTTTCCTTGGAAAAACAAGCTGATTTTTATAATGCTGGAAATCCGATTGGAACCGAGTTAAACTAATAATAAGGATACAATTGGAGCCACTCAAAAAGTATGATGGTGGTTTAATTGTATGAACGCTTGAGAGACGCTTTATTGTTTTCGTACTGTACTCACTCGATCACTCGTTTCACCGAATTATAGATAACCGAAACAATACGAAACGCGCCATGCCCGATATGGAAATAGTGCGTAATAAAGCATCGACACAACCTTTCACAGCCGAAGTTTGAACCAAACTCTTTTTTCGTAACTTTTAATTTTTACTACTGTATTCTACAATCTATTGTCCTACTGTTACTTATATTTGTATCAATCAAATTGAAGTTTCTAAAGAACAATCTATGCTTACATATTAAGAATTGCAATTGAGGGATTTCGTAAAAATGAGAGTCCGTAGATGCATTTCGTGCCTTCTGGCAACTTTATGTTTCTATTGATGTCCATGCTCATCGGTTTAATACCAACCGGGAGAGACTTGGTCTCATACAAAATGATTGCATTATCTCCAATCCGCTCAACCAATCGCAATGTTTTGTGATACATTGGACGGATTATTATAATTTGAGATAACTCAATCCAGACGTCTTCCAAATTTGCCAGATCGGCGATCAATCCATGGAGAGCTTAGAGGAAGACCGGAAGAATAAGCGATGGCTCGGCGCGTGTTGATAAACAGAAGACCCTTCATAAAAAAAAAACAGATCACCGAATAGAATACATACATAAGCACTCGTTAACTATTTTGCATGACATTGGCATACAACAAGAATAATTGAATAGGTTCATTGGCAGGAAATTCCTCAATCAAATTCATACCACAACAAGTCGAGAACACTCGTATGAACTAAGAAGAAAGCTACTAGCAATGTTGATGTTCATTACTTCTCATTCCTAATTTGATTTCAAAAAAATTGTTTAGCTGGTAAATTTAGTGCACAATGTGTGAATTGCGCAACGGTTTTTGTAAATTATTAGCAGTTAAAAGCAGTTATTTGATTAATTTTTACCTAGAAGTACCATACATTGACATTTGAAAGTTTTTTAAAAGTAAGTTTAATAATTTCCAGCATGTAATTAAAAGAAACAAACAAACTAAAAAAATAAGCTCGCCCATAAAAATAAGCGGAACATGGGGGGTAATATGAACATTTACAAGATTTAGCTCCACCCTATTTCATACGAAATTATAGCTATTTGGGCCATCCTACGGCGATCAAGAACTGTCAAATGCAGAAAAAATAAACAAAACATAAGACGTTCAGCCGGTCCTACGCGTGATGTAAATTTTCGCTCGCAGAATTTAAGATTTTTGTTCAAACTTTCGGTAAAACTAAACTCGAATCGTGTGATATTTAGTTGAATCAAACTGTTTTTGAGGATTTAACGTCAACAGTAAGTAGTTTTCGACAACAATTACATCAAATATTAGTCATTCCAGCTAGTTGTTACTTTGGGGGTAAAATGAACAGCTAGTGATGGCGGTGATATGAACACCATGGGTAATCTAATAACAATGCATGTTATCTTCCTACAGATGCCACGGGTTTACAAACGCAAATCGCAGACGCAGACTTGGACGGAAAACCAAATGGTCGAAGCCAAGCGTGCGGTTGATTGCGGTGTTTCTGTACGGTCTGCTGCGAAAATGTACCAGATTCCAAGAATCACTCAGGCCCGGTGGATTAAGCGTACGGTGGTGAAGAAGAGCTTGGGGTCGAAAAAGGTTGTTTTTACGGAGAGCCAGGAAACCGAATTGGTGCAACACTTGTTGGATTTGAAATTAAGATTCTGCGGTGTCACAATTCGAGACGTGCAGAAGTTGGCTTATGAGCCGGCCGAGACAAACTCCCTGCCGCATCCGTTCAATCACAAGCGCAAAATAGCAGGAAGAAACTGGTTGGATGCTTTTCTGATACGGAATCCGATACTTTCTTTCCGGAAGCCTGAAGCAACATCTGCGGCTCGAACAAGAGGATTCAATAAGCCGTCTGTCAATGTTTTTTTTCGATCTACTTGAGAACACGTCGGCAACCGGACAACATCTTCCACCGTTTATTTTTCCCCGCCTCCGCATGCAATCCTGCTGGATTGGTTGGATCACTCCATCGAACACGTCAATCCATCGGAGGACAATCCTGCGCTCTTCATAATAGCAGGCCACAGCTCTCATACGAAAAACTTGGCGAGCACGAGCGAATTACATCGACATTCTTGTACTACCGCCTCACTGCAGCAACAAAATGCAGCCACTCGATGTGGCGTTCATGATGCCCGTTAAACCGTTCTACGCACAGGCCTCAGAAGAGTTCATGTGACGTTTTCCCGGACGGGTGATCACTCTTTATGATGTCTCTGAACTGATGGGCGAAGCTTTCCTCAAAGCCGCTTCCGCCGTTTAATAGGCAGATCTTTAGTGATTTGGCCATCTCAACTGTTCCTACCGGGAATCAAGATGATTCTGATGAACCTTCAATGATCCCAGCTGACCCAGATACGGTTTGCGAAACGTCTCCGAACTCATCTTTTGATGTTACACCGGCGAAAATTTTACTGTTGCCAAAAATGTCTGTTCCAAGGGTAACGAAGCGGAAACGTTAATCGGCGGTCAAGATAACTACAGATGACTATCAACAAGGATTGGCCACTTCTGAAGCAACAAAAGCACTTCTGAAGCAACAAAAGCTATCAAATCGATTTCAAACGGCAAAAAATCATCCAATAAACGAACCAAGAAGGTCCGGTCGGAGGAAATCTTGGAGGACACCTTGTGCGAAATATGTGGTGCATGTTTTTCCAGCTCGGTAGACGGTTTTGGATGGATGAAGTGCCTGCGTTGTTTGCTGTGGTTCCATGCTAATTGCAACAAAGATGATATCTTGGTTTGCCGCTTGTGTAATTGACTGACGAGTTACGACCCGTAGAATATACTGTTTGACTGAACTAATGAATTTTTATCTCTATTTGGTTTTTATGAATGAATAACTGTCATAGTAAAAGACCAAAACTGAAATAATAAAGAGTAAATTCCCTGAAAACATAATATTTTTCACTTTTGAGATCATTCTAAGAAAAATTGGCCGAATACATCCCCTCTATCTTCTATCAATAGCTGGATAATGAGCATATTTTAGCTACTTAATACTGCTAAGGCAATAATTTACAATGATGTTCATTTTACCCCCACTGTAGGCCATCCCTTATTTTGAAAAAAGTGGCCAAGTCAAGAATTCCACCTCTTGAAATGTTCGTCTTGACTAGAAAATAAACCTACTTAAATTTTGAAGACCGTTTGTTAACGTTAAGTGGTCCCCCAACGGCCCTAAAGAAATGGTAGTACAGGTGACCACCCACGCGGTGGCAAGAACGCTACTGTAGTGTACGGTCCATAGGTATCAATAAGTCGCTAGCAGATCCCTCGCACTAAATGGTAACCTAGAACTATTACCTGCTGTGTTGATCTTACAAATAATGTAAAAACATGCGTGAATGTTTACACACTTCTATGTATCTGTTCGCTTTTGCACTAAGCTTGACAAACTTTTCGATATTGCAAAGAGTATGGCGATACCGGAAATGGAAAAAAAGATTCAAAGAGAGACGGATTCAGCAGTTAAGAAAGCTTTACGTGAAGATATCATGTTTTTAAGGACCAGAAAGAAGGCCACCACGTAAGTTCGATTTCTGGTATCGATGGTGCTCTTGCTGCCAAAACGCAGAAACATACAATAACAGAGCAACGTAAGAAGGAAAAGCAAAAGCTGTTGGAAGCACGTCGAACGAAGAGTGAAGCTCAGTCGAGCATTGGTAATATTTTTTCAATATAATAAAATCAATGTGTATGTTTATTTTCAAAATACAACTGTAGACAACGTCATAGAATTCGACTCATCCAGTGAAAGCTCTGAAGATATAGATGGAGAAGCGAAACACCGCAGTTTCAAACAAAGCTCACAAAGAGGAACAAACATGTGGTACGCACCCACCCACCAACGCGCTCCACCCACAACCAACACAACACATCCCTCCCCTCCCTCCCCCCACAAACTATATTATATTTTGTTTAGATAAAAAAAAAATTAATAACACCCCCCCCACTATTCATCGGCAGCGAAAAAACCCCCTCTCCGCCCCCCCAAAATTTATAAAAAATTTCACCCCACCCAATATATTTTTTGCCCACTTGCACGAAAAAAGGAAAAAACCAAAAATAGGAGGATCTGGTCGATCAAAAAGCAGTTCTTGTGACCAGCCTTGGTGAAAACACCAAACCGTTCTGCACGAGAGCCGAACTTGACTGCAAACACACCACCATGCAGGGTTGCCACATTATTTTTCGTTCCCATCTTTAATTTTTGCCAAAAAAATCTTTTTAATCTGTGTTAAACTGCAAAAAATCTTGGTAAAAATCTATACTTCAAATTTTGTGTTGTAAAAGGACAACAGATCAGTATACGAAAGATTGATGTTCTCGGGGGAAATCGATCATTGCACTCTGACAGACCAGTTTTCACATGATAATGAATCATGGCCGTTGTAGCACACTTGTTGCCATTCGGTTGAGATAACATATAAGTCATAATAAAGTTACTACAACTAATTATGACCGTACTGTGGGGGTGTTTGTTTTGATTGCTTGCAGTTCCTTGATAGGTGAACAAAATTGGAACGGAATGAACAATCAATTATTGTTATGATCCGTGAACATTAATTTGTTGAATTTAGAATTTAGTTCTGATGTTAATATTAGCTGATCAACTCCTCCTTTCCCTCTTTGGCCTCCATGATGTCTGTACTCAGGTGATTCCGGATTTTAGATTTATTCAGATTGTATTCCGAAAAAACTCGCTTCATTCCTGCAAAAGAATGCGGAATTAGTAAAAAGTTCGCAATGAACTTTCTTAGCAAGTGAAAAGCCAGCTTCCCATCAGACGTTTTTTTTCAACAAGTTTCGAACTCTTCTGATTCTTTCACCTCGATGTCCTTGCAGATGGTCATCGTCCTTAGCTCACGAAAATCATTTTCAATGGCCTGTTCCTCATCGCCTTCGAAGAAATTCGAATATTGTTCAATAATCGAGTTGAACTCCTTCAAAGGGCGCAGCTATTCCCGACTTCTTACGAAGATGTTTCTTGAAATCCGAAACTCCTAAATCCGTCAGGTGTTTTAGGTCCACACAAAAATTTGCAAGGAGCTCCGACAGCGAGACTTCAGCTGATTGCACATGTTCAGGAATTCCATAGCTTTTGACTGGAAGATTCGATTCGTTTTGATGATAAGAGACAATACGTAGCTTAAGAAGAAGATAAATGGCTGCGTCATCGGGTCATTAAGATGTTAAGATGAAAACAATAAAACTGTTGTCTCAGTTTGATTAGAACGAGAAATACAACACGAGCTCCGAAAACCGTTCCATATTCCATTTGACAACTGTCTCCAACGATATCCATCTAGTGGCAGACGGATGCAGAACTGTATCATCTGGGTTTTTTTTGGATCGTTTGAGGCTGCAGGACAAGTAACTGCAGATATATCGCATCATTTGTCCCAGGTACAATGGCAGTTTTTTGCATGCGTAACTTGCAGAAAGGGCCAAAAAGTGGCAAGTACATTTGATAATTATCAAATGAGGACAGTCACGTTTCAGCAGTTTCTTGATGGATTGGTCAGAACCCATAATTACCGAAGCTCCATCTGATCCAAAGCCCACAAACTATTTTTTTGTAATCGGTGCGATAGATCTGCAACTGTTTAAGAATTGCGCAAAATATGTATAGGTTTTCGCACTGCGTGATTATATTAAAGATAATAAAAAGAACAATCCCTTGCACAACTTTAAAACAAACACTTCTCCACCGGAATACCTGGAAAAAATATTGTAGTAATATCTGGAGAACTATAAGTACCCGAGCAGAACACAAAAGCATATGAATACATAATTTTGATCTTGATAACTAGTCTTGGTATTAAAGAGCTCAGATTAAGAGGTAAAATACCTAAGCAAAATACCTAAGAATTGCAAGCAAAATATCTCTCGAATAACTAAACTTGATATTTTGGATACCTGGGTAAGTATCTGGTCACCTTAGAGGTATTATTTCGGTATTGTCTTACCTCAATTTGGTATTCGCATGACATTGTGGGAACAATTTGATGGTATTATCCTCAGGTATTTTACCTCTTAATCTGAGCTCATAAATACCGAGGCCAGTTATCAAGTTATTCGCTTCTGCTCGGGTAAAAATCCTTGCAGGCATCCTAGACAAAATTTGAAAAATGATTCCGAATTTTTGCAGGAAAAAATGTTTAGTTTTTGTATAATTCTTTCAGGTGCCTCCAGTGATTCCTTTGAAATCACAAAACTTCACAAGAGCAGGGATTCCTCCAAACATTTCATCACAAGAAAGTTTTGAAAAAACTGTCGATACAATGTCAGAAGAAAC
This sequence comes from Aedes koreicus, assembly GCA_024533555.2. NCBI lineage: Eukaryota > Metazoa > Arthropoda > Insecta > Diptera > Culicidae > Aedes > Aedes koreicus. The sequence goes on along the minus strand of JAHHFK020005698.1, from coordinate 135,218 downwards.
TCATGAAAGAATCCCTGGAAAAATGCCTACAAACGTCTGAAGAATACCTACAGAAACGCAAGAAGGAATATCTAAAGAAATATCTGAGAATCTTGAGAAATTCTTTGAAATTTTCTTCAAAAATTATCAACATAAAATAATTAAAAAAATCATGGAGAAATCATTTTGGGCACACACACAAACTGACTTTCATACTGTCATCTGTCACTGTCAATGGTGTTATTTTACTTAAAGCCTAAACATCATACTGAAAGTAGTATTTATAAAAAGTTGGATCCTAAAATGTACTCATATTTTGAATTTGAGGTTTTTGAGTGGAAAGACAATTGCCAAAAATCTTAAAAATCTTTGTTTTTCTCAAAAATCTGTAATCTTTACATACAGATATCTGTATGAAAAAAATGAAAAAAATCTGTGTCAATCTAGATAAATCTGTGCATGTGGCAACCCTGCCACCATGTGGCAATAATATACCACTTCAGTTTCGTGCTTATAGATGAACCCGCAACGCAATGGACGCGACACGAGTGTACACGCTCGTGTTTTGCTTCAGACACCGTGTCTTGATTTTTGGGAAAACACCCGAGCCGAGTGGTTACGATCACAAAAAAGCTCTCAACATACACCCAGTATGACACTGGTTACCACGGATAGAGCATTGCTCGTCGGATGATTCTAAAAATTTGATAATTTGACTTATAGGTTTGTTTTCTTGGCTGTTGGGTGACGGGCGCATAAGTTGATTGAGTTTAACAAGCACGGCATGGGTAGAAATAAAATAAATTTACCACGCGTGTATTCCGCAATCGGACACAATCGGAAACACTCGGCTGTGGTGTTTGCCGAATCATCATACACGGTGTCTGAAGCCAAAACACGAGCACTGGCATTGGTGTTGCACCAACAGCGTGGCGTGTAAGTCTGGAAGCACGAGGTCAAAGTGGCGAATTTAATACACGCGCTAGCGTGGTAAAAAAATAGCTCAGCGTGCAGTGTAGTGTTTGGACATGGGTCTGTACGTGTGTTAGATACGGGATCTATAGTGAACATTTTCTCATCGGAGAATATGCTTCTTTTTTAATGCTGACACCAAACGTTTCGAGCGCTTTAGCCGTAGTTGTTTGATTCGGTCCGTTACAAGGTGGCGCTTTACTCTTGCCCTGGATGAACATTTCAAGTCATCTTTGACCAACCGTTGCATGGTAGTTTTTGAAATATCGGCTTCCTTAGCCCATTTCCGGATGATGATGATGATGATGATCCCGCCAATTACCCCTACAAAGGTTTGAGCTAGACGATTTATCTATTAGATAATCGATTAGATAATTAGATCGATCTGATAGGATTTCGCCTCACTTTGTCTCTCACTGATCTGATGGCCTTCGGTGTGTTAGCGGACCGTGGACGGCCACTTTCCGGGTTCCGTGAATGTGGTCCATCAAGGAGTGAACGTTGGATACGATAAACGGTAGCCAGGTGGCATCCCACAATCGTTGCAATTTGTTTTACGGGCTTTTGGGCGAGCAGAAACTACACAGAAAAAAAAATCTGAATTGTCATTGTGATGTAAATATCAAAGCATGTGATATTGTATTACATTCCACATGAGGCAGCTACTTACATGAAACAGTTACAACAAAGACGAACTTTTGCATACAACATTATCGACTATGTATCGAATGTCCCGGAACTTTACACGATTTATAATCTAAATGTGAATGTTTTGTGACGCTCCATTTATGTGCATGATATTGAATAGAAATTCACACTACTTTTTCGAGCTGTGTAGTCACAACCTCCTTTGCGTACATTTTTCTCAACTTTGTTACTCGCGAACCACTGTTTTGTTTACATCGTCTCAGAGTATACAGACAGATGATTGCACACACGCATTAAAATAGTAAAAATAATCTTTAATTGTTGTTTGTTGTATTCTCCCAATACGCGGAGTAACGATTTATGACGAAATTTATAAGAAGCAGATAATTTCCCATCAACATGAGAGGCTCTAGGAGTGGACAGTAATTTATTGCTAGAACTAAGAGAAATGAAGAGAAAGTATTGATAGTTCCGTTTAGCGTAATGGCAGGCTTTGAACATTGAAAGGTTCAAGTTGAAAACGAGCGGAGGGCATATGAAGGTAGTATACGATCGGGCGCATAATCTTTTACCAAGCTACCCGATGCAGGGTAGGCAAGGGGGAGGATTCCCCCTTTACTGGTAAAAGAATATGCGACCGATCGTGCTCTTATACTACCTATTGCTTTGTTAGAAAATCCCCCCCCAGGGGAGAGGAAAACAAACAAATAGTACAACCACACATATATTTTTTATATTTATTTCATTCAACCTCAAACCCCCCACCTTAAACTTAAGCCACTCATTAGGTTCTGTACAACACTGGCCCCAGCGTTTTCTGCACCGAAACCCACCTTTTCTTCATGTCTTTCTCAGATTTGTCCTCCTTGGGATGTTTCCGTAGTGCCTGCTTCATAATAGCCTAGTATTTTTCGATGAGCCTTAGTTTCGATTCATTGGGGGAGTTCATGTCCTGGGGTACGACAGTTGTACTCCAGGACAACATTTGAATAGTGGCACGAAGCTAGATCCGGTCAGAAGATCGTAGGGCCCTCGCGTTGCTTCAACAGAGGAAGCAGACGCTTCTGTAGACACTCCTTGAGGTAGATCTCCCTGTTTATGGTCCCGGTAGTCACGAACGGCGCACTCCGATTGCCACATTAGCAGATCGCTTGCCAAATCATGTTTTTCTTGGAAAACTTTGAATGTGTCTGTTTCCTTACTTCCTCCGGAACATAAAACTTGTGCTGAGCGGTGAAGAACAGTAGCCCTGGAAGTTGCTGGAAGTCCGCCTTGACGTAAGTCTCATCATCCATGATGAGACAATGAGGCTTCTTCAGCATCTAGGTGTAAAGTTTCCGGGCCCATGACTGTCCCATCGTATTTTGCCGTTTGTCACGATTTGGACCCAAGTAACACAAAACTGTCATAGTTGGTTGCAGCTACATGATTGTGACTTAATTGGGTCACATTGAAGTTATTTTTACTGATTTGCAACTAGTGTGCTGCTAGGGGAGCCTTCTGCACGTACCTTCCGGTCCTTGAATATCTAAACGAAAAACTTATACAGATTCAACTTTTTGGCCACATCCCTGACCGAAGCGACACGCTTGTGGTCCTGATCACTAATAGAACATCCAACCGCATTTCTCCTTCCGTCAGTCAGTCTGATTTTTTGGTCAGCAGTTTGTCGTACAGCTTCCGAGCCCTCGGCTTCACAGATTCAGCCTGTTTGGTGCTTCGTTTTGGCTGCTTCTGCTTCCGACAAGTCTGCAGGCCCATTGTCTCCTTGGCACGCATAACATTAGTCACCGAAGAGTTTTCGCCACATCTCGGACTGATGCTGATGGATGACGCCTGAAATAGTCAGTTACCTTTCTGTCGATTGAAGGGTCAACAAGACCGAGTTTTCTACCCCGTCTTGGGGAATCTACGAATGAGCACTGTTGTTGATACTTCCGTAATGCGGTTTGAACTGCTCCGACGCTCACACCTTCTTCCTTAGCCATTTTAGTGACCTAGAGACCACTGACGGTACACCGTTTGTGCAGAATCCGTTTTCTTTGCTCGGGAAAAAGATCACGCATTTTCAAACTTCCATGCGAAAAATTGAAAAAAAAAATGACAACATCAGTTTAATTTGGATCTAAACAACAGGACGCAGCCACATTTAACGCAGGTTGAATACTGCACGCATTTTGAATTGACGGTAAATCATTAGTGTATTTATAATTATCGGAACAGTCTATGATAATCAAATTTTGTGGGACCGGAGCAAGGGCAGCAGAAGCGCATTCTTCGTTATACAGGATAGGCCCAAATAAGTGACGCATGAAACAAAGACTGTATCTCCCACGAAAAGACAAATAATTTAAATGTTTCTTTGTTATTCTGTTTCTTTTATTTTATTATTTATGTGTACATATTTACATTTCGATTTTATCACCTTTGGCTTTAATTACTGCCCTTGGTCTCTTCGGGAAGGCATTACAAGCGGCACGCACCTGATTTTCGGGGATTTCATCCCATACCTTCTGTACGGCAGCTTTGAATGATTCAATACCCATTGGTTTGAGATCTCGAAAGTGAGCTTCCATGATTCCCTAAATAGAGAAATCCAGAGGATTTACATCTGGCAAAGAAACTGGCCAAAATTTTTTAGTAATGAAGTCTGGCAAATTCTTGGTGCACCATGCTTAGGTAATCTTTGCTCCATGGGACGGCGCAGAATCCTTTTGAAACACCCATTTGCGGTTACGGAACATCGTTGAAGTATGCTTCTTCAAATACTTTTCCAGGACATCTTTTACGTAGTATGCTGCGTTGATTTTTACACCCTTATCATTGAAAATCAGAGTTAGACGACCTTCCGCAGAAATCGCTCCCCAAACCATGACCGAAGTAATATTTTGGAAGCGTTGAACTACGCGATTTGAAGAAGGGATATCCTCAATACACGCTGCATAGACCCTGTCATTTTGAGCGTTGAAACTTTGGTGCAATGCGAAATTTTTCTCATCCGAAAACACAATCATGGAATCACCGTGTCGACGAAGTAATTCGTGACAACGATTGACTCTGTTCTTCTTTTTGGGTTCCGAAAGTCCATGAATTTGCCTTTTCTTGTACGGTACTAATCTCAAATCCTCTTTGAGAACTGATCTGATAGTTTTCCTGGAAACGTCCATATCCTGAGCCAATTTGATCGATGGTTCCCCTCGTCCTCCATCTTCTCAACGTCCGGTCGTTTAATGTGCGGCATATTCTAACCGTATATTTGACCGTTGATGGTGCCGATCATTATGTACGTATTGCAGAATTTGCCGCACCCAAAGATCGCCTGCCACACCAAGTACTTCTTGGCAAATTTGTCAACCTTCTTGATTGATGATTATGAATTATGATTATGTAATACTACCATCTATTGTAGCAAGGTAGCTTTCCATAGCAGTGGAATAATCTGAAAAACTATTTGATCAGAATTCTATTATTGTTTGTGATCATCAAACTCCTGTATGAAGGGCCAAAAACGTTACACTTACACACTTAGAAAATTACCGAATACTGTAAAATTGTCTAAGTGTGTAGAGACAGTTACGTGAAACCTGCGATTAAAGGGAAAAGAATTTCCTTGCAAAAACAAGTTCACTCTCACAGCACTAGAATCGAGCCCTCGATTGACAGCATAAAACCAATAGATGGGGCCGAAGAGCCCACCCTCGTTCCACGAAATGTTAACACAGCATGTCCCATGCTCCCTATCCAAATCGTTTCACTTGGGTGCCCTGATAGTCACTCCTTTTCCCCGTTTGTTTTTTTTTTTCACAAAAATGCTAATTTATTCAAATTTCAAACTTGAATGATGAGCATGGAATTACAAATTAAACATTCCACAAATTAAATTACTTGACCATGTAAAAAGAGCGGCTGCAGTAAATCAATACGAGAACATAATATGCGTATGTACAAAATATATCTGACAATCAATGGATTGTTACTGAAAAATCAGAAATGTATTAATATCCTCCTAGTTCTGAAAAAGCTAAAACAGTCTTGATCATTCCAAATATCAACGATAAAATTTCAAAAAGTGAAATTATTTCCTACGAAATGTTGTAATATTCTTCATTTATAACTGTTCTAGTAACATTTCAAAGATAGCAATTGGAGTGATCGAAGAGTCCGGTTTGATGATTTCTGGAATAAATGGCTTATCTTACCATAATAGCACTACAATATTAAAATATAATCCTACATTGCTAATAAGCACATGCCAGTCTTTAATGAACATAGAAGTTCTAGTTCAGAAGTGCAATTTTAAATTAAACTAGCTGAACCCGGTGCGTGCGCTGCTACGCTTGCAACTAAATGAAGGAAAATTTAATGTAACTGGCACTTTTATAGTTTTATTTCGGAATGAGTTTTTTTTTCTTGAATAAGCAGGGGTTCAAACTTCTATCAAAACATGCTGCTTACCCGAGAAATACACGTTTTGTGTTTAAGTATCCTGGATAATTCTCATTTTTGGTAGAAATTTGTGTTTCATTTGTATGGCAGCCCTCCCTTCCAGAGGGGGTGGTTTCTCAAACCACCATACAATGATTGCCTTCAAAACCAACATGCCAAATTTGGTTCCATTTGCTTGATTAGTTCTCGAAACATCACACGGGGCTCTTCGATTATAATAAAAATTTGAGTTTCATTTGTTTGAACCCCCCGCCCTTTCAAAAAGGGGAGGGGTCTTGAACCACCATAGAAACATTCTTGCCTTCAAAACCCCCCACATGCCAAATTTGATTCGATTTGCTTGATAAGTTCTCGAGTTATGAAGAAATTTGTGTCTCATATGTATGAGAGCGCCCCTTCCTGAGAGAGTAGGGGTCTTAAACAATCATAAGAACCTTCCCCAGAGCCAAAAACCCCTTCATATAAATTTTCACGTTGGTCGGTTCAGAAATTTCCGAGTTTATAAGGGTCTAACAGGCAGACAGACAGACAGAAATTCATTTTTATGTATATAGAAATCTACCCTCCAAAAAACTCCACATGCCAAATTTGGTTCCATTTGCTTGATTTGTTCTCGAGTTATGCTGAAATTCGGGTTTTATTTGTATAAGAGACCCCTCTTTCAGAGAGCGGAGGAGTTTCAAACCACAATAGAAACATTTCTTGCCTTCAAAAACCTTCACATGCCAAATTTGGTTCCATTAACTTAATAAGTACTCGAGTTATTCAGGAATATGTGTTTCATCTGTATATGAGTCCTCCTTTCAGAGAAGGGAGGGGCTCGAGTCAACTTAGAAATATTTCTTGCCTTCGAAAACCTCCACATGCCAAATTTAGTTCAATTAACCTGATAAGCTCTCGAGTTATTCAGAAATTTGTGTTTCATTTGTATGGAAACCCCCCTCCCGCCCCCTTCCAGATGGCGGAGGAGTCTCAAACTTCGATAGAAACATTTATCTCCTTCAAAAACCTTCACATGCCAAATTGGGTTCCATATGCTTGATTAGTTCTCGAGTTATGCACCAATTTGTGTTTCATTTGTATGAGAGCCCCCTCTTACAGAGGGCGGAGGGGTCTCGATTTACATTAGAAACATTTCTTGCCTTCAAAAACCTCTACCTGCCAAATTTGGCTCCATTTACTTGATTAGCTCTCGAGTTAGGTAGAAGCTTTTGTTTCATTTGTATGCGAGCACCGCCCCACAACCTAACAGAGAGAGAGGAGGGGTCTCGAACTATCGTAGAAACATTTATTGCCTTTAAAATCCCCGCATGCCAAATTTGGTTCCTGTTGCTTTATTAAATCTAGAGTTATGAAGAAATCACAGTTTCATTTGTATACCAGCACCCCTTCTAAGAGAGGGGAGGGGTCTTAAACCACCATACAAACATTTTTCTTCTCCAGAAAACCCCACATGCCAAATTTGGTTCCATTAACTTGATTAGTTCTTGAGATATGCAGAAACTTCTGTTTCATTTGTACGAGAGCCTCCCTTTCTAAAGAGGGAAGGGGTCTCTGACTACCATAGAAACATTTCTTGCCTCCTAAAACTTCCGCATGATAAATTTGGATTCCTTTGCTTGATCAGTTCTCGAGTTATGCAGAAATTTGTGCTTCACTTGTATAGGAGCCCGCCTTTCCAGAGAAGGGAGGGGTTTCAAACCATCATAAGAACCTTTCGGTGTCCAAGACGAATCCAACAAAGCAAAAATCTTACCAAACGGTCCATCTGCTCGCGAGTTAAATCGTGACAAAGGAAACCCCAACTCATTTTTATTTATATAGATGTTATCCTGAAATGCTGAGAAACTAATTGAGCCTGTGATGCCTGTCATGTTGCTCCAGAGTCTTACATGGTTTTGGAATGCAAAGATGATTCCAAAGCGTGCTGAAATTATTAATTAAATGAGAATTGAAAATATGATTTAAAGGTACACGATCTTCAGTCGCACCCCCTCACTTCGCTATTGTCAGATTGACAACATTGCCCAGGCAACGCCAACCAGCGTCTCCATGTTCAGCTGGAAGTCATTTGTGATCATTGACTCGTGGAGGCGTGAGGTAGGAACTTGTGAGGACCAGAGGTCGATCGCACACTCCTTCAAAGTTGTCAACTCATCATTTGAAGCTCTGGCAAATTTATCAACCTGCTTCTTCCAAAACTTCTCCGGAACATCCAGGTGGGACATGCCGACGAAAAATTACATCTGCTTAGCGTCCGCTCTAATGTACGTCTCGTCGTCCATTACGATGCATTTCTGTTGTAACAACTAATTGCGGTACAGCTTCCTGGCGCGGAATTTGGCCACCGTATTTTGTTCATCGGTTCGGTTAGGCACCTTCCTTACCTTGAAGACATGAACTCCGACCCGCTTCATTGTTCACTGGACAACCCAGACCTTTTTGGCCACGTCCCAAATCGAATGATTCCTCGCACCTTCTTTGCGTTCACGAGGTCGGTCGTCTTCGCTTTTCTTCCGCTGCCAGCTCGCCGCTGGGTCGTCTGGGTCTCCTTGAACGATTGAACTACACGACTGTGTCGACTTGTCAATTTCCAACTGTTTCGCGATCCGCCTGTTGGGCTGGCCTGGATTTTCAACGATCGCGCTAATAATTTTTTTCGAAGCACTTCTTGCTTAGAAGCCATCTCGATAAACAAAAAATGTTGCACATGTAAACATTACACTTTAAACTAGTTTAACCAAAAGTTTCATCAAATTTTAGTCATGCAATAAAAAGTTGTACATATCATAAAGTGTTGCATGTTTTGAGTTAAGTATGGAGAGTGTGAGCTGTTTAGTGGAATACCTGTAACTAGAAAATAAGAAGAATGATTAGTAATTTCCATTTAATTCCAACTACCTTCATTGCTTATCTTGACAGATCCGCGTATTTCGTCTACAATGTGCAGACTTCTTCAGTGTCGTGTACTAATACTCGACAGTCGAGTATTAGTACACGACACTGAAGAAGTCTGCACATTGTAGACGAAATACGCGGATCTGTCAAGATAAGCAATAAAGGTAGTTGGAATTAAATGGAAATTACTAATCATTCTTCTTATTTTCTAGTTACGTTTCGAGTAGTTTAGTTAGCTAAAGTTTTGTCTTCAATATAATGAGCTTGCTCGCCATAAACAAACAACCAGTATAGTCGTTAACAAGGCTTTTCTGCTGGCAGACGGCACTTTCATCCACCTTAGAAAACCCTCCAACGTCCTTCCAAATCCCTTCCGTCATCACATTTTGATTGGTGCCATAATCTCGTCCCCAAAGTGATTTGCAACGGTTGTTCAAAGCACCATTCAACATGCTCAAAATTACCGATAAAAAAAAAGGCCAGCCACCGAGCTTTTCGCGTTTTATTCATGTAAAGCACCTAACACCTTAACATCCGTGTAGAACCAAATGGGTCATCTCGTAACACTTTCTGTAATTGTTACGAGCGGTACTTGTTCGTCGTCGTCGTTTGTCGGCCAGCATCACATCCCATCATCATCCTGTTGGTGGCTTGGGAGAATCGTAATAAATTTCCCAACCATATCACACGGGTCTTTTGCCGGATTCGCGAGGATGGCGCGTGTTGCAACTTTTTACGAGGTGCTAAATGTATTACCGCTCGGCAAAACGGTGCACCTGATCCCGAACTACCATCATCATTGAGCCAATAAATTTCGAAGGAGCAGGAATCAGTGCAGTCCTTTACTGCTTCCGAGCTCCGTCGACGACCTGTTAGTAAAATGATTTTTGTGAATGAAACCGAAACATAACCTCGGCACGGTTCGTTTCTTTATTATTATTTCGTGACGGGGCGGGGGGAAAGGCTACGGATGATTCCACAGGTTTTTATGTTGTGTACTTAGGTATAAGAGAGTATGAATTTAATATAGAAGCAATAACAGACGGAGAGAAGTACTCAAACGGGCAAGAGTCGTTTTGTAGTTCCCAGCAACGGTCTAAGCCAGGGAGCAAGCGGCAGCCAGAAAATGATGTGCTAAGGAGAGATAAAATAAAAATAAATATAAAAATGGAAATAAAATTATATCTCAGCGTGTTTGGGGGAGCAAGCTTTTCCGTACATATAAACAGAAAGAACGCCTGGCTGCAGATCCGTGCTTGGTTCGGGTGTTGGCCACACAGTGTCTTTCCTTGCGTTTTTATGTGTTTCGTGCCCTCTGTTTTCACATTTCCACCCTCACCCCACTGCGAGACACTCCGGCGAACGACTAGACTACCGATTCAACGGCTATAAAACTCTCCCTCTCTCACCGGTAGTAGCCAGATAGAAGATCCCGAGGAAAGAGTGCAGAACAAACACACTGCAAATTTTTACAAATTCATTCACAAAACTTTTCCCGCCAATTTTTTCCTCCCTCTGTTTCCCATTCTTTATTTACACTCCACCACAGCTTTCCAGCTGCCCACCCACTCTTTTGATTGCTATTGAAATGATGGCATTATTTTTCCGAGCTTCCACGTGCTGCCGGCATCATCGGCATGAGGAGACAATACCGATGTTGTTTCTTTTCCCCTCAGTGAACTATCAGCTGACTTTGTTGGAATAGACACTTTCGGGGCCGGTGCGGAGTCTTGGAAGATGTTTACTGGTTTGTTTTTCCTACGATCTCGTTTTTTATGGCTACCTAAGCAGAAACTTTTTATGTTCTGATGTTTGCGTTCGATTGGGGCTGCAAAAATGAGGTTGAGGGCTCGGCCATTTACTTGTGCATCGAAAGTGATTAGAATGATAAATAGGTTTGCTGTCTGCAAAATATGTAGGTTTTTCTGTGGTTGGTACAGTGCGGCATGGAGGATAATGAAAGTGAGTTGGTCATTCTTTCATGTTACCTGAGGTTTCCTTTTCAGTTCTGATTGTGAGCTGAGAAGGAAGTTGTTGTCTGCTGCACCTACATAAATACTAAAAGGTATTCTTTTAAGACAATATTACCTATCATTTGTGGACAAAGATATTCAAATAGGTTTAAAGTCCGATCCACTTAGACTCCGGACACTTCATTAATGCAATATCGTATGCATTGAAAAAATGTATTAATTTCAGATAGCGATGAAAAATTTCCGTCAGTCACAGCTGGGGGACGTATGGAGTGTTGGCGATCGTTGGTTCAACGTTTATCTTCAGCCGGTCCATCTCCTCCGGTGATCTCTTGGCATAATGGGCCGAGACCAGGGTGCAACCAAAAGACCACATCTTGTTTTGTTCGGCCTTATGTTGGAATCCTTGGTTCCTATAAATGAAATTTATAGTATACTAGCTGAACCCGGTGCGAGCCTCGCTACGCTTGCAACTAAATGAATGAAAATTTTATAGAACTGGCGCTTTTAGGGGTTTTTTAAGAATGAGTTATGGAAAAATATTTTCGTTTGCTAATGTGTGTAATTTCGGCAAAATGAAACGTGTGTAGGTGTGTGTTTTTTATTTAACCCTCGGATCGATAGTTTCTACCATGGTTTTTCTTTCTGTGTAAAAGTATTTCATAGACAAAACATTTATCTCAAAACAAAAGCCGTTTCCTGTCAGTTTGAACGTAATTTTCTCCTGCATAACCTTAGATTAACTTCTTGTGCGTAATGTAGCACTGATAGTAACTCACGCCTCCTCCATTCTTGAGTAAGAAGGGGTTCAAACTTCTATCAGAAAATGCTGCTTACCCGTGAAATACAAATTTTGTGTTTAAGTTGCCTGGATAATTCTCATGCTTGGTTGAAATTTCTGTTCCATTTGTATAAAAGCCCCCCCCCCCCCCCTTCCTTCCAGACGGGGGAGAAGTCTCGAACCATCATAAGAACCTTTTCCGGCCCCAAAAACCCCTTTAGTTTCGTTTAAATTTATGTTTCATTTATACGAGACCCCCCCCCCCCCCAGAGAGAGGAGGGGTCTCGAACCACAGTTGAAACATTTCTTGCCTCCAAAACCAAATGCCAGATTTGATTCCATTTGCTTTATTAATTCTCAAGTTATGCAGACATTTCTGTTTCATTTGTATGAGAGACCTAGAGGGGAGGGGTCTCGAACCCCCATACAAACATTTATTGCCTTCAGAAAACCATGCCAAATTTGGTTCTATTTGCTTGATTAGTTCTTGAGCTATACAGAAACTTCTGTTTCAGAGGAGAGGGGTCTCAAACCACCATAGAAACAATTTTTGCCTCATTGCAACATTGCAGAAATTTGTTTTTCGTTTGTATGGGAGCCCCCCTTTCCAGAGAAGGGAGGGGTCTCGAACTATCATAAGAACCTTTCCCGGTCCCAAAAACTCCTCCATTCAAAATTTCACGCCGATCGGTTCTGTAGTTTTCGAGTCTATAAGATTCAGACAGACAGACACACTGAAAATTAATTTTAGCTCAAATTACGAAATCGAAGGTAGAAAAAACGAATCTATTCGTTGTTTTTTGCAACGAAACTGATTTGTTGTTTTTATGAAGAAATCTTCGTAATTAATGGCACACTCGCAACTGTCAAAAGCACGAAGCATTTGTTAACACAGAAAGAACATTCGTGCATTATACGAAAACAACACAAAGAGCTACGAATATGTTGTCACAAATTAAAAAGAAGCGTCTCTCAGGCAGGGTTGATAAAAGTCATGCTCGTTAGGTTCAAAAGCGTGGATTTTCAGGCAACATAACATTGACTACCTGTAAGTTCCATGCGAAAATCAAATGATAACCAGAAGAATGAACTTTCGATTTTCAAAGTGCTTTGATATTCATTTATGTAAACAGGTTCATTTTCAATATGAATTTCAAAATGTCAGAAATTAAATTCAATACACCACAATGAATATCAATTACCCGTTGGGATTGGAAAATATGCAAGGGCTTCCCAGTCCAGGGTATTCTTGCTCAACATTGCTAGCATTTATTCTTCTGGGACGATGATAACGGTCCTGGTTGTTCCATGTTCGTATTAGGATTCAAAATCACTTGATAATAATAAAAATCATCCCAAGAGATGATATTCAGATTTCGTCAAATGAAAATCATGCTTACCGATTGATAATCAAAACAACAGTGACAGCAGATTTTCGACCTGCACTTAGAGCCTATTTCATTCATTGCAGCAAAGAAAATTAGTTGGCATCGAAGTGACAGCGATAACCATGAAAACCGGGAAAGTTACATCATCATTACACTGCACAGTGGTCCAGATGGCGAATTTAGCTGGAAAGATACGTTTTCAGCCTAAGTTTGAAGTTTTGGAGCAATATTTATTTATTATTTATTATTATTACTCCATCTGACACTGTTGTCTTAATGAAGATGGACAGGGAAAAAACAATTTGAGACGGAAGGGGCTCAAATTGGCATAAAAACCCTGTTTTTCTTAAATATATCTATACATATAAAAATGGATTTCTGTCTGTCTGTCTGTCTGTCTGTCTGACCCTAATAGGCTCGGAGACTACTGAACCGATCGGCATGAAAATTTGTATGCAGGGGTTTTTGGGGCCGGGGAAGGTTCTTAAGATAGTAAGAGACCCCTCCCTCCTCTGAAAGGGGGAGCTCCCATACAAATGAAACACATATTTCTGCATAACTCGACAACTGATCAAGCAAAGGAATCCAAATTTAGCATGCGGAAGTTTTTGGAGGCAAGAAATGTTTCTATGGCAGTTTGAGACCCCTCCCCTCTCTAAAAAGGGAGGCTCCCATACAAATGAAACAGAAGTTTCTGCATATCTCAAGAACTAATCAAGCAAATGGAACCAAATTTGGCATGTGGGGGGTTCTGAAGGCAATGATTGTATGGTGGTTTGAGAAACCACCCCCCTCTGGAAGGGATGGTCCCATACAAATGAAACACAAATTTCTTCCAAAAATGAGAATTATCCAGGTCTCTTAAACACAAAACGTGTATTTCTCAGGTAAGAAGCATGCTTTGATAGAAGTTTGAACCCCTGCTTATTCAAGAAAAAAAACTCATTTCGAAAACAAAACCATAAACGTGCCAGTTATATTAAATTTTCCTTCATTTAGTTGCAAGCGTAGCAGCGCACGCACCGGGATCAGCAAGTATAACATAAAATACAAATCAAATATTGACATAAATATAACAATGAAGGAAGAGCAAAATAACTAAACTTCGATTACTAGTTACAAAAACTGGTTAAGATGATAAAAAAAAGTCAAATCAGTAGTTTGCTCAGTTTTCGTTTTACATCCAGTGATCATCAAAGCTTCTCGGTCCATAAGTCCATCGCATTTTAAGTCAGGTTCCTCAGATAACTTTGCAGAACGGCAGCAGGGACGTGAAAATCGAAATTATTTGAAACATCGTTGAAGCGCGACGCCATGAAGCGTATTGGGTCGTATTGGCCGTATCTAGTATCAAGTTGCTTCTAATTATAAGGCCCTTCTTTTGGTATGAATGGAAACTAGGGTGGTTTTCAGAGAAATCGAAAATCTAACTTTTTTATTTGCACAAATAAAGACATAGATTTCTCAAAAAAATTGTAGATGAGAAAATGTTAAGCAACTTTGATTCAGCAAATTATTCTGTAACTTTTGAAATGACCGAATTCGAGCAATTTTTCCTACGTAGCTTAGGGTGTCCCTATGAAAATCAGTTATTTTGCTCTAACTTTTTTATTTCAAATTTTTCAGCAAAGCTGTGTTGCCATTGATTCTAGAACAATAAAAGATACAACTTTTGATGTACTGAAATCGTCGCTATCGTATTTACTTTAGCAAAAGTTACTACGGTTTTTGTACAAAAATAGGACTTTTTAAAATGTTGATCTGTTTGGTTGGGGCAGACAAAAAAATATTCCTCAGCTGCATTTGGAAGGTTTTATATTATTGCATATTATATTTAAAAACTGGAGATACGTTATTTTTTTAAATTGAGAAAAATACATTTGAAAAAGGCGTAATTTTATGAGAAAATCGCATATAACTCGCTAACGGTAGAAGATATTGGCAAGATTTATAGGTCAAAAGTAACATCTTTTTAATTTCTAAACACCATCTCAAAGCAACTTTGTTGGCTAATTTGAAATAATAAAGTTAGAGCAAAAAATTGGTTTTTTACCAACCCTAAGATATTCAGTGAAAATTGTTCTAAATCGGTTAATTCAAAAGCTATACAAATGTTTTGCTAGCAACGTCGCTTGAAATAAGCTAGATTACAATTTTACCAAAGAATGTATACCTTTATTTCAGCAAATAAAACAATAAGTCTTATATATCAACGAAAATAAGAACCAACAAACAATACCTGATGTACACACTTATATTATATTACAGAAATCTGTAAAATTTTACCGAATTCTCAACAGCTGAACTGTTGAACTTCGTAAAGTTTCACCGAAATCCATTAAATCGGATTACCGAACGTTCAGCTGTCGAGAAATCGGTAAAATTTTACAGATCTCTGTAAAAAAAATTAAGTGTGTACTAAATTAGGCGCTTCGCAGGATGATCAATTGAATCCTGAAGCACAACATTTGCCACAGACGGTTATACGCAAATACCTATTGTAACTATAGGATTTATTATGATGTCAAACATTGCCAAAGCTTTTTTGCTTCTACTAAAGATTGGACTTGGAAAAAATGCGACACTTTGTTTTGGGTGTAACTTTTTATCGCGCGAGTAAAAATTAATGAAATTTTGAGTAATACTAGTTTAGAGTGCTGTTTATGTGTGCAAAATTTTATTGCGATCTGTCAAGTAGTTTTCATGATGCATTCGAAACAAGAAGAGCTACGCCAGCAAATCTTGGGCGCGGTGATCGATAATCCTCGTCAGTCGCACAGATGGATCGGCAAAAGGCTTAGAATCCACTATTCCACCGTGTTCCGCGTTGTGAA
This sequence comes from Aedes koreicus, assembly GCA_024533555.2. Classification (NCBI taxonomy): domain Eukaryota; kingdom Metazoa; phylum Arthropoda; class Insecta; order Diptera; family Culicidae; genus Aedes; species Aedes koreicus. The sequence goes on along the minus strand of JAHHFK020005698.1, from coordinate 119,299 downwards.
GATGTTCGAGGAGACGAAGATCATCGAGCGGCTTGCTGGAAGCGGCCGAAAACCGAAAACGGAATACCCAGAGAAGGCGCGAAAGATAAGACGATACTTTAAGAATAACCCGAACCTTTCCACCCGAGACGTGGCCATAAAGGTCAATTCGTCGAAGTGGTTCGTCCAGCAGACCATGAAGCGGGCTGAGCTACGTGTTTTTAAGGTCAGGAAGGCGCCAAACCGGACTGACAAGCAGAACACGGTGGCCAAATTGCGTGCGCGAAAGCTGTACCGTGAGTGGCTGGTCAAGCCAGGCTGTCTCGTCATGGACGACGAGACATATATCAAGGCGAACACCAAACAAATCCCCGGCCTCGAGTTTTTTGTCGGTAGAAGAGGTAGGAAGAGAAAGATGGACAAATTCGCAAAGAAGTACCTGTTGTGGCAGGCGATCTGCGGTACAGCAAGCCGTTCGTTACAATCGGCACCATAAACGGGCAGATTCATCGAGAGGAATGCTTGCAGAAGCACTTGCTGCCCTTTCTCCGCTCTCACCGTGGTCCCACGCTATTCTGGCCGGATCTCGCTTCGTGCCATTACGCCAAGCCTGTAATGGATTGGTACGAAGCGAAGGGCGTTAATGTGGTCCCGAAGGAGGCGAACCCGCCAAATGCACCAGAACATCGTCCGATCGAAAAGTTTTGGGCGATAATGAAAAAGAAGTTGAAAAAAAGCGGAAAAACATTCAAAACCGATGAAGCTTTGAAGAAAAACTGGGAGAAATTTTGTAAGGAAGATGGATAAAGCCTCGCCCAAGATCTCATGAGCAGTGTTAAGAGAAATGTACGAGCATTCAGCTTGGGGGAGGAATTTTTTTTTTTTTTTTTTTTTTTTTTTTTATTCAATAAATAAATTATGCCAAAACTTAGCTAATATATAGTTATTTAATCCCTGAAAATTTAAGAAGTATCCGATTTAAAATGAATTTTTGGTGATCTTTTTTGTGTGTCTCATTTTTTCCGAGTCCAGTCTTTATAGTGTTGTACGACGGGTATAGATTCACACACTCCATGGTAGTAATTTGTACGTTCATGTATTGTGCCTTGCTGAAATCATTTCGGCATATAAAACCGATTGCTTTTTCGGGAGACATTAATACAGTGGTATCATGACTGGTTTCAGGTGTAAAGTCTACACGATCTGATCCTGGATTTTTCGCATTTTTTTTAAATACCTTTCCAGAATTACCACGACCTTCTGCCCTTGCAATCCGAATTCTTCGGTGTAAAATTTTAATTTTATTTCCCGCAGGCGGTTCTGCCGAGTTCTTCTGCAGCTTTTGGAGAATGGTTTTAGCTTACTTTTCCGTGAAGTTTTTGGAGAATTCACTGCAAAAGTCACATTTCCACGCACCACATTTTTTTATCACTCTGATTTGCAGCCGTGTGATTAAATGTTACCGATTTAATTCACCGTGTGATTTCATCAACAAGTTCTAACAAGAGTAACTGTGTTTCTTTCTAAACACTAACTACGAAACAGCACTTCTAACTGAAAATCGTTAAACTATTATGATCAAACAGCAAAAAATTCAATAGTGAAATTAATCATAAATAAAATTGGAAGTAGAGACCTTCATCAGGACAGTTTTCCTTAGATAACTTTGGGTGTCCCTACAAAAAAAAACAAGTTTTTTGCTCTAACTTTTTGATTTCAAATTTTCCAACGAAGTTGTTTTCATATGGTTTTTAGACCTTAAAAAGATGTAACTTTTGACTTATAAATCTTGCCGATATCTTCTACCGTTAGTGAGTTGTTTTCGATTTTCTCATAAAATTACGCCTTTTTCAATTGTGTTTTACTCAATTTAAAAAAAATAACGTGTCTCCAGTTTTCAAATATAATATGCAATAATATAAAAACTTCCAAATGCAGCTGAGAAATATTTTTTTGTCTGCCCCAACCAAACAGATCAACATTTTAAAAAGTCCTATTTTTGTACAAAAACCGTAGTAACTTTTGCTAAAGTAAATACGATAGCGACGATTTCAGTACATCAAAAGTTGTATCTTTTATTGTTCTAGAATCAATGGCAACACAGCTTTGCTGAAAAATGCGAAATAAAAAAGTTAGAGCAAAATAACTGATTTTAATAGGGACATCCTAAGCTACGCAGGAAAAATTGCTCGAATTCGGTCATTTCAAAGGCTACAGAAAAATTTATCCAACTAAAGTTGCTTAAAATTGTTTCATCTACAACTGTTCCGAAGAATATATGCTAATGGCAAATTTAGTTAGATTTTCGATTTCTCTGAAAACAAGGACCACCCTAGTTTCCATTCATACCAAAAGAAGGGCCTTATTATTAGAAACAACTTTGTCGAAGACAATTTTGCTCCAAAACTTCAAACTTAGACTGAAAACGTATCTTTCCATTTAAATTCGCAGGAAATCTCTGGTGGTTGCATGAATGACCGACAGATCTACTATATCGAATTCAATATAAAATTGAACCACGTGGAGTTGTCCAGCGTTTTTTTAATGTTTCTGAAACATGAATTTCTGTCTGTCTGTCTGTCTGTCTGACCCTTATAGACACGGAAAGTTCTGAACCCTTCCAGCGTGGAAATGTGTAAGCAGGGGTTTTTGGGGCCGTGAAAGGTTCTTATGATTATTTGAGACCTCTTCTCGCTCTGGAAGGGAGGGCTCTCATACAAATGGAACACATATTTCTACCAAACATGAGATTTATCCAGGTTACTAAAAAACAAAACGTGTATTTCTCGGGTAAGAAGCATGTCCTGATAGAAATTTGAATCCCTGCTTAGTCAAGAAAAAAATTCATTCCGGCAAACAACCATAAACGTGCCAGTTCTATTAAATTTTCCTTTATTTAGTTGCAAGCGTAGCAGCGCTCGCACCGGGTTCAGCTAGTATAACATAAACATGTAAGTTCATCTAACTATAGTCTATGATTAATGTTAGTCAAAAACACATACATAAGTTTCATGACTTCCAGATCGCACACAGCTCAAAAGGTTTCGAATCGGTACATTAGGTTGCCTGCCTCGAGACGGAAGGGAATCATAAAGCTCTGATCTGGCTCCACGATGCTCGGTACAAAACCAAATTACATGATCTGCTTTCTGGTAACCTTGTCCAGAATTCACAGAGCTAGCTGTCGCTCAGTCCAACACGGTATGAATGAGCGTTCAAAGAATAATGATTAGACATGAGGTGAGACATCACACGAATGAAGACTCGACCTACATCCATCCCCCCAAACTAAGACATCTTCGACACTTTTGGGATGATTGAATGTTTCCATTGCCCCAAATCTTCTTTACTCCGTTTTGCGGAATGGGAAGAAACAATACCGACTGCGGCATTTATCTTCAATATAATAATTGACCTGTATTACGAGGAAAAGCCAATCATCGTTTTCAAAAGAAAATTATCAGAATTTAAGCTTATGGGAATAGTAACTAAATAACAATAGTTAATGAAGTTTTCAGTGAAATTTCCTAGCATCAAGGTAAAAAATCAACGTTTTAGCTGAATATTCAATGCAAATCTTATTTCGGGGAGAAAGAGGGACCATCAGGGCACCCGAGTGAAACGAGTTTCATAGGGTGCTTGCGAATGCCTCATCCTTATTGTTAATATTTCGTGGCACGAGGGTGAGCCCTTCTATTGGGTTTATTCTGTTCATCGAGGACTCGATTCTATCGCGGATTGTGAGCAACTTGCTCCTGGAAGGAGATTTTCTTGCCTGTTCCCCGGATTTCACCTAAGTGTTACTTGTGTCTAAGTGTCTACTTATGGGTCTGCCTGCCGTTTTTGGTCCTTCATGCAGGAGCTTGAAGATAACAAACGGCAATGCAATACCAGATTATTTTGGTGCCATATGGAACTCATTCGCTATGAAAGATGGTAGTATGGTAGTATCTAATGATCATCATTATCATAATTGGTCAATTGCAAGCTTAGCTGAAGATGTTTTCTTACAGTTACAGTTTATTAATTTATTTTTATTATTGATATAATTCCAACTGACTTAACATCTCATTGGAATGTAATGGGGAAATGCCATGTAGCGTAAAAACCTCCTATTTTTAAATCGTACACTACAGAAATCAACATGAATAGAAGGAATACAAAGCAAGCAAAACAACATTAATTCTAGTACACACACAAAACTTGTCAGTAATACTTAAATAATCTATCGTGATGGAATCAGTCGTCTAGTATCTTCGCCATTAATGCCAGTACGTAGTAAATGCCACCATTTCTGAACTAGCGGCTCTCCATCCAACTACGCTGAATCCGGTGACGGAAGGTCTCTGCGGAACCGTTGAAGTCAAACAGAGCGTAGAGTTCATTGAAGCGCGATGACATGAATCGAATTGGATCGTGTTGGCCGTAGTTTGCAGCACGAGCTCCGAGCTGTAGAAAATTTCTTGTTCTCAGAACTCGTTCGGGAGCGTAGATAAAGAGTTCGGCCAGAATTCCGAGAGAGTCAGTTTCACCTAGTAGCATTTTGCTGCGAAAACTGCTTGCATGACTGTACGCCTATGCTCCAATGTTTCAATTCCCAAGAGTGAGCAACGATCCTGGTACGATGGAAGGTTGACAGGATCATTCCACGGCAGATGACGGAGAGCATAACGAACAAATTTCCTTTGGACTGCTTCAATCCTCACAATCCAGATTCCTTGATACGGGCAACACACAACGGCTCCAAATTCCAGAATAGAACGCACGAGAGAGCAGAACAATGCTTTTAGACAGGTAGGATCACGAAACTCGTCGGAGATCTTAAACATGAAACCGAGCTGTCTGTTGGCTTTGGTAATCATATCCGTGTAGTGTTGTCTAAATGTCAAACCGGAGTCAAGCGTGACTCCAAGGTCACGAACAGTATCAACTTTTAGCAGAGGCTGGTTGTTTATTTTGTAATCAAATGCATTTGGGTTCAATTTTCGATGGAATGTGATATTGAAGCATTTGTTAACACTCAGAGTGAGGAAATTCCTGGAACACCACTCTTCAAAACTACTGATCAAGTGCTGTAGTCGTAAACAATCAGTGAAGCATCGCACAACCACATACATTTTCACATCGTCTGCATAGAACGACCTGCAGTTAGGTGGAAGAATCAGTCCAACCTCGTTGATGAAAATTGAGAACAGCAGTGGTCCCAAGTTGCTGCCTTGAGGTACGCCCGACATATTAGTAAAGTAGCTCGATTGAGCTGAGCCGATCTTCACGCAGAGTATCCTGTCCGTTAGGTAAGATTTAAACCAACGAACTAAGTTACTTGACACACCAAGTTTGTCTAACTTTGCCAAAAGTATAGTATGGTCGACCCGCTCAAAAGCAGCCTTGAGATCCGTGAAAACAACGTCGACTTGAGATCCAGTTTCCATATTCCGGAGACACGAGGAAACAAAAGGTGCAAGGTTGGTTGAAATCGATCTTCTGGGGTGAAATCCATGTTGTTCAGGAGAGATGTGGTGTCTGCAGCTAGCAAACAACAAGTCGTTGACGATGATCTCGAAGACTTTTGAGCAGGCACAGAGCGATGTGATTCCTCGATAATTTTCGGCATTTTGTTTATCTCCTTTCTTGAAAATCGGGAACATGAACGAAGATTTCCAACGTGTTGGATATTTTCCCTGGCGTAAGGAGATATTGAAAATCTTCAAAAGAGGAATCGTAAACACTGCAGTGCAATTCTTTAGTACACATGAAGGAATTCCGTCTGGTCCAGCCACGTTTGAGAGTTTCAGCTTCCGGATTGCTGATTCAACGAGGTCCAATGTAATCGCAGGAATATTGAAGTCGAACGCGTCTCTGGGAGTATCTCTGAGTGCTTCGCTGACTTGCTCCAATGCTGGCATGGTGTTACTGAATACACTTTTGAAGTGCTCAGAAAGGAGATCACATTTGTCCACTGGTGTGCTGGCGATTCTGTCACCGAGATGAATTTCAACCGGTAGCCCATTAACATTCCTTTTGCGTTCACAAATAACCAGAACAACTTTGGGTTGCGCCGAAGGTTAGATTGGATTCGTTTTGAATAATTCTTGTAAAGAAGACGATTGTACATTCGGTAATGGGTACTAGCTGTCGAGAAAATTCGCTTGGTGAATTGATTTCGGGTTTTGCAGTACTTGCGATTTAGAGCACGTTTTTGTTTTCCACCTCGTTCTTGTTCTGGAAATTTAGTTGTGACATTTAGTTGAGATTTAGATCTCCTTGTTGATTGTGCCTGTAGTGACGAAAGATTTACTCTTTTTGCCACACGTGTAAATTGCTTGCCACACATGGTATTTTTTGGGAAATTTCGAGGCCTTCTTCGTTCTGAAATGCTCAGCTGTAGCATTTCTGGCCATAGCAGAATAAAAAGCCAGCCCTGGAAGCTGCTTGAAATCCTCCAGGACATACGTTTCATCGTCCATAACAACGCATGAAAACTTCGTCAAATATTCGCAGTTCAAACGTCGAGCCCGTGATTTTGCTGCCAAGTTCTGTTTGTCGTTGCGATTTGGAACTGTTTTTACTTTATACGACTGTTTTTTTCCAAAAATCAAAACATTTGGACAAAACCAGGCGACATCCCTATTTTACGAGCCACCGTTCGAATGGAGAGATTTGGGTTTTTCGTTAATATCCTTTTCACCTTTCGGTCCATGACAGGATCAGCGCGTCCAATGTTTTTGTCACTTCTCGGTTTGCTCTCCACCGTCAAACGTTCCGAAAATAATTTGAGCACATCGTGAATAGTGGATTTAGGCAAATCCAATGTTTTTGCAAGGTCCCGTATTGACAAGTCAGGATTTGCCGTACGCCCGTACAAAATTCGCTCGCGCACTTGTTTTTCTTTCGTCGCCATCTTGAATACTAAACATGAAATGTAAACATCAATCATAGTCTTTTTTATCATAGACTCTCAGCTATACCACAGTGAAATTTTTCATTTCTACGTGCAATATTTCAAAAGTTACAATGATTTGAAGGTGTCCGGATTAATGTGGATACAGACCTTATAACGGACTTAAATGGGCAGAACTTCTTTACACGCATATTAGTCTTCTAATTTCCAAATGATTATAGCTCCATAAAAAAAACAACATTCTAGTGATTCGCATTCCACGGAATGACAACTTGGATTCAGAGCACAGAATTGTTCTTCATTTTGGAATCGCTGCTTTAACAAGTAATCAATGACACACTCCATATCTTTTGAACATAATGCAGAAACTTCTTCAACCGTAAAGTTTCTGTGAGAACGAAACATATCAGAATAAATCATGAATCAGGCCTGAGTGCACCGGGTAATAAGTGGCATTTCGTCTTCATTTGGGACTTTTTTCGCAGCTAAAACCTGACCGAACCGTCCATTCTTTTCAACGAACCGGAACATCTCCATTACATCAACTTTCTTTTTGCCGCACTTTCTCCATTGCGCGCCTCGCACTTTATCACTTTCTGTGAATGTATGAGAAGAAGAAGAAAAAACAACGCACCACCCTTCAACCCAATCAAATTATTCCATTTCGGGCAAATTCGAGCGTCCTGACGGTAGCGGTGGACCAACCAGAACTGGCTGCAACGGTTCAATCAACCCATATCGCCGGGTGTCAATTGGATGGCAAGCCTTCACATTTCACTACCTACCGGTTTTCCGACATGGAATCAATCTCACTTGAGGGTTTGTCGATACAAATCTCTCGTGGAAAATTTCTTTTCGATCCGGTCGGATCCTATACGTCAATTTTTTATCCTCACCCCAAAAAGCAGTGTTGCCTGGTTTTCCGGCTAAACAAGGCAATTCGTTTTCACAGCAATTCATCCAAATAAATTTTGGCGTCAATCTGCCACCGAAAAGCTTCCAACCCTGTTTGATTTTCGCAAAGAAAAAGTGATATGTTTCGTGAAAGAAAATTCCTTCTCACTTCGAATGGGAAATCAGAAATCGAACGGCGTATCAGCACGGTTTGTGTGGTGTCGAAGCAAAAGTATAGGAGTGCAGTGAGCGGTTGATTCAATTTCTAATTTATTTCAAACAACCTCCATCGTACTCGAGAAGCTGGCTACATGGCATCAGTCCCAAAGCGAAAATTCCCAGAAACAAAACGAAAAAAATAGCAAAAAGGTACAACTGCCACCATTTTCTTAGCTTCACGTGCGTTGAGATTTCTCGTTTGATTGATTTTTGCCAGAATGCTCTTCGGGTGATAACACGGCGGCTTTTGTTCCTTTTTTTTCGGAATTGGACAAATTATTTGTCCTCGTCAAAATTCTACCCTCGCAAGTATGAGAACGTGCAGGGTTGCCGAAAATTGATTGAAAACTGACGAAATTGTTGAACAGGATGAATGAACAGAAATTGATTAGCGTTCGGTGGAGGTGAAGGTGGATTCGAACCTTGGAATATTTTCGGTAGAGCCGGTTTCACTTTCGTATGCATAGTTCCGCCAACAGTCGTTTGGAAGTTAAATTGATCAATATGAAAAAAAAATCGATCAATTACGGCTCAGTTACGCACTTCTTTGTCGCAGTAATTGAGTGTGAAATAGGTATGGTAAATAATTGCCCAGTATCAACATAGTACAAGCTAATTTGCATACCGCAGTGCTGCTGTTGCTTCCACTGTTGCTGCTAGGCAAACAAGTAACGAGCCTCCTATAGGAAATATGAATAAATTAGTCAAATAATACGCGAACGCATAATGGTATCATGTGCTTCCTGCCAACATCCTGGCAGAAGGGTGCTAAACGGTAGCGCGGATCACGCTCAACTCGACACCGCCGACCGCCGTCGGTTGAAGTATTTTGCCGAAAAGGGTACCCCAACTGTGCATGTGTATGGAGAGATGATGAGTATGCGGCTCGTCGCGCGCGTTCCGATGAGGGAATCCCGTAGGATGACGACTGTCGGAGTGCGAAAATGAGAGGCATCTGCTATGAACTTTTAGAGCCTTTTCGCAGCGAATCTCACACCCAGTTCCACGAAGGCGGAAACACTCTCGGTCGGTGTGCGTAAAGGGAAGTGTGAAATTTGTAGCTACAACTGAAATTAGCATCCGACCGACGATGGTGGCGGCTCGCCAGCAGATCAAATCAAAGCATCACTTAGTTGGGTGAAAGTAGCTACCGTGAAGGGCAAAAAAAAAAGTTTGCGAAGGGGGATTCCGCCGGGTGTAATATGCAAATAATCCTATTTAAACGGTTTTTAGTCAACATTAGCGTGGTACAACGTGTTGCGCGAGTTTGAACTAGGGCTTTTAATTTGGGTGTGTGTAATGAAATTAAGGGAAATTGCTCTACATGAGAAGAGGAGAAATTCTCAGAAATTCCCACGGTTTCGTTATAGGTGAAATTTCGCTGGATGCTTTGAACGGTGTAATGAATGCAAATTTTCAAGAACATGAAAATCTCGATGAGCAACACTTCCAAATTCAAATAGATCTTCCATAGATGATTTTTTTTTAATTATTGGATTTACAATTGAGGGACAATTTAAGAGAATGGAAAGGAAAATTGAGGTGGGAATTTCAGACACAGTCAACAAAACAATAGTTTACTGATATCTAGGACTTCAAATTAGAATACAAGTAAATGAATTGAACGATTTCAAAAACAAAATCACACACACTCACACAGTCCTCCAAAATATAACATAAACATGTAAGTTAATCTGACTACAGTCTAAGATTAATGTTAGCCAAAAACAAATACACAAGTTTCATGACTTCCAGATCGCGCACAGCTAAAATGTTTCGAATCGGTAGATTGGGTTGCCTGTCTCGAGACGGAAGGGAATCATAAAGCTCTGATCTGGCTCCACGATGCTCGATACAATACCAAATTACATGATCTGCGTCCTGGGGACCTTGTCCAGAATTCACAGAGCTAGCTGTCGCTCAGTCCAACACGGTATAAATGAGCGTTCAAAGAACAATGATTGGACATGAGGCGAGACATCACACGAATGAAGTCTCGACCCACATCCATCCCCCTAAACCAAGACTTCTTTGACACCTTGGGAGTGATAGAATGTAGTCATCGCCTCAAATCTCCTTTTCTCCATTTATACTGCTAGCTAGCGAGTTATTTCTGACGAAAAAATGAGAAAAATTCATTGACAACGATATGTCGATCCTAAATAACGTTTGCATTAAAAATAATAGACTTTTTTCGGATGGTGATAGAAAAAAGCTAAGGCAGATAATTGCTTTTGATAAATTTCCCATGGAAGGTAATCATTTAAGCTTATTTGCAAATTCTACGCTCTTGCCTTTCGGCAGTTAACCGGAACATTCGCCATGGCGGACGAAAACATGCGTGTAGGAATGTTTTTGAGTTCTTTCTTCGGTTGTTGGAGTAGATCTTACGCTTCAGGTTGGCCCAGAAATTTTCGATGGGACGCAGCTGGGGGATGTTGGGCGGGTTCGCCGACTTGGGTACCACATCGATATTCAGTCGCTCCATCTCCTCCAACGATCGCTTCGAGTAGTGGCCAGAACACTGCGTCTTCGCCCTTATGGTATTTCTTGATGAACGACGCAACTTCCGGCAGGCATTTCGTTCTATAAATTTCCCCGTTCACGGCCAGTCCGGAGCGAAAGAAGAGCGGCTTTGACATCCCCTTCTCGCTGATTGTCAGCCACAGCAGCACCTTCTTGGGGAACTTGGTGTGTGAAATGAGCTTCCCCTCGGAGCTGACTTCCTTCGTGGGGGAAGTGAAATACGAAGTGCCCTACCAGTCCATGCAATCCAGTGTGAGATAGATCTCGTCGTCCATCACCACCGCCACGTCGCGATTCGCCGGGAAAATCGAGTTGACCATCTTATTCAGCCGCTGCAGCTGCGTCAGTGCCTGCAGCTCCGAAACCAGTGGACGCGACTTCCGCTTCCTGACATGTATGTTCATGTTTGCCAGGTACTTTTTCACTGTTTGGCTCATTGAACCGACCTCCCGGCCAAGCGCACGCAGCGATGTAGCCACTTTTCCCTCGGTCTTCCTCTTCAGCACCCTTTGGAGCTTCTTGTCGCTCAGGGTCGTCGGCCGTCCGGAACCGGGCTTTCTTTCGATGCCCTGATTGTTGTCTAATAGTGCCAAGATGTTGTAGATTCCAGAACGGGCGTATCCGGCGTCCACAAAGTGCCGCACGATGTCCGTATTCGACGCGGCGGGGTGCCGTTCTTTGAACGCGCACACTTCTGAACGGAGTTGCTTCACTGTTTTTGCCATCACGGTTAGAGTTCGACTGATAGAGCTGTCAAATTATGTCTGCTGACTCATGGGTCACTATGATTGATGCTGCATGGGTAATTTTGTCAGTGCGGGTGAAGGTAAACCCATGAAGAATCGGTAATTTTTGTCCATTTTTTTTAATGAAAACGTTATGACCTTCCATAGGGCCCACCTTTGCAAGCGAGTCCGCATTCTCATTGCCCGGAATCGAACAACAAGATTCCTAACCGACCTCAAGGAGCGAATAGCCTCTAAAGAACTGAGACTATCCGAACAGAAAATATCGGAATCGGAAATTAAGTAATGATCCGGTGTAAGTGAGGCAACAGTTTCTAACGAAGAATGTATTGTCACCAATTCAGAAACAAAAATAGAACAATTAGCTTGTTGAGAGTTCGGTCACACACGGCGCTAGTGAGCATATAATCTTCCAACTTGTGATTGCTATATCACGAGTGCCTTACTAGTTCGGACGATACTTTTTTCATCAAACTTGTGCTAGTGACAAAGCCCTTCCGGATGGTAGTCACATATGTTCGGAAGCCTTGTAATTACGATATTACTTTCTTAGGTAAATTCGTTCTAATGACCAAGTCCCTCCGGATGATGATCACATACGTTCGCAGTTTACTCACTATATGGCGCTAGTACGGATATGAGATTCTAGATTACTTAGTGTTATATCACGAGTCTCTTATTAATTAGGACATTGCTTTCTTCAGCAAATATGTGCAAGTAGACTATCCATTTTGGGTGGTAGTCCCATATGTTCGGAACTCATTCACTGTGTGGCACTAGTGTGCATGTGAGCCTGCAGGTTTATTATGCTGTATCTCAAGTGCCTTACTAATTAGGACACTGCTTGTTTCTGCAAACTTGTGCTAGTGGCCAAGCCCTTCCAGATGATAGCGACATGTGTTTGGAACACACTCCCTGTGTGGCGCTAGTGTACATTTAAGCTTCCAGTTTGTTAACTCTGTTTATACCCCTAGAGCACAGGAATAAGAAGAGGCAGGAAAGTAGCAAGCGTCAGTAGAAAAGCAGGAGCAAGAAAAGCAAGGGACAGCAATATGGGAGTCGAAATTTGAATTAGGAGTAGAAATTTGAAATAACAAGAGAGAGAGAGAGAGAGAGAGAGAGAGAGAGAGAGAGAGAGAGAGAGAGAGAGAGAGAGAGAGAGAGAGAGACTGGAGAAAGGGTCAGTGGTATAGCAAAGGACAGCAACGCCGCAATAGGCATGGAAGAAAAGAAAAAAAGGAAAGGAAAAACCCGGGGGCCAAAGGAACCAAGAGAAACCTATATTTAAAGGAAAGAGGGCAATATCAAAAGGTTTGGCTGCCTCTTGGGAAGCTGGAAATTCAATTTAAGGTCTGTTTCCGCAATAATCCGGACACCTCAAAACATGAATAAAACATAAATTTCGCATTATATTCCCATCATTGTTGTTTATTTCAGATTCATGGGATGTGTTTTAACAATTCGTGAAGACAAAACATAGTTATTCGGTATTTGCATAACATTTTCGAACTTTGCGCTTAACTCCGTCCATTAGGGTTTGTACAGACTCTTCAGAAATCGTAGAAGCCGTCTTTGTCCAAATTTGCTGGAAGTGTTTGATTGCTTTGATTCCTTGCTTTTTTCCAGAAAGCTTCATCAGAGCCCAATATCTCTCAATTGGTCGTAGCTCTGGGCAATTTGGCGGGTTTCAGGTTTTTGGTACAATGTTCACTTGATTTGCTTGGTACCACTCCATCACAGTTTTAGCATAGTGGCATGATGCCAAATTAGGCCAGAACAAAGGTTTTTCTTTGTGACTTTTGATGAAGGGTAGCAATCGCTTCTGCCGACACTCTTTCTGATAGATCTCCTTGTTGATTGTGCCTGTAGTGACGAAAGATTTACTCTTTTTGCCACACGTGCAAATTGTTTGCCACACAAGGCATTTTTTGGGAAATGTCGATGCCTTTTTCGTTCTGAAATGCTCAGCTGTTTGAAATCCTCCAGGACATAAGTTTCATCGTCCATAACAACGCATGAAAACTTCGTCAAATATTCGCAGTACAAACGTCGAGCCCGTGATTTTGCTGCCAAGTTCTGTTTGTCGTTGCGATTTGGAACTGTTTCCCAATTCTTTTCGTTCGTTTGGAACTGTTTTTACTTTATACGACCCCCCTTAGTCCCAAACGTTGTTTTGGTTTTTGGACAAAACCAGGCAACATCCCTATTTTACGAGCCACCGTTCGAATGGAGAGATTTGGGTTTTTCGTTAATATCCATTTCACCTTTCGGTCCATGACAGGATCAGCGCGTCCAATGTTTTTGTCACTTCTCGGTTTCCTCTCCACCGTCAAACGTTCCGAAAATGATTTGAGCACATCGTGAACAGTGGATTTAGGCAAATCCAATGTTTTTGCAAGGTCCCGTATTGACAAGTCAGGATTTGCCGTACGCCCGTACAAAATTTGCTCGCGCACTTGTTTTTCTTTCGTCGCCATCTTGAACACTAAACCTGAAATGTAAACATCAATCATAGTCTTTTTCATCATAGACTCTCAGCTATACCACAGTGAATTTTTTTATTCCTACGTGCAATATTTCAAAAGTTACAATGATTTGAAGGTGTCCGGATTAATGTGGATACAGACCTTATTCGGATGGGTGCATTGAGCAATGGGAAAGTTTTTAAAATAATCAAAAACATTGTTTAGGTGCAAATTTTTGCTTTTTTCTCTTTTTACATTTCATATCAACTCTTGGTTGCCGGGGTTTTTTAAAATCAACAAAAACATTTTTTCTGTGCCAATTTTTTCTTTTTTCTCTTTTTACATTTCATATCAACTCTTTCGTGTGTCATTTGTTTTGACTCTCGTTATTCCACTCCTCAAGTAGGGTTTTGCAATCCATCAACATGTTCTGCATTTTTTACTACGTACCACGTAATTGTCCAAAGTGCACAGAAACCAAAAAAATTGTTTGATGACCTAAACCTATCTGGCACCTTGGAGTTACATCAATAACAAACTGGAAGCTCATATGCACACGAGCGCTATGTAGTGAGTGAATTCTGAACTTATATGACCACGTCTAGGAAGAGCTTTACCACTCAAGAGTAATATGTCCTAATTGGTGAAACTACCGAGATAACATAGGATGAAACAAATTATCCCTTATTCCAAAGCGTCACTGTACTCATTCATAGTAACACGAAAGTTAAGTGCTCCTAGCGGTGACATTTGAAATTTAACCGGAATTCAATGACACTGATTTGTTGACCTTACTCCGAAAATCAATTCTGCCGAGGGCTGTAGAGTTTAATGCCTTGAAACAGCTGAAATAGACCTTATTTCCGCCAATTAGCAAAAATCCCAGGCGGTACGAAAAAACAATAGATCGAAGTTGTTTCACTGTTCTCGCCATAGCTGCCGTAAACAAAATGATGGAGCTGTAAAATGTTCACAGTCTATAGGAATCTAGTATATTATTGACTACCGACCCGACGGCCGGTGGACCGACCCGACGGCTCTTGCTACCCCGGTGAGGACTGATGCACCAAATATGTCACGCCAAATTGAGCCTCCTACTCCGAGCTCAGATCGAGGGTGATAAAATCGAGGCGGTGTTGCGTACGATCTACGGTGGAGTGCAAATGGAAGACGGACTACGAATTGCATCAGCTGCTGGGAAAACCTCCCGTCGTTCACACCGCTCAAATCGGCCGACTACGGTGGGCTGGGCATGTCGTAAGAATGTCGGACGTTAGCCCTGTAAAAATTCCCGAAAGCGAATCGACAGGAAGAAGAAAAGGCGTGTAGGTCTAAGAAGAAGAGGCGTGCAACGAGCATGGTGGATCGAGCAAGTAAAAATCGACCTGCGGACCTTTCGCAGACAGCAAGATTGGCGGAATGCAGCCATGGGTCGAAGAGAATGAATACAACTTCTGTATACAGCTGAGGCCACCCCGGCCTACGTGTGTTTGACCGACCTGAAATAAAGCATAAGCAAGCAATAAACTGATATCCACACAAACGTCACGTAGTAAGGGAATTCCGAACTTATAAGACTATCACATTGAAGAATTGAGCCACTAGCACAAGTTAGCTGAAAAAAGCAAAGCCCCAACTAGTAGAGGTCTCAAGATATAGCATACTTTAAATAGAGGCTCAAATCCACACTAGCGCCACGTAGTGAATGAATTTTGGATTTATATGACTACCACCCGGAAGGGCTTAGTCATAAGCACAAGTTTATTGAAGAAAGCAATGTCCTAACTAATGGGACGCTCTAGATATAGCATAATAAAACTGAAAGCCCATATGCACACTAGTGCCGCGTAGTGAGAGAATTCCGAACAATTTTATTCGGAAGCGCTTTTCGGAAGGTCTTGGCCACTAACACAAGTTTGCTGAAGCAAGCCCTAGTTAGTAAGGCACTTGAGATACAGCATAATAAACCTGAAGGCTCATATGCACACTAGCGCCACACAGTGAGTGAGTTCCGAACATATGGGACTACCACCCAGAAGGGATTGGCAACTAGCACAAATTTGCTGAAGAATGCAATGCCCTAATTAATAAGAGTCTCGTGATTTAACGTTAAATAATCTTGAATTTCATATCCGTAATAGCACCACGTAGTGAGTTAATGCCGAACGTATGTGATCATCATCCGAATGGATTTGGTCACTAGCACGAGTTTATCTCTGAAAGTAATATCTTAATTTGTAAGACTCACGAGATACAGCATAATCAAATTGAAACATTAGATGCACACTAGCGCCACGTAGTGAGAGAATTCCGAACATATGTGACCACCATCCGGCTTGGCCACTAGCACAAGTTTGATGAAGAAAGCATCGTCCGAACTAGTAAGGCTCTCGAGATATAGCAATCACAAACTTGAAGATTATATGCGCACTAGCGCCGTGTAGTGACCGAACTCTGAACTTGTGTGACCACCTCTAGGGAGGACCTGACCACTAAGACAAGTTTACTGAAGACTGATATGTCCTAACTGGTGAGGCTCTCGAGATGTCCTAGGATGAAACCAATTAAAGACTGGGCTCAGAAAAAATGAGACACACAAAATTGATCACCAAAAATTCATTTTAAATCGGATACTTCTCAAATTTTCAGAGATTAAATAACTATATGTAAGCTATGTTTTGGCAAAATTTATTTATTGAATTTCCTCCCCCAAGCTGAACGCTCGTACATTTCTCTTAACACTGCTCATGAGATCTTGGGCGAGGCTTTGTCCATCTTCCTTACACAATTTCTCCCAGTTTTTCTTCAAAGCTTCATCGGTTTTGAATGTTTTCCCGCTTTTCTTCAACTTCTTCTTCATTATCGCCCAAAACTTTTCGATCGGACGAAGTTCTGGTGTATTTGGCGGGTTCGCCTCCTTCGGGACCACATTAACGCCCTTCGCTTCGTACCAATCCATTACAGGCTTGGCGTAATGGCACGAAGCGAGATCCGGCCAGAATAGCGTGGCACCACGGTGAGAGCGGAGGAAGGGCAGCAAGCGCTTCTGCAAGCATTCCTCTCGATAAATCTGCCCGTTTATGGTGCCGGTTGTAACGAACGGCTTGCTGTACCGTCCGCACTCGCAAATGGCCTGCCACAACAGGTACTTCTTCGCGAATTCGTCCATCTTTCTCTTCCGGAACTTTTCCGGAACCTCCATGCGGGACGTACCAACAAAAAACTCGAGGCCGGGGATTTGTTTGGTTTCCGCCTTGATATATGTCTCGTCGTCCATGACGAGACAGCCTGGCTTGACCACTCACGGTACAGCTTCCGCGCACGCAATTTGGCCACCGTGTTTTGCTTGTCAGTCCGGTTTGGCGCCTTCCTGACCTTAAAAACACGTAGCCCAGCCCGTTTCAGGGTCTGCTGGATGAACCACTTCGACGAATTGACCTTTTTGGCCACGTCTCGGGTGGAAAGGTTCGGGTTATTCTTAAAGTACTGCCTTATCTTCCATGCCTTCTCTGGGTTTTCGGTTTTCGGTTTTCGGCCGCTTCGAGCGCGCCGCTCGATGGTCTTCGTCTCCTGGAACATCTTTATAACGCGGGACACGGTGGAATGGTGGATTTTAATCCTTTTGCCGATCCATCTGTGCGACTGACCTGGAGTATCGATCACCGCGCCCAAGATTTGCTGACGTAGCTCTTTTTGTTTCGAATGCATCCTGAAAAATACTTGACAGATCGCCGTAAAATTTTACACACATAAACATTACACTCTAAACTAGTATTTTTCAAAATTTCATTAATTTTTAACTACGCAATAAAAAGTTACACCCAAAACAAAGTGTCGCATTTTTTCCGAGTCCAATCTTTACCCCTTATCCCAACGCGTCACAGCACTTATATTTAGTAACTCGAAAGTAAAGTGCCTCTAGCGTTGAAATCCCATATTAAACCAAAATTCAATGACACAAATTTGTAGGTCCAACCCCGTACAACAATTTTGCTGAAGACTGTAGATGTTTATCACTTGAAACAACTGAGATTGACCTCATTTCCCCCAATTAGTGAAAATCCCATAAGCTGTGGGTATCGATCTTTACGGTTTGCACGAAAAGAACGAAACCGTAGAAATTGAGACTGTAAAGAACGAATCCGAAAAGATCGGTACCCGACTGTATTATAATTTAAATGTGCGTTCTATATGACAGCCGTGATCAAAGCACTAACTCTTACAACATAATGACAAAAAAAAAATCATTTGGACCTAACTGACAAACGTAAACAATGGCTTTTTCCGCGAATATCTCGTCATTGAAAACTTACTTACACAGAAAAAATAATGAATTTTAACAAGCGCGTAAAATTTCCCCTCGTTTAATTTCAAGCCAAAGGAGGCATAAACAACGAAATTGTTTGCAATTTTTCATGCGCCATACAAAAATGTTTGCAATCTTTCATACAACAGGCTAGATTCAGGCGTTATCTGGTTTAAGTTTACATGAAATATCCCATTATCTTATGCCAAATCTAGCATTCCCTTTATGTGCATTACTTATATAACGCAGAAAATTCAATGTTTCTTTTTATCTGTGTAATCAATCCACCACGGTCATTTCGAAGAGAAAGAAATCGGTTCCCCTATCCGATATTTGCCTATTTGCCACGAATAATTTACGGAAGAAGCCATTGTTTACGTTTGTCAGTTAAGCCCTAATGAAAAATCTTTGTCGATATAATTTAGCTTTAAAGAAAAAAATAATTAAGTTTAACAAGCGCGTAAAATTTCCCCTAGTTTAATTCCAAGTCAGAGGAGGCGTACACAACGAAATTGTTTGCAATCTTTCATGTGCCATACAACAATGTTTGCAATTTTTCATACAACAGGCTAGATTCAGGCGTTATCTGGCTTAAATTTACATGATATATCCCATTATTTTCTGCCAAATCTAGCATTCCCTTTATGTGCATTATATAGCACAGAAAATTCCATGTTTCTTTTTATCTGTGTAGGCATGAGACCTTTCAATCAGAAACAATCAGAATTGAAGAAAAGTCACCGAGAAGTGTTACTTAAGACAGACGCTGAAAAAGAATTAAAGGCTAGGATTTTATGAAAATAGTAGGACGCGGAGAATCCGCTTAGAGAGGCGAGTAGCCTTAAGGTCATAGAATAATTCTTCTCTGTATCGGCTAGATTCGCTTTAATAGTCTCTTGAATTAAAATCACAAAAATAACAATCCAGACTCACAACCAAAACAATCGCGACATTAAAATGTAACGTGTCTGTAAGATTCAAAAATCACTTTTGAACCATTTCTGTTTAGTAGTTTCTTGTATTATTGCAGAAAGATCAAAATAATTCCTTTGTATAAAGTTTGATTTGAGAATTCACGATCTTACTCTCTCTTTTCGGGATATGCCATATTTCATTGTAGTGCAAAATTGTGATTAGCCGATTTGCGGGTCTTCTTTTTGCAGTATTTTATTTAACGATCCAAAACGTCTAACCTCCCACCATGACCTATCCTTGTTCCTTCCTATGGAGTTCATGTGGTCGGAATAGACTAGCTCGCCATTGCCATTCCTTCATCATCGGCTTTGCACTGACTTGCGCTCTTGTTGCCCCGCCAAACGCTGCAAAATGAAAATAAGCTCAAATCCCTATAAAATTGCAACGTGAACACGATCACGCCGATTCCTATAGTGTGGTTCCAACTGAGGGCGTTATAGGCATCTTGATTGCATATTTTCCTATCCCGACGGGTATTTTTTATTGATTGTGGTTTCTTGAACTTCTTTTCTGACATTTCAAAATTCAGTTTGAAAATGTACCTGTTTACATAAATAAATATCAAAGCATTTTGAAGAGCAAACTTTCATTCTTCTGGTTACGTTTGTTGTCAAGATTTATCATTTTATTTTCGCTTGGTACTTATAGGCAGTCAATGTTATGTTACCTGAAAATCCACGCTTTTGAGCCTAACAAGCATGACTTTTATCAAGACTGTATAGAATACAATTAGATGCAATTCTACGTAACAAACACCTAAATTCTCTTCCCATTTTCCCTTACAGCCAACCCGTCTTCTCTCGCCGAGCACCATCCTCAAGCGATGCAAGGCGAACAGCTTCGAACTGGCCACCCTCCTGTGCAGCTATTTGATAGGAAATGGATTTGCAGCGTGCGTGGTGTCCGGTTACGCTACGCGGGAGATCGTCAACAACGACCAGCGCCGGGTTTGCTGTCCCTACATCCCGTGCCAGGTTCAGGTAGGAACGTCAGAATATAAAGACCGCAGTCTTATTAATTTTTATTTATATGTGAAAATGTAGCAACAAACGAACGCAATGACGATGACGACAACCATTCACACACTCTCTCACACACACACATGACTGCTTATCACTTCGCTTGGGGGCCCTCGGCTGAGACCCGTCCACAGTTTCGCTCGCGTTATTACCATTTTGCACGACCGCCTAAAAATGCTGAAGAACGGAATAATCAGCCATCCGTTTCGCTGCTGTTGCGGATCTACTTTCTTCGAGTTTTGGTTTTCTTTTTTTTTCGCTTTTGACACAAGCCGTGCTAATGATAATAATCAGGCGCGCAAAATATGTGGGACAGGAGTCAAGTGCAAGGAAGTGGGCAATGCTTTCAACTCATTATTATGCGCATACTCGGGCTGTGCCCATTTCGCGCTTTCTGCCTTTATCGCGTTGTTCTAATAACTCAACTTCTTCCGATGATCCTTTGAAGCACCAGGCGCAAAGGCTAGCATTATCAAAACCGAAACTGGGCGACTAAGAAAAATGCACAACATGTGCGCAACACATGTCCTATGGTATCCCGCTTCGGCACACTCGTCGTCATATTTGTGGTGTGTCTTATAACAATAATTTACCCGTTTCGTTAGAACATTCTTACCTTCCTGCGTGCCATCGACCACAAAATAACACTTGTTCGGCATATACTGATTAACCGGGCTCATCTCTGTCTTCTGTTTTTTTTTTCTCTCTCTCTCTTTCGCAGGAGGACACCGAGGACGAGGTGATTGAACCGAGCAAATATAAGTTGCGAGATCCCCCCGATTTACGTAGCCGCTATCTGCTGGAACAGGAGGACGAGAAGATAGCCAAGATCAAGGAGGAGGAACGCAAACGGGAGGAGGCTCATCTGAAAGAAATCGAGGACTTGGAACGCCCTACAGAGGACACCAAACAAGGACACCGGGTTCACGCGTGGGTTGCCATTATCAAGAATGCACCTTGGTGCTACAAACCGGGATATCGCGAAACGACCACCGATCCAAACACCGGTGAAAGGGTTCTGCTGCCTCCGACTGCTTTCTTCATCGAACCTGCTTCCGGGTTCCGTTTTGAGGTCGATTCGCCGAACTATCTGGCGATTGAGAGCGTATGGAATCAGCACAATTACTACGTTAACAAGCAGAACCCCATCACGGATATCAAGAATATGCGTTGGGATTTCAAAGCAACAAAGGATTGGGAGCATTTTCTCCCTGGGGAACCGTTCGAACTGCGTGACGACTGCGTTGTTCCCGAGGATCAGGAACCACTTACCACCGAGGAAGAGTTGGAGAAGGAAAAACACCTGGATTTACCAACGTCCTGGGTTGGTCCGTTGTCGATCTCGATGTCCCAATACGAGCAACGCTACCCGGAAGGTCGGAAAGTGATCTACTTCAAGCGTGCTATCTACGAACGCTTTGCTCCATACTCAAGTTTGCTCGGTTTGATCAAACGACTCACGCTGTACGAAACGTTGAACTATGAAAATCCTACCACCCGTTGGGAGTGGTATGTCAATCGCAATGACTCCCTCACGATGATCGTTCACGATTATGGCAGGCAGGAAATAGAAGAAATGTTTACCAAAGGGCGACCGGATTCACTGAAGACGCTGCGTCGGAGCACGGAACCGCACCGAGAGTGTCGGTTGACCTTTTTCCAGCAGTATCGGTTCGATTCGTTGAAGGAGCTGGTCTACCATCCGTCGTACGTTCAGGAGCACTATGACAAGCGGGAGGATTTGTAAGTGGGGATGGAGATGGAGATAGGGAATTTGATGTGTAATTGATAGATGTCTGTTTTTAAGGTTGCACTACCGGGAGTTCAAGAACATCCCGAGGGATCCGGTTACTATGGAGGACTGCAAACTTACTGTAAGTATTTGGTTGGTTTATTCTTGAGTGAAAGGCGCTGTGCCAAAATTAATTTTAAGGTATGCATTGTTTTCAATCGATCTTTATGATTATTCGAAAGTGATGTTTTCAGGGATTAACCATGAGACTTAGAGACAATTGCGCCGAATGTTTGGGAAGTCGGGATAAAATCAGAACAGGAAGTTGTTAACATTTTAACACATCTTAATGATATAAGAATGTACATTTTGAGACATTTTACCACTAAATATTTTTCATAATGAAGCGAACATCAATTTGTACAAATGACACAAATGAGATTTGCGGAATTACAAATATGTCTAAACCGTCAACTGTTCTATTTAACATCATAAGGTATAATTACATATCAGAAATTCAAAACGTGACTTTATATGGCTTTTCACAGCCCATTTATTTTATTTTAAAATTTCACTTTCGTTTATGTAACTTTAGGTAATTTACACAATTGGAAGTACTTTATAAATATGAAAAAAAAACTACGAAAAAATGTTCTTTTCTTTCCATTACAGGCGACTCGCTTAAAAAAAAACATGCCTAATGCTAAAACCAATGCGCATTGTTGAGTATAGAAATGTCATATCCAATATAGGGAAGTAAGTTGTCAAAAAATAGTGGTCCAAACCACTAGATATAAACAGCTAAAAATTTTTCCACGTACTTTTTTAGGCTGTGGTGAAATTTTTAGTATGCTACCTAATTTGTTCACAAAAACACGAATTTTTGAAATCCAAAAATGACTTTTTTAACATATGTTATTATAACTTCAAATTAATAAAGTTTATCAACATGAAATTTTGATCAAGGAAAATATATTGGTTATAGTGTTGTCAAATTTGCAGCCAAACATATTGAAAACTGACTAAGTTACAGAACGTTGAACATGACGTTTTTTTTAAGCAAAATTCTGCTCGGCTTTTTTTTTGCTACTGAGTGTAGTAGGGAAGATGTACCTATATTAATCTCATCACTTTATCCAACTTGAAATAAAACGATATACTTGACACTTGACACTTGACAGGATTAGTAAGTTATGTTTGTTGTAGTTATTTAACGTAAGCAAACATTATTAGAAAACGAAACCGATCCTTCAACTGCCCAATTGTTTGATTCATCGTAGGATGAATAAAGGAACAATGAAATTAATATGGGGGTAATTTGAATGTATTTTCTCTTCGAATAAAAAATGCGTATGACATAGGTACATTATTTTAATTTAAGCATGAGCATGAGCATGATTGACCACCCGAGGTTGCTACCCAAGTAACACAAATCTGTCTCAATTGGTTGCAGCTACTTGATTGTGACGCAATTCGGTGCAATTGAAGGTTTTCTAACTGCTTTACAACATGTGTGCTACTAGGGTACTTCGTTATTGCCAGATCAGCTGTAAAGCTTGTTTATCTAAGTATTTGGCCGCACAAAATGAGACATTACTTCGAAAAAAAAACCATAAGGACTGTTCATTAAAGAAAGTGGACACCTGTTTATCAATGGTTAAGGGTTAAAACTTAACGAAAAATTGTTACTTTTCGAAAGTGTGTAAAAATATTGTTTAATTTGGCAACAAACAGATTAATTTTCCGATTTTCCGATATTTAGATTTTTAGATGTTAAGATTTTTAGATTTTTAGATTTTTAGATTTTAAGATTTTTAGATTTTTAGATTTTTAGATTTTTAGATTTTTAGATTTTTAGATTTTTAGATTTTTAGATTTTTAGATTTTTAGATTTTTAGATTTTTAGATTTTTAGATTTTTAGATTTTTAGATTTTTAGATTTTTAGATTTTTAGATTTTTAGATTTTTAGATTTTTAGATTTTTAGATTTTTAGATTTTTAGATTTTTAGATTTTTAGATTTTTAGATTTTTAGATTTTTAGATTTTTAGATTTTTAGATTTTTAGATTTTTAGATTTTTAGATTTTTAGATTTTTAGATTTTTAGATTTTTAGATTTTTAGATTTTTAGATTTTTAGATTTTTAGATTTTTAGATTTTTAGATTTTTAGATTTTTAGATTTTTAGATTTTTAGATTTTTAGATTTTTAGATTTTTAGATTTTTAGATTTTTAGATTTTTAGATTTTTAGATTTTTAGATTTTTAGATTTTTAGATTTTTAGATTTTTAGATTTTTAGATTTTTAGATTTTTAGATTTTTAGATTTTTAGATTTTTAGATTTTTAGATTTTTAGATTTTTAGATTTTTAGATTTTTAGATTTTTAGATTTTTTAGATTTTTAGATTTTTAGATTTTTAGATTTTTAGATTTTTAGATTTTTAGATTTTTAGATTTTTAGATTTTTAGATTTTTAGATTTTTAGATTTTTAGATTTTTAGATTTTTAGATTTTTAGATTTTTAGATTTTTTTTTAGATTTTTAGATTTTTAGATTTTTAGATTTTTAGATTTTTAGATTTTTAGATTTTTAGATTTTTAGATTTTTAGATTTTTAGATTTTTAGATTTTTAGATTTTTAGATTTTTAGATTTTTAGATTTTTAGATTTTTAGATTTTTAGATTTTTAGATTTTTAGATTTTTTTTTAGATTTTTAGATTTTTAGATTTTTAGATTTTTAGATTTTTAGATTTTTAGATTTTTAGATTTTTAGATTTTTAGATTTTTAGATTTTTAGATTTTTAGATTTTTAGATTTTTAGATTTTTAGATTTTTAGATTTTTAGATTTTTAGATTTTTAGATTTTTAGATTTTTAGATTTTTAGATTTTTAGATTTTTAGATTTTTAGATTTTTAGATTTTTAGATTTTTAGATTTTTAGATTTTTAGATTTTTAGATTTTTAGATTTTTAGATTTTTAGATTTTTAGATTTTTAGATTTTTAGATTTTTAGATTTTTAGATTTTTAGATTTTTAGATTTTTAGATTTTTAGATTTTTAGATTTTTAGATTTTTAGATTTTTAGATTTTTAGATTTTTAGATTTTTAGATTTTTAGATTTTTAGATTTTTAGATTTTTAGATTTTTAGATTTTTAGATTTTTAGATTTTTAGATTTTTAGATTTTTAGATTTTTAGATTTTTAGATTTTTAGATTTTTAGATTTTTAGATTTTTAGATTTTTAGATTTTTAGATTTTTAGATTTTTAGATTTTTAGATTTTTAGATTTTTAGATTTTTAGATTTTTAGATTTTTAGATTTTTAGATTTTTAGATTTTTAGATTTTTAGATTTTTAGATTTTTAGATTTTTAGATTTTTAGATTTTTAGATTTTTAGATTTTTAGATTTTTAGATTTTTAGATTTTTAGATTTTTAGATTTTTAGATTTTTAGATTTTTAGATTTTTAGATTTTTAGATTTTTAGATTTTTAGATTTTTAGATTTTTAGATTTTTAGATTTTTAGATTTTTAGATTATATATAAAATTTTGATTTTTTTTATTGTATTAGATTTTTTATTATTTAATTTAAAGAAAATTATAATTCGATCATTCGAATCATAGGCGTTGCCAGGATTCCGAATAGGGGGGGAGGTAAGCTTTGCTTTTTGAGAGACATAGAGAGAAGAAGAGAGAGAGAGAGAGAGAGAGAGAGAGAGAGAGAGAGAGAGAGAGAGAGAGAGAGAGAGAATTACACCGTCTTCAGCCAGTTGCTGCACAGACTGAACACTTAACATTATACAACGGACAACACAACGCTCGGTGGACCCATACAGTAGGGACATTATCGAGTTCCATCGGCTGGAGCGGAAATCGAGCCCTCAGTTTGTGACAATCTGCCTGAACGACGGGTGGATTAACTTTTCTTCTCTCACCCAAAGTATTTTACAACACCCGTTCGATTTTGGCAACAAGATTAAACTATTCTAGACTTGATCTGTAATGAAAAAAAAAAGATTTTCAAAATCCTCGATTTTCCCCGAATCGAACCCCATTAAATAGGAACCATGCTGAAATCTAACGGGTTCTGTAATGTGTCGAAATATTCATTTTACAGTCAAGTTGGATTTTTGTATACGACAACCACAGAGTTTGTTAACAGTTTTTACTGAAAATGTACTTTTCTCGCAACCCGGTCACCTACACTGACAATTAAATTTCGTTTTTATTACAAAACCGAATGTAGAACTAACAAATCTATTCGTTGTTTTCTACACCGAAATTGATTTGTACTTTTCAAGAAACTACCTTCGTATTCAATGCCACAATAAAAAAAAGCACGAAGCATTAGTTGACACAGAAAGACAAAACCGAGTGCTAACCGAGTGCTTATGTATGTATTCTATCCGGTGATCCGTTTTGTTACAAACATTCTTCTATTTATGAACACGCGCCAAACCATCGCACATAAATTCAGAGTGTTTTCTCCCATAGAAACGGATAAAATCTTTGAAGGTGGGGTACCTCTCGAATCTTCCGGTGCGCCCCTAAGCATCTTGCTATGAGGTACCAGGTAGGTCTCCACCGACTGCCTGTCAATCTGCCAAATTTGGAAGACGTCTGCATTGAGTTATCTCAAATTATAATAATCCGTCCACTATATCACAATATATTGGGATTGGTTGAGCAGATTGGAGATAATGAAATTATTGGGTATAGGAACCAGTCTCCCCCGGTTGGTGCTGAACCGATGAGCCTGGACATCAATAGAAGCATAAAGTTGTCAGAAGGCACGAAATGCATCTACGCACTCTTATTTTTACCAAATTCCTCAATCGCAATTTTAAATGGATTAGCAAAGATTGTTCTTAAGAAGCTTCTACTTGATTGATATAGTTGTAAAAATTGAAAGTTTACGAAAAAGAGTATGCTTCGAGCATCGGCTGTGAAAGGTTGTTTCGATGCTTAATTACGCACTAATTTGCTATCGGGCATGGCGCGTTTCGTATTGTTTCGGTTATCTATAACTAAGCGATGCGAGTGATCGAGTGATCATTGAAAAAAAAAAAAATACAAAAATGCTTGCTGGTGAGATGTGGTGGTTCTCATGAAAATACAGGAGCTTCTATGTGCTTTATCTTTGCGTTATTTTATCATCAGGTTCATGAATTTCGCAATCAAACCTTCATGCCAACCACTGTCGAATGCTTTTTCTAAGTCTAGAAGAGCAACTCCAGTGAAGCAGCCTTCAGCTTTGTTTGAACGAATTAAATTTGTAACTCTCAAAAGTTGATGCGTGGTTCAATGCCCATGGCGAAATCCAAAGTTCTGAAAATGATTTTGAAGCTGCCAGCCTGGTTCAGTACTACTGAATTACATAGAATTTCAAACGTTGAGACTCTAGAAGAAATGTTCAACAAAATAATTCATAATTTTAGATTTTGCAATGTTCAATTGCAATGATCTATTCTCTCTGTAGGTAAGAACTAGTTTTAAGAAATCACTAGTTAACCTTACGCGCAGGCAAAAAGTAAAGCCTTATTTTCAATTGAAATGAAGATACCTATAATGTAAACATTGGGGTGTTGTGCGCTTTAGTCGTTTAGTTAAGTTAATCTCTTACTGATTTTCAAGCAATTTTTGAATATGGATAACGAGTTCAAATGCTGTAATTCGCTACCTAAATAAAAAAAAAAGTGTAGTTTACAGATTTGAACGTTAACAGATGGTGTTATTAAAAATTGTTATCGGTAGGTTGTGAAAAACCCTTGTCGTCTCCAAGCTTATAACATGGTTTGAAAACACACGCCTACGACCAATAAGATACAGCAAGATGAGGATCAGTCATCTACCAGTAGCATGCAATCTGCGATACCTGGGAGTTATCAAAAAAGCGGGTATAGCGTCAACACTATTAGACCCTTTCCTTATTTGACTGCGTTCGACGGGGCCAGGACTGGTACTGTCTCAACTTAGGATCACCAGTTTTTACACATTGAGGATGTTTGTTAGTCCCAAGCATCATCTGTTGATTCTCTGTGTAATGATCTGGCTGATCTGATCAGCTGATCTGGTAATAACGGAGTAGAAACTTCGGGCGATCAATCATACCCATGCTCATGATATCGACAAAACGACACAAATTTCGTGAGAATATACGCCTCTAAGGGCTGGATAAAAGGGCTTAGTAGGTATGAGCTACTATTTAACATAAATAGAAGAAATGATCCTAACTGTTTTTGATATCCAGGTGAGACGGATTCATATATGTTTCGAACAAAAAGCATCAGTCAAATAGAGCAACTTAAACCCAAGATTGGTTGTATCCAATGTTAAAGAGCTCTAGCAGAATTGACCGTTACCATTTTATTTTTATTGAAAGAACACAATGCTTTGCTACATTTTGAACACAAACGTAGATAAACGTAATTTGTAAAATAAACTGGACAATGCATGATTGCGAAATAACAGTTGTCCTTTGCCCTCGTGGCATTGGCATGAGCACTTTGAATACTAACCAACATGCTAAGAGACGCTTCATCAATATGTCTTCAAAGTTTCATTAAACTTGAATTAATTTAGAGATCTTCAATGATTGCATCAATCTCATTAAAGTTGAAACTATAAGAAGAAGTACAAAATTCTTCCTATTAGGTGACAATTTTGTAATACTCCGCAGAGATATATTTTTCTGAATACACACCTTCTTCAACTGACCAACAAACGAGTGTAATTCATCTACCGGAACAAAATGAATCTCCTCAAGCATACGTCTTTTCAGATTGAACCGTCTCATAACATAACTTGCAAGCCTAGCATCAAACACGTTTCAACATAAAGCTCTCAAAACTTATCCTCTCCCGTGCACGCTTTATAGCAGCCAGCAAAGCAAAGAAAAAGCATAACCACATTTATCCGACACATTCTTGCACTCTAGTACTACACCGCATGCGCTTAACGTACCATAATAACTTTTCTCCCCCTTTCTCCCGTTCATTCGACAGCAAATAACGGAAAAATACCACCGCAACCCCGACAAGGAGGCCGTTCGGGACATCGCCACCCGAACGTGCTACGTTGATGAAAATCGGATTTTGTTGCAATTTCACTACGGTGAGGATTGCATCTCCGCTTCCACGCGGCAGTTCATAAAACCCCCGAAATCCGAAATGGGCGAGGAAGTGCCTTATGATCCAAAATGCACTTCCGGTTACATAGTGAGACGACATCATCGCATCAATTTAAAACAATCAAAACAATCTCATTTCCACTACCGTTTCAGTCCAATCCATGGGAACCGCAACCGACTCATCTGGAGCTGTTCCTGCTGCTCAAGGAGCAAATGAAATTCGAGGAAGCCTCGACCCGTGCCTTCTTCCGCCGTGTGGTGGAAATCGAAACCCTTCTCCGGGAGCGCAAAAAGCAAATCGATTCGCCCAAGCTCAGCTTCAGCCTGTTTGATCCGCTGCGCAACGCAGAAGCTCGTCGGTTGCGTTTGGAAAAGTACGAAAAGATCAGGGCCCGGGAAGAACTGGTCAAACAGCAGCAAGCGGACTTTTTGGCGCCGTATCTGATTCGACTGGATGAAAGCACCGCCAACCACGGTAAGCTGATGGCTGCCTACCAGGACTGCAAGGAAGATTTACGCAAGTTCTACAACGGGCTCGAGGAGGAGATGAAGGTCCGGTTGGACGAGTTGCTGTCGGAGGAAAATTCGTTGCGGAAATTTTTGACCAAATTTCAGGAACATTTTGCGGACGAAGAATATGACAAGTTTATTCTGGAGGGCGACAATATCGAGCTGAGCAAGAACGTGGTGCAAATGAGAATTGAGCATCTTCGTGATGAGTACCGGCAGAAAGCCGAGCATCTGGAGAGGGCGTTGTACGACGATGAAAGACTGAATATGCAGTGATTTTTTTTTATTTGCGGGCTTTGTGTGATTCAAAATTGACTGTGTTTGAATTTTCTGAGTGGAATATACATTGTTTGCGTGGAAAATATTGGCTTATTGTTCTGAAACTTATATGAACACTGACTTCCCGTATTATGATCCATGTTGCAAAATTTATACAAAGTGTTTTATTTCTTTAAATTTGTTTGATATTGGATCCCAGTCGATCGAAGAAGAGAAAATATCCAGCGAAATTGGTTGAATCAAGTGCTATGATTACAGCTCAACTGGAAGGAAAATCGATTTTTTAATGTTAATTATTATAGGAGTAGCTCTACCGGTGAGGTATTTGTGGAAATTTATATTATGCCGGCGCCGGCGGTTCAGTTGTAAGCTTAACTGCTACTTGGTATCTCAGTGGGTCTAGGAATCCAGCGAAGGTAGGTGAGATTTTTTCTGAGACAGGAAAATCCCTGCTATCATCTTTCTTCAGAAGGGAAGCAAAGCCGTTGGACCCGGTTCATGTGTTAATGAGAGCAATTTGTAGGGTGAAGGTTCCTTTCTCCGGTGGCGAACGAGCCTAAGGCTAGAAGCCATTTGAATAAAGAAAAAGATTAAGAATAAAACGCACACCATAATTGAAACCGTCCAAAAAGTCCAAGAGATAGAGCATCTAAGGCCTGAAAATTTCTCTAATAAAGTGTAAACAAAACTTAAAAGAACCAAAAATATATAAAAACCCTACGCGCCCAACGATGTGCTTTAAAAAAATTATCAAAACATCTCAGATCAAAACAAAAACGTGAACACGGGAACTGTAAAATATAGTTTACTATTGTTGACAAAATCTCAGTTTTCTTTCACAATCATTAAAAGCTTAGTAGAACGTCTTGATAGGTTCAACAAGGATTTGCACTGCATGAGTTCTCCCCATACTTGTCAAACAATCAAACCAAGGTCGGGTTGGACTCTGCTGTATACAGAAGTTGTCTCCATTCTGTTCGGGCTATGGCTGCATCTCACCAGCCTCGCAATCTGCGAAAGGTCCGCAGGTCGCCGTCTACTTGATCGATCCACCAAGCTCGTCGTGCACCTCTTCTTCTTGTAACCTTCGGATCGTTATCGAGAATCATTTTGACTGGGCTGTCATCCGACATTCTTACGACATGCCCAGCCCACGGATGTCGACCGATTTTAACGGTGTGAACGATTTGAGGTTCTTCCAGCAACTGATGCTAATTCATGCGATAATTTTCTGCAAACATTGGTTCTGGTACACATCCTGATTGATAGCCAAACCAGAGGGCTTGAACCATGGCTTAGAAATAACGTTTGCATTGAAAAAAAAATCAGATGGTGATAAAAAAAAGCTAAGACAGATAAATTGCTTTTCATAAATTTCCCATGGAAGATAATTATTTAAGCTTACTTGCAAAAAATTTTCTACGCCCTTGCGAGCAGCCTTCCGGCAGTTAACCGGAACATTCGCCATGGCGGACGAAAAAATGCGTGAAGGCATGTTTTTGAGCTCTTTCTTCGTTTTATTTATCAATTCCTCCTCAGTTTTTGCGACAAAATTGTTGGAGTAGATCTTACGCTTCAGGTTGGCCCAGAAAATTTCGATGGGACGCAGCTGAGGAACGTTGGGCGGGTTCGCCGACTTGGGTACCACATCGATATTTAGCCGTTCCATCTCCTCCAACGATCGCTTCGAGTAGTGGGCCGACGCCAGATCCGGCCAGAATACTGAGTCTTCGCCTATATGGTATCTCTCGATGAACGACGCAACTTCCGGCAGGCATTTCGTACGATAAATTTCCCCGTTTACGGCCAGTCCGGAGCGAAAAAAGAGCGGCTTCGACATCCCCTTCTCGCTGATTGTCAGCCACAGCAGCACCTTCTTGGGAACTTGGTGTGTGAAATGAACTTTACCTCGGCGCTCACTTCCTTCGTGGGCGAAGTAAAATACGAAGTGCCCTGCCAGTCGTTGCCATCCAGGGTGAGATAGGTTTCGTCGTCCATCACCACCGCCACGTCGCGAATCGCCGGGAAAATCGAGTTGACCATCTTATTCAGCCGCTGCCGCTGCGTCATTGCCTGCAGCTCCGAAACCAGTGAACGCGACTTCCGCTTCCTGACATGTATGTTCATGTTCACCAGGTACTTTTTCACTGTTTGGCTGGTTGAACCGACCTCCCGGCCAAGCAAACGCAGCGATGTAGCCACTTTTCCCTCGGTCTCCCTCTTCAGCATCCTTTGGAGCTTCTTATCGCTCAGGGTCGTCGGCCGTCCAAAACCGGGCTTTCTTTCGATGCTCTGATTGTTGTCTAATAGTGCCAAGATGTTGTAGATGCCGGTACGGGCGTATCCGGCATGATGATGTCCGTCTTTGAACGCGCACACTTCTGAACGGAGTTGCTTCACTGTTTTGGCCATCACGGTTAGAGTTCGACTGATAGAGCTGTCAAATTATGTCTGCTGACTCATGTGTTACTATGATTGATGCTGTATGGGTAGTTTCGTCAGTGCGGGTGAAGGTAAACCCATGAAAAATCGGCAATTTTTGTCCAATATTTTAAATGCAAACGTTATCTCAATCAATGTACAGCATCACTATCTGTTCAAACTTATGTTTAAACTTATATTTTATGTTTGGAGAAACACCAATATAAGAATAATCTTTCCCGAAAAGAACACCTCCCGAGAGGGAGGAACTTCCCTCCTCCAAAACAAAACATTTACCGGAATATTTTTTTATCAATCAGCAGCATGGGGATTTCATCGTCGAGATCTGTTTCTCAGTGTAATTCGGGGCTCTTGTCTTCTTTCGGTACTTTATTCCGACTCTTTTCAATGTTTTGCAGATGCACTGGTGAGAAGAGTTGAACTTTTTTGCGGCATCCCATTGCACAGTGGGAAAAATAGGACCCAAAATCACAACTGATTAAAGGCCGCTGGATAAGTGCCCTGTACAACAGCGTATCTTATGTAAAAAAATGCGAGGAATCGAATGGAGATGATTTTATCTTGGGCAGACCCCGGAAAGTGGCTCATTTTGCCCGATTTTTCCCTAATTTGGGAAGAAAAATTGCATAATCACACATTTATCATATTAGCTCCGATAATATTGCATCCATATGTGCTGTACTATTGTGGAAATGTCTGGAAAATCCAATAGTGGTAATATTGTTTTGTAAAAACGACAGGAACTGTCCATTTTCCCTGATATTCCCCACATGCTGAAAGTACTAGATATGCCATGTGGTTTTGGAAATTTGGGCGAATCAGAATCTATAAAAATGCAATACACTATTGTGGAACTATCCGGAAAACTGAATGGAGAATATGTCGTCTTGTGTAAACATCAGTTATTGACCATTTTGCCCGCTTTTCCCTACATACTGGAAGAATCAATAGATAAAATGCGATTTTTGGAATAGCTGCGCATAAGAATCAAATCAAATGCACTACAATATTATGAAAATGTCTGGAAAATCGAATGAAGTGGATGTAGACCCATGCAGACTTCGGAAAGTAGCTCGTTTTGCCCGATTTTCCCTTAATTTTGAAAAAATAATTGAATAATCCTACATTTATCATATTTTCACTAATAATATTGAACTCATTTGGGATCTACTATTGTGAAAATGTCTGGAGAATCCAATGAAAGCAAAATCGTCTTGTAAAAACCTCCGGAACTGTCCATTTTCCCCGATATTCCCCACATATTAAAAATACTAGATATGTCATGTGGTTTTCGAAATTTCCACCAAATTAGAATGTATAAAAATGCAATGCACTATTGTGAAAATGTCTGGGGAATTGAATGGAGGGGATTTAGACTTGTGTAGACATCAGTTATTGTCCATTTTATCCGCTTTTCCCTGCATTTTGGAAGAATCAGTATATATAATGTGGTTTTTTAAATAGCCGTGCGCTAAAATAAAATCAAATGCACGGCAATATTATGAAAATGTCTAGAAAACTGAATGAAGGGGATGTCGTCTTGTGCAAACCTCGGAAGTGACTCATTTTGCCCGATTTTCCCCTTATTTTTGAAGAAAAATTAAATAATCCTGCATTTATCATATTAGCTTTGATAATATTGAGCCCATTTGTGCTTTAGTATTGTGAAAACATCTGAAGAATGTAATAGAGGCAAAAGGTCATGGAGGCAAAAGGTGTGAAAAGGTCAGGAACTGTCCATTTTGACCGATTTTCCCCACATATTGAAAATACTAGATATGTCATGTGGTTTTCGAAATTTCACCTAATTAGAATGTATAAAAATGCAATGCACTATTGTGGAATGCATTGGCTCAGTGAATCCTTGTTGTTGAAGGCACATGAAAGAGAACGAAGTCCTTCTGCGTCCATAATTTTAGATGGTCTTCCACTACCTTGCTTGCGAATAGTTGTTGATGATCTGAGGATATGGTAAACAGTCGAAGCCGTAACATTTTCGCTTTTAAAAGTACAACGCATACATTAAGCTTAGATGCGCATTTAGATTAAAACTGCCCAAGTAACAATTTTATTTTTATTCCAGCCGTATAGCACTCCTCCCGGCTTTGTTGATAAAACTACATTCAAAAGTGTTTTGTCTACCAACACCTCCTCTATGCTTCTTTAAAGCCGAAATTTGAACAAAGTGGCCCACTCTGTAGACGATTGGGAAAACAAGTTCATAAAACCCTTATAAGACTATAAAGATTTAAAAAATTCTAGTGAAAGATGTTATGACCACTTGGGAACCTTCATAAAACCTATTGGCTGCCATGAAATCCAGCATGTGGCCAAATTGCAACAGCTGTCAAACTTCGCTGTTATATCGAGTTTGGTTTTTGTTCAGTTCTCTGCTCTTCTCATTCATTCAGCAGTAAATAATATTGAAGAAAAAAGTTCTAGTTTTGCGAGAAATTTTGCTTGATAGCAAAATATCCAAAACAAATTGTGTTTTCTACAGCGTATCATGCTCCAAATTATAAACGCATTTATTTTTATGGAGAATATTGGCACGATAAGAGCCGAAAATTAATGCGCCTCGGAAATCATGCGAGTTAAATATTGTTCATGCTCATGCACCATACGTGTCCGTAAAGGTCATAACAATTCAAAGAGAAAAGAGGAAAGTAGAAACATTAGTTAGTTACTTATTGGTGTTAGCTGAGAGGTTTTTGGTAGGGGTGTTAATAATATACATTGGCAATATTTTAATGTTTTTTTTTGCTGACAATTGTGATGGTTATTATTTTATATTTTAAATGATATTGCATTTATTTTAAATGATATTGCATCTAATGTTACAAGTCTTAGTAGTCCCAAAAATATATTTTTTATGGTTTACTGATGAGACTCATGAGCGAGAAGTTTCATTTGACAGAATTTGGGAGGTCGTTGCGCCTCTTTATGTTAACAGTTTTGAATGTAGTTTTATCAAAAAAGCCGGGAGGAGTGCTATACGGCTGGAATAAAACTAAAATTGTTACTTGGGAATGGTGTCCCGCTGCCCAAGAAATCTAGAAAGATATATTGATTTGTATCACGTACCGTGCCCACCGTCATTTTTCCATTTTAATTTCACAATTAAAGACTGTGTTTGACTGTCATTTTCGTGACCGAACCTGAATTAACATTGTATATTCTCGAAAACAGCATATTATGGATTATTTGAGGCATTCAGTCGAGAGTGGAAAATTGTATGTTTGCCAGAAAATTGCATGTACATTCAACTCGCTAGATCTGTAGCGAAACAAAGTGCATAACTGGAATTCTGGTAAAATTTTCTAGTGGAGTCAAATCGGTGAACTTACAGTACTGACAATAATAAAGTATACACTAAATTTCGTTTCATAAATTTGCACAACTGCAACAACTTCATTGTTTCAAAAGATACCCACCATACCGTTTTTTGTACTTCCGGTCTCCAGGTATCTTTTGACTGTACGGTGTACAAAACTTCTGCACACACATCGGAAACCTCACGAACTATGTCCTTTTGTGATTTCCCAAAATGAACAGGGTCCGACAATTGAATGATACATTGAAACAAACAGATAAATTGATAAAAAAAAAAACATTTCATTATTAAAAATTGACTGGTCAAGTTCAACTTGTTCGCCCTTGAGTTAACCACTCGCCGCAGATGATCGAGGAACATATCGTACGAGGCCCGCAGGTGCTCTTGTGGTATTTTATCCTAGGTTGCCGTCAGGCGTCACCTCAGGACTTCATTTTCTTCATGTTTTTTAATAGCAGACTTCGGCCTCCAACATACTCCAGACAGCGTAGTCCATAGGGTTCAGGTCCGGCCACTCCAAACTCAAAATGAGCCCGGGAAGATGTTCCGCATCCAGAGTTGGGTTTTCTTCACATTGTGAGCCGGCGCCGAGTCCTGTTAGAAAACCCAATCCCTGGAACCAAAATGACGATGTGCCCACGGTTTGACGACGTTCTGTAGAACTAGTTCCCGATATGTTTTTTGGTTGATCTTCACTCTTTCAGGTACAGAACCAGCGGAGTCCGGTCATCACGGGTGATTCCGGACCAAACCATCACCGATGCTGGTTTCTGTCGCTAGGTGGCTGTCAGCACGTCGGCATGGGTTAGTGATCTTTCGGGCAACCAAACTATGGCGTTCTGCTAATTCCCGAACTACTGTACGGTGAAGAGTTTCTCGTCGGTAAACAAGATATTCTCCAAACTTCCTTCGGCGGCCCTCTTCAGCAGCGCCTTCCCTCTTTTTACACGTTCTTGTTTCTGCCTCACCGAAAGGTATTGAACCTTCTGGATCTTGTAGGGCTTGGTCTGAAGTTTATCTTTCAAGATCCGACGGAGACTTCGATCTGATCCGTTCAGATACTCCGCCAATTTAGAGGATTTCTCTTAATGCGCGTCACCACAGTAGCTCAACGTCCCCCACCATACCGGTTTTTTTTTTTTTTTTTGTTCTTCCGGTCTCCAGGTACCTTTTGACGGTGTACAACACTTCTGCACACATGTAAATCGGACACCTCACGAACTATGTCCTTCTGCCATTTTCCAGCCCGGAATAAGGCAACCACAGAACTACGTTTCTGTTCGAGATCCATTTTCCGGATAACACTCGATTAAAAAAGTAACACATACACCCACTGAAAGCCAAGACACAATGTAAACAAAGCGACGAGGATTCTTTCAATACTGTTAGTTTTGTGTGCAACGTAATAATGACTGTTGAAGCAATGTAGCATTTCATTTGCCGGACCCTGTATGGGTGAAATTGAACTCAACAACAGCATTCGCGTTTAACTAGTTGTCTGTCTGTCTGTCTTCTTCTTCTTCTTCTCTCTCTCTCCCCCCCCTGCCTGTCTGTCTGTCTGTCTGTCTGTCTGTCTGTCTGTCTGTCTGTCTGTCTGTCTGTCTGTCTGTCTGTCTGTCTGTCTGTCTGTCTGTCTGTCTGTCTGTCTGTCTGTCTGTCTGTCTGTCTGTCTGTCTGTCTGTCTGTCTGTCTGTCTGTCTGTCTGTCTGTCTGTCTGTCTGTCTGTCTGTCTGTCTGTCTGTCTGTCTGTCTGTCTGTCTGTCTGTCTGTCTGTCTGTCTGTCTGTCTGTCTGTCTGTCTGTCTGTCTGTCTGTCTGTCTGTCTGTCTGTCTGTCTGTCTGTCTGTCTGTCTGTCTGTCTGTCTGTCTGTCTGTCTGTCTGTCTGTCTGTCTGTCTGTCTGTCTGTCTGTCTGTCTGTCTGTCTGTCTGTCTGTCTGTCTGTCTGTCTGTCTGTCTGTCTGTCTGTCTGTCTGTCTGTCTGTCTGTCTGTCTGTCTGTCTGTCTGTCTGTCTGTCTGTCTGTCTGTCTGTCTGTTTGTATGGGGCTCCCATACAAATGAAACACATATTTCTGCATAACTCGAGAACTGATCAAGCAAAGGAATCCCAATTTATCATGCGGAAGTTTTAGGAGGCAAGAAATGTTTCTATGATAGTTTGAGACCCCTTCCCTTTCTAGAAAGGGAGGCCCCCATACAAATGAAAAAGAAGTTTCTGCATATCTCAAGAACTAATCAAGCAAATGGAACCAAACTTGGCATGTGGGGTTTTCTGGTGGCGAAAATTATGTCTATGGTTGTTTGAGACCCCTTCCCTCTCCTAGAAGGGGTGCTGTCATACAAATTAAACTGAAATTTCTTTATAACTCTAGATCTAACAAAGCAAATGGAACCAAATTGCTGGGATTTTAAAGGCAATAAATGTTTCTACGGTGGTTCGAGACCCCTCCTCTCTCTCTCTCTGGTAGGAGAGGGGCGTGGCCCCCATACAAATAAAACACAAGTTTCTGCATAACTCGAGAACTAATCAAGTAAATGGAACCGGATTTGGCAGGTAGAGGTTTTTGAAGGCAAGAAATGTTTCTAAGGTAACTCAAGACCCCTTCGCCCTCTGTTAGAGGGGAGGCTCTCATAATAATGAAACACAAATTTGTGCATAACTCGAGAACTAATCAAGCATATGGAACCAAATTTGGCATGTGGAGGTTTTTGGAGGAGAGAAATGTTTCTACGGAAGTTTGAGACTCCTCCGCCATCTGGAAGGGAAAGGGAGGGGAGTTTCCAAACAAATCCAACACAAATTTCTGCATAACTCGAGAACTAATCAAGTAAATGGAACCACATTTGGCAGGTTTTTGAAGGCAAGAAATGTTTCTAAGTTGACTCGAACCCCTCCCTTCTCTGGCTCACACACAAATGAAACACAAATTTCTGAAGAACTCGAGAACTTATCAAGATTCTATTGTGTTTGAGACTCCTCCGCTCACTGAAAGAGGGGTCTCTCATACAAATGCAACACGAATTTCTGCATAACTCGATAAAAATTAAAGCAAATGGAACCAAATGTGGTATGTGGAGGTTTTTGAGAGAAATATATGTTTCTAATGTGGTTTAAGACCCCTCCGCCTTCTGGAAGGGGAGACTCCCATAAAAATGAAACATAATTTTTAGCATAATTCGAGAGCCAATGAAGCAAATGAAACCAACTTTGGCATTTGGCATGTTGAGGTTTTTGGAGGCAAGAAATGTTTCTATGGCAGTTCAATACCCCTCCCCATTTTAAAGGGGGCGGAGGTGGCTCCCATACGAATAAAAAGCAAATTTCTGCATAACTCGAGAACTAATCAAGTAAATGAAACCACTTTTAGCATATGGGGGTTTTTGGAGGCTAGATTTCTATATACATAAAAATGAATTTCTGTCTGTCTGTCTGTCAGACCCTTATAGACTCGAAAAGTTCTGAGCCGACCAACGTGAAAATTTATATGAAGTGGTTTTTGGGGCTGGGAAAGGTACTTTTGATTGTTTGAGACCCCTTCTCTCTCAGGAAGGGGCGCTCTCATACAAATGAGACACAAATTTCATCATAACCCGAGAACTAATCAAGCAAATTGAATCAAATTTGGCATGTGGGGGGTTTTGAAGACAAGAATGTTTCTTTGATAGTTCAAGACCCCTCCCCTTTCTGAAGAAAGGGGGGAGTGGCTTCAAACTCAAA
The DNA here is from genome assembly GCA_024533555.2 of Aedes koreicus. Classification (NCBI taxonomy): domain Eukaryota; kingdom Metazoa; phylum Arthropoda; class Insecta; order Diptera; family Culicidae; genus Aedes; species Aedes koreicus. The sequence goes on along the minus strand of JAHHFK020005698.1, from coordinate 80,130 downwards.
TTTTTATTATAATCGATGAGCCCAATGTGATGGTTCGAGAACGAATCAAGCAAATGGAACCAAATTAGGCATTAGGGAGTTTGGAAGGCAATGATTGTATGGTGGTTTGAGAAACCACCCCCCTCTAGAAAGGAGGGCTCCCATACAAATGAAACACAAATTTCTACCAAAAATGAGAATTATCCAGGTTACTTAAACACAAAACCTGTATTTCTCTGGTAAGAAGCATGTTTTGATAGAAGTTTGAACCTCTGCTTATTCAAGAAAAAAAAACTCATTTCGAAAAAAAAACCATACACGTGCCAGTTATATTAAGTTAGTTATTCTCCTTCATTTAGTTGCAAGCGTAGCAGCGCACGCACCGGGTTCAGCTAGTACCAAATAAATCTGTTCATTCGCAATTTCAGAAGTGTCAAAAAAAAGTATACAGCAAAATAATTGTAACAACCAACACCAGAGTGGTACTTTGTGTACTTTATTGTTGACATACAAGACAAAGCAATAACTCTCATTCGATCTGCAACATTCTTCAGCAAATGGTTGATGTTTCATGTTCTCTGTGGAAAAAGTGTCAAGAAACATGAAAATATCTCTGCATGTGCGTAATTTAATCTTGAAATACTGCGGGAAAGGCATGTCTTACTGCAATGTAGCAGAAAAGTACAGTGTAAGCTTTCCGGCATTGCAAAAAAATCTGGAAAAATTCCAGAAGTTTAGATAAATTGTTGGTAGAACTTGTCGAGGACGAAAGCGATTGACAACGCCACGGCACGATGCTAGAATCTTGAGAGAAATTCGTACGATTTTTGACGTAGACTACGTCCTTGTTTTCTATATAGGGATACACTTTACGGGTACGAAAAATGAGAGCGTAATGATGAGTGGTCTACTTTTGAACGATCATACCTCAGTCATTTATCGTTATCTAAAATAAACTATCCACGTCCTTTGCGTTGTACGCGTGTATGTATGATGGTTTTAATGTGTTCAGCATAGCATGCTGTGCGTTTGACTGTCATTTTTCGTTTGTTTCTTTCGTGCGCAGTTTGAAACCAGTCCGAGTAAATTTTGATCAGATGGTAGTGTACAAACTTTGATCTGAAAATAAAAATCTTATTTGAAGCCTAAAAAGCTCCTGCTTTAAGAACTTGTCCAGTCTAACAGTGAGGAATGAAGAATAAATTGGATGAGGGAAATTTGATGACTTTAAAGCTCTATGTAGCCACAAGGCCTTCAGATTAGGCTGCCCAAATCAATAATCGATGTCGGGTAAGTCATGGTGCCAAACCCTTATATTAAAGACAAATATATTTTATGCATTTTTGTAGAACAAATCAACTTAAGTTTTTTTTTTAAATACACACTTAGAAATTATAAATTTTACACGACGCAATTCATGTTTGTGAAAAGTCTGGGAACGTATTGAAAGATTTCGTGTAAAATTATGTCCCTTGAAACTAGCACATACGCAATTCGACGAAAGGTGTGTTAGATTGAATTTATTTTCTCATCTCTTTCAATTCATTCTTGTGTGCTAAAGGACGCTTGCATGTGTTGGTCTCAGGGAACAGAAGTGTACATGACATTTTGGTAGTGTGTATATCACGCATCACAACCAGGATCCTAACTAGCACCGAGTGGGGTAATTTCTCAACCTTGAATGGTAATCATCAAACAAATTTACAGATACGTTTTTTATTCAAAATTAATCATCTTTCATTACCCACCCTTTTTTCTTCTGCTACTGCAATTCTGCCGCTGCTTGTATTGTTCCATTGCCATCCTTTTTGTTTTTCATTTTTTTTAATTCATATTTGTCCATTGCTGATCAAACTAACTTAGCTTACTTTATTGATATCGTTTCAATTCTTCCCTTTTCCGATATTCTGCCATTCTTGTCGGCACGTTCCATTTCGTTTCCACCTTTTCCTTTCCTTCCTTATACGCATTCCATATGTTCTCCGTCTTTTTTTCCACCTTGGATCTGCTGTTGCTGCTGTTTTGTTTGTTTCGGTATAAAATATCTAAATATATATTTATCTTATCCAGTATATATAAGGTAGATTTACATATTCACTTGGTATATTTTTTTTTCTTATTAAATTGAACTTATCAAAATTATTTGACCACTTTGCTTTCTTCTACTTCTTTCTTCCTTGTCGTCTTTTCATTAAACCTCTTTCCATATCTCCACCATTTCTCAGCAGCATGTTTGACTTAATAAATTCCATACTGGTTCGAATCGTTATTGGATTTTTGTGTGTGAGTTTCTTTGTGTACGTGTATGGTAATTTGTGGGATTTGGGGTTTTGAATTGTAAGAATATACCTTTTGTGTTTTTTTTTATTTTCTGCATGTTCAGGACATTGTTATACAAGGAAACGCATGGGAATTTTGGTATTTTGTTTGGTTTGCTATATAGATTTACAAGTGAGAATGATTGAGTGTGAGTGAATGCGTGTATGTTGATGTAATATTGAACTAGTTCGTTTTTATAGAATACAAGGTTTGCTGTTCAGTTGTTTGTTTGTTTTTTTTTATTTTTTTCATTTAAAAAGATATTGTTTTAAATCGATTTGATTAACTATTTACAGTAAATTCGTATCCGATTCACTAGCTTCCTACTCTTCCCTCACTTTGCGCTTCGACCCTAACGTGATGGGGGAGTGAATGCGGTTTTTATTTAAATCTGCTATTTGTATCGTTATCGTACAGTATCACGTGAATATCAACGGCTAAAAGTTGAATTCTGAGTTATTTTTCTGCTATGTTTTTTTTTTGGATTAGAATTTGCTAGTCAGGAAGAGGAGGACAAATCGGGCTTGTTTGCCGTAGTTTCTTTCACAGCTCAGAGATTTTTCGCTGCGATTAGCTAACCTTCTAAACACCTGAATCCTTTGGTTGGAAACAACTTCCCGTTCTAAGTTTACGTTCTATCCACGTTGCCATATTCATTATGCTTCGTAACCCTATGCTAGAAACTATACAACACGTTCTCCACTTAGACGAGAATTAAATGTTAATAACTAATTGATAGCGATCCCATCTGGCCAATGCAGCGTCCCTCGTCGTCGAATGTGGCCAACGTAAGGCGCGACAGCTTGTTGCTCAGTACTCCGACGCCGTTGTTCTGGATTGGATTAGGCTCAGCTGAAATTTGTTGAAAAGGATATTAGACAAGTGAATAGATCCCAGAGTAAGTAAATTAGTAGGTGATTCTCAATAAGGTTGTTTTGATGAAGGATGTTGAGAAGACAATCTGTAGATATTTATTGGAAAATCGCACTTATACACCCGAAAAGCGAAAAAATTCTATAGCCATGCATGGAGTATCCAGAAACGACTGGCCATTTTATAAAGTGAACACTTGTTTGTTATTGGTTTACTCCACAAACAAACAAGCATTTTATTCCAGTTCTGCTGGAATCTGCTCAATTTGGCCACACTCCTGATAACTGTCAGACAAGATTCAAATGTCAAAACGTAGATTGAACCAACCTGTCAATACGCAGATGAATTCTGCACGAGCTATGTTTCAAAAAGTTATCGAGTCGAGAGCTAAAGAAATCGCGAAGTGCTCGAAATTTACCACAGCAGAGATTTTTGATATCAGAACATATTTTGTCAACCATGCTGTCGAGTTTCAAATAATCATAAGAAAACATAAAACCTCATTTTTTTTAACAAGCTAACTTGGGAGGCTCAATCACATAAGCTTTACAGAGCCGATATATCATTGTTATTTGATAACATGAATGACTTAATACTGCGCTAAGTAGGGCGTGGGCCGTTTACTTGCGGTCTACAGGGTGCGGCAGAAAATAATGCGAAAATGTTCAAACTTGAGTGTTCGTGCATCACGAAAAGGTTATCTACGTGCCACCTATGTTTCAACTCGCATCGACCGACAGCACCGATCATTGCCGTTTCATCGATTATGGCGTCCCGTGGAAAAGAGATTTGTCGGTCTCACTCTATCCAGGCAACCTAGCAAAATGGAGGAACCCTCTATAAAAGGCGAGCCGTCATCATTAAACGATCATCAGTTTCTCAGCGTCACCATCATGCAATACACCGAACAGTGAAAGTCAAAACAAAGGACGAAAGTAAATAAGCGAATAGAATAAATTTAGTTTCATTAGAAAAGTAGTTTTCTGGAATAAAAGTAGTGTTATAATTGAAGTAGTGTGCAATAAAGATGTTCTAAATTCACTGCTGCGTGCCAACGTGTTTAATTGCGCTCAAAATTAGTAAAAGGAAGACGTAAATAGAACTTGAGTGTGACAGTGTCCCCGTTGTGCTAGTGCTCAAAAACATTTGAGCACAGAATCACTGTTCTCCAAGAGATATCGCACATTTGGTCCTTCGAGCCGGATCGGTCGTCGAAACTCCGTCCGTTCGGGAAACTTCCCGAAGTGATACGAACCACCATTTCGCAATCGCAAAAACGATCGATCAAGGCGGATCCGCCATATCAACCAGCTGAGAAAAGTTTATATTGTGCGATTCCGCCATCGTTCCTGCTACTTCGAGACAATTACAAGGCACGAATTGCCTTTAACAAGGTAATTAGCGTTCCTTCCTTTATTATTTTCCGTTTGAGCTACGCGGTCTTTCACTTTTCAGACCCGGCTCACCATCCACGTACTCTGCTGTTCTCAATTTTCTGGATTTCACCAACGGTACTGCTGAGATACTAATCGGTACAATGTCGACCAACCGCCGAATCAAGACTCTTAAACTGCGACAAAAGAGCTGGGTTACGTCGCTCACCCTCATTAAAACGTTCGTGGATGGATTCGACGAAGAGACGCAGGGCCACGAGGTGCCTGTCCGCCTAGAGAACCTGATCAAATTGTGGTCGGACTACAGCCCAGTCCGCAAGTCGAGCTGGAAACCCTAGACGAAGCTGAATTCGACGTTCATCTTATAGATCGAACTAAACTGGAGTCCATGACCATTGCGTCAAGGGCTCCTTACTAGCTCAGCAATAAAACTCCTTTTCGATCACACCAACTCACCCATGTTCACATCAATTAGAAGCGCAATTCCCTTCGTCGGCATCGCAGGTCGCGTTTGCCGGACGTTAAACACCCAATCTTCGATGGAAAGCTGGAACACTGACTAAACTTTCATGATTTATTTGTGTCGTTGGTTCACTCGTCTGTCAGTCTTTCCAACATACAAAAATTTTATTACTTGCGATCGTCGTTGTCGAATGCAGCCTTGCGAGCCTCATCCAAACAATCCCTATATGCGCCAATAACTACTCTGTGGCATGGAAACTTCTACTGGAACACTTCCAGAATCCTGTTCGTCTGAAGCAAACGTATGTTGATGCCCTCTTCGACTTCGATTCAATCAAAAGAGAATCACCAAATGAACTTCGTAGTTTAGTTGAGAAATTCGAGGCAAATGTCAAGGTATTACAGCAGTTGGGTGAACGTACGGAGTACTGGGATATCTGGCTTAACCGGATGCTCAGTACTCGTCTCGATCCAACAACAAGGCGTGATTGGGAGGAGTTCTCATCGACCAAGCAAGCAATCACCTTTAAGGAGCTGACGTCATTTATCCAGCGGAGAGTGACGGTACTGCAATGTATCCAAACGAAGTCCAACGAAGTTCAATCGTCGGTTGTTCAGAAGAAGCCAGTTCAAAGATCTGTTTCGAGCCATGGAGCTAATTCGGTAAATCTTCGCAAGTGTGTTGTCTGCTTTGAGCATCACCCGTTGTATTTATGTGGAAAGTTTTCGCAATTATCGATGGAAGAAAAAGAAAAAAAGGTAGGTCGTCACCAACTTTGCCGTTACTGTTTGCGAAAGGGACACCATTCTAGGGATTGTTTATCATCTACCAACTGCCGAAAGTGTCAAGGGCGTCATCACACTCAACTCTGCTTGAACAATTCCTCTTCTTCTTCAAATTCGAAGCCTGTTATTTCCCAGCAACAGCAACCGGCAACTCCTACTCCAGTATTCGAACCTCCGACCACATCTGCATCTGCTACGGTCGTCGAGTCGATCAGTTACGCTTCCGGTGGTCAAAAACAGAAAAGAGTTTTGCTTGCTACCGCTGTCATCATCTTGGTCGACGACAACGGAGTCGAACACCTAGCTCGTGCACTTTTGGACTCTGGCAGCAAATGCTGCTTCATCTCTGAACGCTTTTCGCAACGCATTAAAGCTCAACGGAAAAGGATTTACCTACCGATCACTGGAATTGGTCAGGCATCAACAAAAGCTAAACTAAAATTCTCTTCGACAATACGTTCTCGAGTTGGCGAGTACTCCACCAACGTCGAATTACTAGTTTTGCCCCAAGTTACGATTGGTTTACCAGCTACATCTGTCGAAACTTCAACTTGGAACATACTACTCAGCATTTAGCTAGCAGACCCATCGTGCGACAGTATTAATCCCGTCGACATTATTATTGGGGCCGAAATCTTTTTCGACGTGTTTAAGGTTCCGGGAAGAATCCCGCATGGCGACAATCTCCCAGAACTGGTCAACTCCGTCTTTGGTTGGGTAGTAGTAGGGAAATCAACAACAAATCCGTCTACCGCTCTCGTCGTCGCTAATGTAGCTACCGTCGCAGATATCCATCATCAAGTGGAAAAGTTCTGGAAAATCGAGGAAGACAGCACATCGACAGCGTACTCCGTCGAAGAAGCTGCCTGCGAAGAGCATTTTCGACGCACGGTCAGGCGGAACTCCCCCCTTTGAAGGAAGGTACATCGTCAGATTGCATTTGAAGGATGAAATCATCAAGCAACTCGGCGACAACCGTCGCACTGCTGTTCGCAGATTTCGAATGCTGGAAGGTCGTCTTATCACATGCCTCACCACGCTGTGGTTCGAGAAGAGAGCACTACCACGAAGCTGCGAGTAGTTTTTGATGCATCTTGAAAGACCTTGCAAGGACTTTCTCTCAACGACGCACTCATGGTAGGTCCAACTGTCCAGCAAGATATCCGTTCGATCATCATGCGTTCCAGAATTCGTCGAGTCATGATTATCGCCGATGCCAAGCAGATGTATCGGCAAACTCTCGTAGGCGAGCGTGATACTCCGCTTCAGCGAATCGTTTGGAGACCATCACCGGAATTGCCACTGAGTACTTACGAGCTCCTAACAGTTACCTATGGCACCGCGAGTGCACCTTTCCTTGCCACTGGCAGATGACGAGCAAGAAAATTTTCCTTAGGCAGCTGAGATTATACGCAAGGACTTTTACGTAGATGACCTTTTCTCGGGAGCAAATAACGTCAAAGATGCAACTCGGATCCGTCAGATGTTAGAAGCACTCCTAATCAAGGGCGGATTTGAACTTCGATAGCGGGTATCCAGCGAAGAAGCTGTTTTGGATGGACTCGCACCAGAAAATCGAGCGCTCAAAGTGTCCATTGACCTGGAGCGTGATCAATCCATCAAATCGTTGGGGCTTCATTGGGAACCTGCACCGGACCTGCTAAAATACTGCATTGAGACACAGGCAAATATGTTCGATCATCTACTTACCAAACGAATCGCATTGTCTCAAATTGCTCGCCTCTTTGACCCACTTGGTCTATTGGGACCGGTCATAATCTCCACTAAACTCTGTATGCAAGAACTCTGGACGCCAAAGGACGATGACGGTAGGATTTGGAGCTGGGACCAAGAACTTCCAACATCAATGAGGGAATGTTGGCATAATTACCACTTTCAGCTATCTCTTCTCAACGACCTTCGTATTGAGCGCTACGTCCTCTCTTAGATTCCGTCAAGCGTTCAGTATCACTTCTTCTCGGATGCTTTTCAGCACGTATACGGTGCGTGCTGCTACATGAGATCGGCAAGCGCTTCTGGAACAGTTAAAGTAGCCCTTTTGACAGCAAAATCCAAAGTAGCGCCCTTAAAACAGCAGAGTATTCCTCGTCTGGAACTGTGTGGAGCACTTCTCGCCGAACTTTATCAAAAGGTGATAGCATCTCTCAAACTTCCCGGGGAAACTTTCTTCTGGGTTGACTCTACTACGGTCATCTGCTGGCTTAAAGCTACACCGTCAACGTGGACCACCTTCGTAGCTAATCGTGTCTCCAAAATCCAGTTAGCTACGCAAAACTGTTCTTGGTATCACGTCTCCGGACAAGAAAATCCTGCAGACTGTCTATCCCGAGGAACTCTGGCAGAAAACCTTATCAAGAACCAACTCTGGTGGCAAGGACCGTCGTGGCTTCAACTAGACCAACCCTCCTGGCCAATCGACCAATCTCACAACGAATCAAACAGCGAGATACTTCAGGAAGCAGGCAAGCGATCAACACTCGTCTGTCCAGCATCAACAGAACCATCGTTCATCGACTTGTACGTGGCCAAATTTTCCGACTACGACCGAATGCTTCGTGTAACTGCATATTGTCGTCGGTTCATCCAGTTTTGTCGTAGAACTCCAATTTCCAACCTCACAACAAGCTATGTCACGACGGACGAAAAGAACGCTGCAGAAACAATCCTCATTCGGCTAATTCAACAACAATCCTTTGCAGAAGAGTGGAAGCACCTCAAAGAATCAATGCCCGTGTCGTCGAAATCCCGCCTACGTTCCATCCGTTCTTGTCCGCTGATCAACTAATTCGGATTGGAGGTCGTCTAAATCAAGCGCAGCAGCCATATGACAGCAAGCACCAGATTGTTCTGCCTTCGTGTCACGCTCTCTCGTCGCTTTTAGTACGTTCGTATCACGAAAAACACCTGCATGCGGCACCACAGCTTCTTATCACCATTCTACGTCTGCGATATTGGATCACAGGGGCCAGAAAACTTGCCAGATCCATCGTACATAACTGCACCCGCTTGTGTCAAGGCTCGCCCCAAATTACTGAACAATTCATGGCTGAGTTACCAGCGTCACGAGTCACCGCGACACGACCGTTTTCAGTAACCGGTGTCGATTACTGGGGGCCGATCTTGCTACAGCCAAAACATCGTCGAGCAGCACCACGAAAGGCCTACGTAGCAGTTTTTGTATGTTTCTCCACCCTCGCTGTGCACCTTGAACTCGTCGTCGATCTGAGCACAGTCAAGTTTCTTCAAGCACTAAGACGTTTTGTCTCTCAAGGCATCGTGAATTCCATGCGGCGATATCTACAGCGACAACGGTTGCAAATTCAGCCGAGCTGCAAACGAACTGCGGAAACTCGTCCGCAGCCACGAATATCAGCAAACCGTGAGTAGAAAGGTACCGAGAAGAGAAGGGGATTCCTTTTGTAGGCACTTCAATCCGCCTAAAGACATCGCATTTCGGTTCCGCTGGCTGCAAGAGCTTGCCATTCGTTCGGCTCAAAAAACACATTATTCGTGTACTCGGCACTTGCTCCTAGCTAAAGGACGATATGGGAAACACTATTGGTTCCAAATTAGTTGAAGTAGTGTGCAATGAAGATGTTCTAAATTCTGCGTGCAAACGTGTTAAATTGCGCTCAAAATTAGTAAAAGGAAGACGTAAAAAGAACTTGAGTGTGACAGTGTCCCCGTTGTGCTAGTGCTCAAAAACTTTTGAGCACAGAATCACTGTTCTCCAAGAGATATCGAACATTGAGTATTGGGTTAATTCGTGTAGCTAGTGACTAATTTCTGTCGAAAGTGTATTTGTTTATGTTTACTTTTAAGTGCTGCATACAAACATTCTATTTGTTTTATTGCAAATTCGTCAAAATGTTCGCGAAAGAAGTGATCACCAGTTTGTTGCTCGCCCAGAAGAAGCCGAAAAAGAATGCCAAGGTGATAGGGGGCTATTTGGCAACAGTTTACCGCATAAAAAAAGTCCCTGTAGGATGGTCCTAAGCAGCGGATGCCGGGAAGCGGACGTCCGCGCTTTGCACGCACGCCGAACGTGATCAAATCGGTCCGTGCAAAAATTGCTCGCAACCCGGTGCGTTCCATAAGAAAACTTGCAAAGGAAGCCAATATTTCGGAGAAATCCATGCGGAGAATCATCAAAGAAGACCTGCATGCATCTTCCAGAGCCAGAGTGAAACGCCACTTGATTACGGACCGGGTCAAGGAACTACGAGTGACTCGATCCTAGAGATTGCTTTCCTTGTTGAAGAAGGAAAAAATGATAATCCTGTTCTCCGACGAAAAGTTTTTCAGCATCGATGCCAACAGCCGCACGGACCGGTTCAGTTCACCGCAGAAAATGGAGAACGTTCCGCAAAAAGTGAAATTCAAATTTCAAACCAAACATCCGGCTGGTGTCATGATAATTGGCTTGGTGGCGTCCAACGGTTTGAAAATGCCGCCTGTTTTCATTGATGCTGGAGTTAAAATCAATACCGAAGTGTATATCGGTATTTTAAAGGACCAAGTGCTTCCCTGGGTGAAGGTCAACTTCTCCGAGAACCAAAACGTTGTCCTACAGCAGGATGGAGCACCGTGTCACACGTCCAATCGAACCCAACAATGGTTGAACGATAACATGAAGTTTTGGCCGAAGGATTTGTGGCCCCCTAGCAGGCCAGATCTTAATCCGTCGGATTATTCGATTTGGGCATATGTGGAAGCACGAGCCTGCAAAACATCACACCCTAGTGTGAAAACCCTGAAGTCAACCATAACACGCACATGGCAGTCAATGTCGGAGGACTACGTCCGAAAGGCATGCTCGGCATGCATTCCGGCGTCGGCTCGAGGATGTTATTAATAAAAATGGAGGAAACATTGAATAAATTTGTTTAAAAGGACTTTATAAAGATAACTGCACTCGAAAATGTTGATATTATTGCTTGAATCAGTTGAAAATGGGATTTGAAAGAAATAGAACAAATTTCCGCATTATTTTCTGCCGCACCCTGTACAGCGGCACAAATCTCATCTTGTGGACGTTGATGATGTCGAAAAAATACTTTTCCATCGATTTACTTTGCATAGTGCGTATCGTTGGCCGTTCTCGGTAAAACGTGTTGTGGGTTATATTCCGTTTTGGGTTATTACACCAATCAAAGATTGATGCATCTGACCGGTTACGTCACCTCACGTCTTATTAAACAAAGAAGTTATGCGATTCAAGTCCATTTTGCAGGACGACTTGTTACTGTTGTAAAAAAAGTAGCTTTGTGATTTTTTATACCTGACCGTTGGGCTAGCATTGACAGCCTAATCCATCGTTAATAGGTCGGGTTTGGAAATTCGCTTTATTAGAACATTTAAAAATGAACTCACTTGCTTATACCAGAGAAAGACTTCGTATATCATTTTGGTTGCCTACTTCCTCAGCACTGATCACGTACTGATAAGAACAACTTAGTTAATTTTTATTAGTTCAATCTTTTTTTTGCACAGATCAATTATCCTTGCAACAACAATAATTGAATCCAATTCTAAAACTGCAGTGAACTGCCTGAGTGATTAAAGAACTCCGTTCATACATTCGCGTATTCAAACGGGTTCAGTTCTTATCACGGGGGGGGGGGGGCGCCGCCCCCCCCCGCCAATTCTCTGGGTGCGGGTGTTTTGCGGCGGCCCTCCCCCGGGCGGCCCCCCCGCCCCCTTGGTTTCCGGGATTTGTTTGCCATGGTTTCCTACCCCCCATTTCCCAATGGCCCCCCCCCTCTGTTTCGGGGGTTTGGCGTGGTGGTGGGTTTGGCGTCTTCGGCGGGGTGAGTTTGATAAGTTTGGTTGCGGCGATTCCATTCTCCACTGCGGCAAACTGCAGAAATATGCACGGCATGCACTCCGGATCGTTCACGTTGCTCGGTTTCGCGTAGTCCCAAGACAGCTCTTCGTACTTGAGTCCCAGGAGAAGTGTCTAAAATCAATAAAAAAAAATTGAAATGTGTGATGTTCGATTGAAGGATTGCGTCAAAACTCACGCATTCAATTTGGTCTATCACGAAGACACCTCGTTCGTTTACTGCAATCAGCACTGGGAGGTCCTTCTGTTGCATCAAGCTCGTCAATCCTCTCACTGGTTGCTCCACTTGACCATGGAAGTAGGTGGCCCTGAAAATTTAACGGAGATTAGCTTAGTCCACGGAACAACTCAACTAAAAATAATCCTCACCCGTAGAACGGCAGTGCCCAGCAAAATTCCAGATACTTCCGCATGAGTTTCTTGGTCGTGGCCGTCGTTGGTACCCGTTTAAATTGTTCTAGCAGTCTTACCTCTGCCGACGACCGCCGGCTGATTGGAAGCCACGACCAGCTGGAGCTTTTGGCCACGTGCGCCGGCAGGAAGCGGAATTGATTTTCTCTGTTGAAAACAGGAAATTCTTAGTCAGGTGGGAAATTCGTTAAAATAACAATTGAATTGTGATAGTTACCTAAAGTAACTAATGGAGTGCGTATGAGAGTTGTATGGCCCCAGTTCTATTCTAGCCTGGATGCCACCCAGCATGATTGAATGTGAAGCCTCCATCACGTACCGTCCCAGCAGAACATTGTGCCGAGCCTCCTCGTACAGCAACTCCAATATCCGGGGGTCTCTGCAAATTAAAAAGGGAAAGCTTAGAAATCTTCAAACCGAATCAAACGCAACTCTTACTTGATCTTCTCCTCGTCCTTCTTCGAGAAGAACACATTTCGCCGCAGCATGGTCATCGGTTCGTTCGATAGCTTCTCCAGCTCATTCCCGTGGCTGTGCTTGTCGAGAAGTTTGGACCATGCCACCCGTACCGCGTACGGTCGATGGTGTGGCTTCAGCTGGACTTCGAGCAGCGGACTGGTCATCCAGAGGCCGAATACGCTCTGCGCTAGCAACTTATTGGTAATTCCTAATTCTTCACAGCCGAGTGCCGCGGCCAGCATGACCTGGGCCGGGCATTGTGCGGTACCCTCGATTTCCATATGTACAGCGATGCGGGACATCAGATACACCACCGTCGGTATCACCTGGGCAAAAGACAAATGCTCGAATGATTAGTAATTTTGAACTGTTTTGATATTAAAAATGGAAACATTTGCAGATTGAAGGGGATGTGACAGTCCTATGTTTCAGAGATTTTAGAAATATCTAAGCTTCTTCGGGGTTTTGTCAACGTATTTTAAAGTCGAGTATTAGTACACGAAACTGGCTTTGTTTACATTGTAAACGTAGCTGTATCTGTCAAGATAAGCAATAAATGTAGTTGGAATTAAATGGAAATTATTAATCATTCTTCTTATTTTCTAGTAAGGTATTTCAAATTTGAAACTGGCTTTGTTTCAATGTAAACAGCTGATTTTTTGGCTTCTCAATTTCCTATTTGAAAGCTGATTTGTTAAATGTAATTGTAAGCTTTACGTCATTTTATGTCTGACGCACGGTTTATTTTACTGTTGCACTCCTAGTGGTCAGAACTTGAATGTTTTAACAGCAATTCGTTTTGAAATGTTCCTTCTTTTCAGTGCTGAAATGTTTGTCATTTTGGAATCCCACTTCAAAATTCCAACGTGGTCAGATTAAAAAATGTGCAGCGTTCTCAAAGATTTCGGTGAAATGCGGCATACTAACATCAACCGTGTCATAGCAAGCGCCGTAGTGGAACTTAGGCTCGAAAGTTGCATTTGAAGGTGTTGAGAACGACAAGTATAAACCCAGGGCTGTCGGATTATGATCTCGCAAAATATTCAATGCCAATGACAGCTTGCGTTTTTTGACGCTTTTGGATTTCCGCCTCTTCCGTCTTCCGTCAACTGACATATATAAAAGGAGCCTTCATAAAAATGAAACCCTCTTTTTTTCGTCATCAATCGAACCGACAAGTGGAGTCCAAATCATCATCGACGAGTAGTGGGTACGAGAAAATTTGGTAATCATGGAATTAAGCCAGTGCTATGCATATGAAGACATTTTTAAGTTAAGTGAATAGAACTGTAGAGTTTAAAAGTAAATCTTATTAAAATAAGTTATATTAGTGAATTGAGCAATACATTAAAAACTGAATTTGAGTGTAGTAGTGTAGAATCAAAATAAAATTGTGCTTCCAACTGCTGAGCAAATCGACACCAGTTAAAGCACCGTCAGAAGGATTCGTCTACGAGATTTCAATATTTTCGAGCCAGTAAGCAACCGAACATGATAATGAAGCAGAATCTAGAGGCCAAAATTCTTACTCGGAAGTTGTAAAATGATGTTCTTACGAAGTACAACGGATGCATCCTCATGGATGACAAAACGTAACGTCAAACAGAAATTGTAAAAGAGTGGAAAATTGATTCGTGATGCAACAGAAATAAAGATATGGTGGAACAAAATGGCCGCTAAGGTTAGCCATCAGAGTATCCAAAATATGATGAGTGGTATTCGAAGAAAAGTTCTAGACTTCATCAAAACCAAATCTGAATAATTTTTTGCTAATTTTTTCTTTACAGTGCAATAAATGACCTCCATTTTGAGAATTCATCATTTTTATTTCATTTACATGGTTTCTAGATACATCCGTTTTGTAGCTTAGTTCAGGCCTACTGAACAAATCAAATGGATGCTACTCCGTGATTAATCAGAAATAGTCAGATTGTACAACGAACCAATTCAATGGGGCTGGGATGGATCGTCCATTCCCGTTGTACAAATTTATACGTGTTTCACTTTTTTCATCTGACTAGCAGTCTTAATGAAGTTTTGATGTAGAAAAGCCTGAATGATTCGGCCGCATGCAGATACCGTATCATGGAGGCGAAAAAACCCCATATCTTTTCTAAATTATCAACTACAACTACAAACCTAAACAGAACACATAGTATGAACATATATTAAAATTAACCGTTTATCATTTGTGTAAGCAGTAAGTAAAACTATGAATTCACTCTCCCCATAAAGATGATAGGAAACACCAGAAAACATCCTAATTTCTTCTCAGCAGAAGCGTTGAAATAAAAAAAAAAACATGTACGATTGGTTGAAGCTAGCTGACATGTAGCGTATTGGATCATGCTGACCATACATAGCATGACGCGACTCCAGATGCAGAAAATTTCGTTGTCGAAGGATTCGTTCTGGTGCGTAGATGTTTAGCTGTGCGAGGATTTCCGACGAATCTGTATCTCCCAAAAGGACTTAAGCTACAAATACTGCTTGCGCTGAATTTCTTCGTTTCTCCAAAGTCTCTATGCCCAGTAGCCTACATCGATCTTCGTATAGTGGTAAATTGAGAGGGTATTCCCATGGCAGAGAACGGAGGGCGTATCTTATAAATTTTCGTTGAATTATTTCGATCCTATCAGTCCAACATGACTGGTTCGGGCACCAAACCACAGCATTGGATTCTAAGATAGACCGTACCAGAGCGCAGTAAAGAGAACGAAAGCAGAGAGGGTCGCGAAATTCGTTTGCTATTTTTAAAATAAATCCAAGCTGTTGGTTAGCTCTGCAGATTATGTCGTTGTAATGCAATCGGTAGGTCAGTGCTGGGTCAAGGATATCTCCTATACACGTACTTTCTGGCCACGCTCAAGAGGTTGATCAGTAATATTATAGTCATGTATTATCGGTCTTAATTTTCTGTGGAACGAAATTATGTGGCATTTGTGGATACTCAAAGTAAGCATATTTCTGGTAAACCACTCAGAAATCCGATCAATTAACACTTGTAATTCAAGGCAGTCTTCGATACATTTCACCTCCATGTATATTTTGACATCATCAGCATAACATAAACGCATCCTGGGGGCAGTGTCTCCGATAGCTCATTGATGAATATGGAAAACAGCAGAGGCCCTAAGTTGCTTCCTTGTGGTACGCCTGATAGGTTGGTGGATGGCTCAGAAGATTCACGTCCAACATTTACCATAAGCTTCCGGTCCGTAAGATAAGATCTAAACCAGCAGGTCAAGTTCCTAGAAACGCCGTCTTTCAAGACGTTCAAGCAAGATCCCATGATCAACACGATCAAATGCAGCTTTCAGGTCGGTATATACAGCGTCAACTTGTGCGCCGAGATCCGCAAGCAGAAAGAAATAAACTGCACAAGGTTCGTTGAAGCACATCTTTTGGGGTAAATCCGTGTTGATCCGAGGATATGTAATGTTTAAAAGAATCAAACAACATTTCGTTAATTATGATCTCAAAAATATTCGAACAGGCACACAATGAAGTTATCGATAATTCTCGACGCTTATTGCCTTTTTTATGCACCGGGAACATAATGGAAATTTTCCAAGCAGAAGGAAACTTGCACTCTCGCAATGACATGTTGAAAGAAGCGTCAAAGGGTGGACTAGAACGTATATGTGAATGATCAATAACGGCGCCGGCCTCGTCCTTGTAATCAGATGAGAATGAGAAAGGAATATTAGTGTAACCTTTGTTGTTTTTATACTGGGACCGTGTTTACTTCTGTAAACATTTGACGTTGGTAAAACAATCTGTCGAGTGGTTATCGAGATGGCATCGGAACAAGAGCAAATCCACCTATGTGTCCCCTCGTGAAAAACCCCCCGCCCCCCCCAGAGAGGGGAAAAAAACCCCCCCCCCAGAGAATTATAAATTTTACACAAGACGTAATTCATGTTTGTAAAAATTCGGGAATCGTACAGTTTGTGTACACTACCAAAATGTCATGTAAATTTCTGTTCCCCGAGATCTACACATGCAAGCGTCCTTTAGTACACAAGAATGAGTTGAAAGACATGAGAAAATAAATCTAATCAAACACATCTTTCGTCGAATTGCGTATGTGTCAGTCTCAGGAGACATAATTTTACACGAAATTTTGCTTTACGTTCCGTGACTTTTTACGAACATGAATTACGTCTCGTGTAAAATTCATAATTTCTAAGTGTGTGGGATTCCATCATTCGACTGCGTCCCGGGCGGTGAAGTCATGCAAGGAGACCCAGACGAGCCAGCGGTGGTCAGGCAGTGGCAGAAAACCAAAGATAGCTGATCCGGTGAAGGCAAGGAAGGTGTTGAATCTGCTCAACCGTCAACTGAACTTTTCGAGCCGCGATGTGGCGAAGAAAGCGGAGATTTCCATGTAGATTGTCGAAAAACAGGCGCGTAAAATTTCCACTCGTTTAATTCCAAGCGGAGAATTCCAAAGGAGGCGTAAATAACGAAATTGTTTGCAATCTTTCATGCGCCATACAACAATGATTGCAATCTTTCACACAACAGACTAGCTTCAGGCGTTATCTGCCTGAAGTTTACGTGAAATATCCCATAATTTTCTGCCAAATGTAACATTCCCTTTATATGCATTAGCTAACGCAGAAAATTCAATTTTTCTTTTTATCTGTGCGATGAAACGTGCTGGTCAACAAGGTCAGGAAGGCACCAAACCAGAACGACAAACCAAACATATCACATCAAAGGTTGGCCGTTCTTGAAGGGGTAAGGTAGAAGAAGGTGGACAAATTCGCCAACAGGTTTGGCAGGTCATCTTTGAGTGTGAAGAGATGAGCCAGCCATACATCACGACAGGGACATGAATGAGCAAATCTACCGAGACGAGTGCCTCCAGAAACACCTGCTGCCCTTCCTGCGGTGTCACGGAAATGAGACGAGTTTGACCGGATTTAGCATCCTGCCACTATGCGCGGTTGATGTTAGGCCAGGCGCCCACTGATGTGGCGGAGGTGTGCCTTCTTCTAGCATGCCAAAATATCTTGTCGACGTTCGCCTCACGCCACAAGACTTTGACATGTTATGTGATGCCACCTTTCCGCCACATTAGTAGGCGCCTCGACTTAGACTGGTACAGAGATAACAATGTAACTAACAGCAGAGATAACAATGATAACTGCCCTAAATCGCTCTACTGTTCTCTCGTGCGATTTTCACTGGAGTACTGTTCACCAATAATTGCGCCGAGCGAATGGAATCTATTCAACGTCGTTTTCTACGGTTCGAGCTTCGTAGACTGCCTTGGAGAGACCCATTTCGTCTTCCTAGATGTGAAAGTCGCTGCCAATTAGTGAACATGGAGCCTCTGCGAGAGGTTTGTAGAGCCTTAACTGTCGTCGATACTCTACAAGGAAGAACCGACTGCGAAACAATCCTGCAACAAATCAACATAAATGTTCAACCAAGGCCAATGCGCAACAACTTAATGCTGAGGGTTCCTTTTCGCCGTACCGCTATTCACGGCTTGCAGCGAATCTTCAATGGGGTGGCGTTAGTTTTTGACTTCTATCTGACGCGGAATGTACTTCATCGGAGATTTTCCACCGTTTTGGGAGCAATTGACGCACGTTGTTGAGATTAGTGTATAGTAAAGGTTGTACGGGATCAAATTGCACTACTTTTATATGGCTGTAACTTTTTACCCGTTGGGTATTTCCCATTGAAATTTTGGGTGGAATTAGTTCAATGTGTATTTGTTTGCTCTGTGTAAGCTTTATGCCCTAGTTCCGTAGAAGATGTGCGATCGTTGCGAAGATGGAGTCTGAAGAACAGCAGCGGCGCAAAGAAATTTTGCGCACGAAAATCCGGATCTTTCTCATCGTGCCATCTGCAGGAAGCAGGGAATGGTACATTCTACGGTGTCTCGTGTTTTAAATCGGCACCAGGAACGTTTGACCATCGATCGGAAAGAAAAAAGTGGCAAAAATGGATCTCCGTATAGTTCAAAAGCATCAATGAATTGAGAAACAAGTGGAATAAGATTGCCAAAACGATGGATAAGAATAATGAGCGCCGGTTGATGAAACGTATTCCGGGAAAAGTCCGCAAATTTCTTCGAAATCGAGATGATTAATTTTTTTGTATTTTCCCTCTAAATTTCACACAAAGTCGAACCTTTAAGTTAAAACAGAATACTATTTTGTCAATGTATATCCGAAATAGTCTATGTTCCAATTCTAACTGGGCCACATCTTATTTACAGCATTGCATAACATACTAGCTTACAGTATAGATCATGTGAAGCTCTGAAATATTTCATAAAATGCCACACATATTGTATACAAAAACACGTATTTGTTTGCAATTTGTCTTTCAAGTTGCAACTTCATGCAAAAATAGATTTTTAACGTCTTAATATTTACGTTACATTAAAAATTCAGAATTATTTTCGGTGAGTATAATTCATGATCGTTGGTTATTA
Source organism: Aedes koreicus (assembly GCA_024533555.2). Classification (NCBI taxonomy): domain Eukaryota; kingdom Metazoa; phylum Arthropoda; class Insecta; order Diptera; family Culicidae; genus Aedes; species Aedes koreicus. The sequence goes on along the minus strand of JAHHFK020005698.1, from coordinate 61,121 downwards.
TTCGGGATTCAAATTTGTGACTTAGAAGGAAAAAGTGTGGACTATTTACCAGTGTCGTCCACACGTTTGATAAATTTCAACAACTTGATGAGATTTTTAATAGAATTGAAATTTAGGATATTGAAAATTTATCCACGATAAAATCAAATATTTCTAAGAAAGTTCCACGAAGGTACTGAAACTAGAATAACAACAGATACTCAGTGACTAAATTTAATACAGCTTAAAATAACAAATAGATTTGATTGGTCAGTTCTATTCGATTGTTTTGAATTGTAAAAATCAGAAGTTTCGAAAAATGCATATGCGAAGGCTATTAAAAATGTTGATGTCCTTGTTGTGTGTTTCAACATCAAGTACAACCATATTAGTGGAGAAAACCAGGTGCTTGAATCAATTGCATCTTGTTTAACGTGATTCCTCCCAAGATCCCCCCACCCCCTCCTCCACTTACGAGCAAACAATGGCATACCTTCTGCATTGGCCGCGGGGGCGAAATAGCGGCCGAGGTGGTCATCGTGGCGGACGCTGTCGATGCGCCAATTAGGTTCGCGTGATGATTGGTACTACCGGAACTACTGCTATTGTTGATGTGGCCACCGTTGTTGGTGCTGATGATGATGTTGTTGCTAATGGAGGACGCGTTGAGGGTCGATATCGCGGACACGTTCACGTAATTGGTACCATCCCTATCCCTAATTTGATTACCATTGTTATTAATTAGACTATTACTACTTGATAAACTCGATGATTGTTGTAGCTGCTGTTGTAGTTGAAGTTGCTGGTGCTGCTGCTGATGCTGTGGTTGAGTTGCGTGCTGTTGTTTCTGGAGAACTTGCTGCTGCTGAGATTGTAGATCCACACTGCTGCCACCTATCGTGTAGCCATTTGTACTCAAACCGGGACCTGTTCGAGAGGGAGGAGAAATAGAGCTCATTAGTACCAAGATGGAGTGAGCAATTAGAGGTTGTCGGGAAAATTAGCTCTCGAGATGTATAGTTCATTGGCTGGTACGTTAGGAACAAATTGAGTATATTAATCGAGTAGAAAATGCACTCCCTCGACGGCATGACCGTTTGTTGAGCTCGTTCCGAGGAATAATAATGGTTCTGTTCGATGATGAAGCAAGCAAATACGCAGAAAGAAGTGACGCAACTAAAGTAAACAAATCACAAAAGGGTGCAGCGATAATTATTTTACTACCAAATTTTAGTCTGAGTCAACAACGTTTCGCAGAAAAGCGGTTGGCATCCATAAAACAAGTAACCAAAATATCGACATAAATGCAAAACTGCTCCAATGTGACGCAGAAAAAATCTAACTCAAAAAAAAAAATTTTGTTATAACATCGTCAACAGCAAATCACCACCGGTAAAAACCGATAGTGATTAAACAAGCCAACCAGAGTCAGTCAACAACGTTTGATAGTCGGTGCGGTGCTGCGGCAATGAGGTGACGATGGTGACGCATCATCGTTCGCTGAGCCGAATTCTTCGCTGTGGCTTTTCGACGACATGCGAAGCCGGGCGGCTTAGAGAACGATATATTGAGAGGTGGTTGCCGCTTTATCGGAAGGGTGTGCCATCATCGGTAGCGCGCGTGCAGTGCAGTGAGACGAAGAGTACAGAGCTTATCAATTTGGAAGAGCGGTGCTCAGCAGAGAGGAAGTTTGATAAATAAAAAAATGAAAGCAGGTTTCTCTGCAGGTAGTGGAATTGAAAGGAATTTGCTCGCGGTTACTAGTGATAGTTTGAAATGTAGGACTACGTCTTTGTTTTCTATACTAGAGTACAATTTCAAAAAATCGGTGGGGTTGTGTATAGTAAGTATGTTAAAATATTCAATGACTTGCTTCTTAAAAATTATTTGACAGCCGTGGAAAGGAACATTTGGTTTGAATGTTGGTATGATGAAAGGGCAACGGTTGTGCTGGCTGTAGTGGTTGTGTGTATGGCCGACTAGCTGGAGACCATCATCCTTATTGCGTTATAGATAGTTCAGGGTCTGTTTGGGAATTCAAAGTAAATGATCAATGATATTTTTGATAGTAATAAGTCACGAAAATTTCCAATTGATTAGAAAGCATTTGGCGGCCCCGAAAATGACCATTTGGTTTGCATGATGATACGGCAAACAGAAATTTATCTGACGCAATTATGCTTCTAAAGTAAGATTATTCAAATATTGACTTTTAGATCTCAAAAATGAAAGAGAATGAGTTTTGGGAAATATCATTAATCTTTGAAAGGGCTGAAAGTCTCGATAATAAAGTCAATCAATCATAAGTTAATCTTTGAAATGAGTAGAGAAAAAATAGTTACAAAGTGACAAACCGTGCTCAACCGTGATGACAAGCAAAATTTCACAAATTTTTTGCAAACATTTTAATGTAACATAATGGACGACGAAACGAAGACTTTAAACAGCTTCCGGGTCTGGTTTTTTACACCGCAATGCAAATGAACGCCGTTTCCGAGCATTTGCGCACAAAGAAGGTGTCCAAATGCACGAAGAAGTATTTGATTTGGCAGGCCATATGTAGTTGTGGTCTCTAAAAGTTTCGTCTTCTACCGGCACTATCAATAAGGATGTGTATGAGAAAGAATGTCTGCAAAGGCCGTTGCTATCTTTTATCATAAGCCACGACTCTCCAGCCTTGTCTTGGATTGATTTGGCTTCTTGTCACTGTGTGAAATCCGTCCTGGAATAGTATAAGGTACAAGAGGTCAAATACGTGCCAAAACAGCCAAACCACCAAACTGTGCAGAACTTCACCCAATAGAGAAGTACTGGGCTCAAGTTAAGCGGAAACTCTACGGAACTAAGAAGAAAGACAGTAGGCTGTGCTTTTGAGCGAAGAAGACGCTTTTTCCCGTCAAAGTTAAAATTTTGGGGAAATTGAAAAATAATCGTGTTTTCGATCAAAATTCACGTTAAAAATGTGCCAAAGTGCTCCCCAACGGGTTTGGCTCACTGGTGTTGGACAAATCTATGCATTTCCGATCGATTTACATAGGAACTTCTATATCCGAAAATAGTGCTTTTCCCCTCTGTCGTGCGTGAATTGATGAGGAGGAGTCGAAAAAAGCTGACGTCTAGGATCATGGTTCTCGGTTTATGTAATGAAGTGCAATTTTTACGCTGAAAAACGGCAAAAATTGGGTTAAAAGGATTGAAAGTATAAAGTTACGGTCGTTCGGAGTCGATTGGTGATATTTTTAAATCCGGGCGCAACGTAATAGCAGTGGAAAAAGTGAATTGTAAAAAGTGTCCATTCTTGGGTTTGTTGTCTGGTCGTTCAAAATGAACGACATGAATGGCTGCTGCTGCTTGCGTCAAACCTGAGCTGGCAATTGCTACGTTTGAGGAAGAATATTGACGACGGAAAATCTGAGCAGAAATAAAGTGCCAATATATAGAACTAGATTTTAGAGGAAAATACCAAAACCGTGCCATAGTGATTTTTTTTTTTTGTTGATTCAGTTTGCAGGCTTAGTTTCTAAATATCGGAGCAAGAAGAGTGTATTAGACGCAGATATCATGTTACTACCGGAAGGTTTCCGACGCGTCGGCGACGGCCGGCTTGATGTGGACGAGAACCGACTGCAGCAGCTGCGGGTCCAGCAGGACTTGGCCGAGATCTAGGACATCGAGGAGAGCTGGTTTGCAAAGCAACAAATAATTTATTTCTACCATATGTTGAAGACAATATCTAATATCCTGTTTTATTTTGTCTATTTTGTTTGGTTTTGTTTTGTTTTTCGTTATGCTTTTCTCTTTTCAGTCACATTGGAGCGGGCCATTGCTTTTGGCGGAAAGTGCTACATACTTTCAGCGTATCGTTAACCAAAACGAACCCTGCTGCTAACCTTTCCCCAACTATCCAACATCCCAGTGATTTCTCATGGAAGTGCAGAGGATTTCTCGGCTTCCTCCAAAGCGAGTATTATGTCAACCCATTCCCTACTTGACTAGCTTTCGGGCCGGTATTGCTTCATAATGGGTCACCAGTTTTTACACATTGAGGATATATGTTAGTCCCAAACATCGTTTGTTGGTTTTTTGTGTAAATACAGCTGATCTGGCAATAACGGAATTGCATCCGTGGGCGGTCAATCATGCTCATGCTCATGCTCAATGAGAAGAGGTAAAATAGTTGATTCATATTCGATATACTTGTATGTACATAAAAGAAACTTTTGAGAAAATAATCAGTTGGCAGCATCTTACTTTCAGTTTCTTATAAACTTATTTCTACCTAGAAGTAAAACTCTTATCCAACGCGAATCGTTAACACAACAGAATAACTATTCATAACAGTACTAATTGGAATGTGTAGAGAATGTTACTTCAGAATATCATGTTCGAGGATCAAAACGTTGCCTGTGATAGGAAATTTATTGAACGCAACATTCTTTAAAATTTTCCAACATCGATTGATGCATATGTACGCGAAAATATACATCTCTGATTTAATATTTCTTAATACTTGAGGAAATAAAATGGCAATCATAAAAACACCAACATTAGCGCAAAAATCTCAGCTCAAAATTAAATCAATCAAGAAACGTTCGAATTATTAACGACTGGTGTTTCAATTTTTCGTTACGGCAGCTCTGAGTCCCCACGAATCAATTTAATTTAACGAAATTAACCTGGGCATCAAATTCTACCAGATGTAGTCATCAAACACTCAACTAAACAACCTAAAGATAATCATAACTCCCAACTTATAAAACATTGAAAAAAGTTTTTATTAAATTTGTATTTCTGAGCTTCAACTACCATTCCATAAAAGACAGTCATGCGCTTATAAGCAGTATATTTTTATTGTGAAATATTTTTGTTTGGTGGTATTATGTTAATATATTCCATTTATTTCAGGAATCATCAAACTGTATAATTTAACTAGAGCAATGTAACGGCAAATATTACAGGAAATGTTTTGAGAACATGTCTTATAGAATAATCTGTTGATTCTCAAAAAGAAATCATTAGTCATTTTATTAAAACTTGGTCTTTATTGATTTGACTGATGTACTCTTTTTTGTGGCTTTTCCATGACTATCAAGATATTTATACATACCTGATTTTTATTTTTAGTAATCAGTCAGATATATTTTGTAAATACATATATTATATTCTGTTACGTTCTTTACGTACATACATTCTATGACAAACGGTAAGGGAGAAAACAGGGTACCAGACGAAATCTAGGTTGGATCAGGAATTCGTGGTATAGGCTGTTCCGATAATTATAAATACACTAATTATTAACCGTCAATTCAAAATGCGTGCAGTATTCAATCAACGTTTGGCTGCGCCCTGTTGCTTACATCCAAATTAAACTGATGTTGTCATTTTTTTTTTTTCAATTTTTCGCACGGAAGTTTGAAAATGCGTGGTCTTTCTCCCGAGCAAAGAAAACGGATTGTGCACAAACGGTGCACCGTCAGTGGTCTTTCGATCAGAAAACTGGCTAAGGAAGAAAGTGTGACCGTCGGAGCAGTTCAAACCGCATTACGGAAGTATCAACAACAGTGCTCTTTCGTAGATTCCCCGAGATGGGGTAGAAAACCCGGTCCCGCTGATCCTACAATCGACAGAAAGGCAAGGGACTATTTCAAGCGTCATCCTTCAGCATCGGTCCGAGCTGTGGCGAAAAAGCTAAGTACTTCGGCGACTAATGTCATGCGTGCCAAGGAGAGAATGGGCCTGCAGACTTGTCGGAAGTAGAAGCAGCCAAAACGAAGCACCAAATAGGCTGAATCTGTTAAATCGAGGGCTCGAAAGCTGTACGACAAACTGCAGACCAAAAATTCGGGCTGTGTATCATGGATGATGAAACCTACATGAAACTCGATTATAAAACTCTGCCGGGACCACAGTTGTATACCTCGCTGAAGAAAAAAGATGCTCCTGGATCAATGAAAGCCATTTACACCGGAAAATTCGACAAGAAGGTAATGGTGTGGCAGGCTATATGCAGGTGTGGAAAAATATCTCATCCATTCATTACGACAGACACAATGAATGGTCAAATCTACGTGAAGGAGTGTCTGCAAATAAGGTTGCTACCTTTGATCAAGCAGCATAACAAGCCTATAATCTTTTGGCCTGATCTTGCTTCCTGCCATTACTCTAAATATGCCCTGGGGTGGTACAAAAGGAACAATGTCGTATTTATACCACAGGAGATGAATCCACCAAACTGCCCAGAGATTCCCCCTTTCGCAGCTTGCTGGGCTTTGACGAAGGCAAAGCTGAGAGAACTCATAAAACCAGCGAATAGTGTTGAAAATTTTAAGAAAGATAGGCCAAAAGTGGTTAAAATGATGGGAGAAAGCACTGTGCAGAAGCTTATGATTAGTGTTAAGGGAAAAGTTAGAGAACTCGCCTACCCTACTAAAAATCAAGCAAATTGAAATGAAAATGGTAAGAAAAAAATATTATTCACTATGTTTGAGAATAAAATAATCAAAAATCACATTATGGTCTTTTTTATTTGAGAAAGAAAGTGTATTATTTTTTCTCGGAACGGTCTATAATCTGGCCTAAGTCATGGATGATACCTTCCTTGATGGAAATTGTCAGATCGAGATCAGCTAAGGTCTAATGGTCTTCCGATAGTCTACAGTATGTTTCCTAACCCTATTTTTAACAAACCTCCAGGCGGAAATTCTAATATTTATTGTTTCCTTTTCATTGTTTTTAATGAGAGCGTTTCGTTGGGAGGAGTTTGTCTATGCTTTCCGTAGGTTAAGTGTAAGTGCTTCTGCTTACGGATCCACATCCCCTTTTTTGGCCCTTCATACAACGGAATAGTGAGGCCTACAGGTACGTAAAGTTCATCTTGCCATTGGAAGGAACCGTACGCCATGGCAAGTCATGCACTGGTGGTAGTTTCATATTACAACACATAGCATCACAGGAAAGTGTTTGTCCTCAACAGGATTTTGCTCCGGCGCATATGGCAGTAGTTGTTCAGCAGTGGTGAAAGCAAAATTTACCATGTTTCATCAGTTCCTTTGAATGGCCTGCATCGTCTCCTGATTTGAATCCACTGGACTTCAGTATCTGGGGATACGTGCTAGGAAAACTGGGAGACTTGAAGCACATGTGTTTGGACTCATTTACAAAACGTTTGGTTGCGATTTGGGATCAAATGCCGGAAGAGTTGCTACATGTGGCTTGCAAAAAGCATGAAAAGCATCTTCGAGCCATGATTAAGTATAAGGAGAAAGATTTGAACTTTACTAAACACAATGTAAGTTTAATACTTTGATTTATTTAAAGTACAATGAGTAAGAAATACAATCCTGTTTAAGTTTTAGGACAATTTTCAGGTTGCCACCCTGTATAATTATATCTGAATATTTTATAAGTTTTGAAAAGTAAGAAAAGCAATAAACTATACTTCTTGTCCATTGGTGCAGCATCTCAATAAAGGAATCGTAAAAAACTTTCTGACTTATGCAAACTTATATATACAGCAATTCCATAGAAAAATGATAAACGATCGCTCAGAATTTCATAATAATTCGTAGTTTTGTTCTTTATTGAAAAATATTTGACCCATATTTTTTAATTTTTTTATTGGAGTGCCCGTTTCTGCGTTAGGGTGGTCCAGAAATTGACTTTTTTCAAAAAAATCATAAGTTTTGAACCACTGAGCAGATTCAAACTATTAAAATTGCAAATTAAAGGTAATTAAACAAAAAATAAAAAAAATAGAACAAACACCTCCTGTACTGCAACATTCAATATAAAAACATTGATTCCTTTAGTTTTTTTTTTCCCCCCCCCCCTTTTTTTTTTTTTTTAAAAAAAGACTATTCCTCCCACCACACACACCAATCGCCGGTTATTTTTTACTTTTTGAGATAAGCTGTTTAAAAAATGTTTCTAGGTTTAGCTGAGATTTTGACGTAGACTACGTCTTACGGCAAGGGTAGGGTGTCAAATGAAAATCTAAAATATTGCGACCGTCACGAAAAACCGTACGTTTTGTACGCGAATAACTCAAATAATCCACGATAGATTTACATGATTTCTTCCTCAATTTTACCGCGCTCCAATTCAATTGTCAAACATTATTCTCAAACAATAGTAAACTATTGAAAATAACGCAAATATAAGGTGATGTCTTATAATGTCATTTTGCAGAGTAAATTTACCAAATTTCCTATCACAGTTTTCAAATCGAAGCAAGGAGCGTCTTGCATCATCTTCTTCTTCTTTGTATTAGATAGGGACTTTAACCAATCATGTCATTCGTCTCTCCATGTACGTCTCGCATGCAGCTGAGACCGGTATAAAATGCACACTTAGGAAAAATTGCCTCATTCGTTTGGCAGCATTGAACCTTTGCGGAGCTGGTCGCTGGTCGCAGGCAGCTTTTCGCAGGCAGCTGGTCACAGCTGCTTCATTCGTCCGGCAGCTGGTGGTCGCGTAGCAGCAGGCTCTCCCAAAAAGCAATCGTCGCGATGAGGTAAAATGGCGGATTATGGGGGCGCACAATCGCGTCGGTTTGTGCAAGCCGCCATCTTACCTCATCGTGGCGATTGTTTCACCGTGACTTCGAAAACGCTGCTGTTTGGGGGAAAGCGTCCTTGGGGGCGAGCAGCAGTAGGAGGAAATAATCTGTCCTTTTAAGGACAATAAATTACAATAAAAGAGTTGTTTATTAAAGAACTAATCTTAAATTTAGTTCGGTGCTCGATGGAGGGCGAGCCGTCGGTTAAAATTTTACCTAGCTGGTTGGCGCAATCCATAAATTGATAATCTGTCCTTTTGAGGACAACCAATTTAATTAAAAGAGTTGTTTATACAAGAATTAATCTTTTATTTCGTTTGGTTTGTGCGCCTAATATCATGGTGCCGATTCGTTCGCCGAAACTGAAAAACGCCTCCATGGAGGGCGAGCCGTCGGGAAAATTTTACCCAGCTGGTTGGCGCAACCCACTAATAAATAATCTGTCCTTTTGAGGACCACATTCGTCGTGCATTTCGACAGCCGTATCCTTTTCTTGGTCTCCATTTGTACTAAACATGCGCAGATACTCATCGACTGTTTGCTCGAGGTTGAACTCGCAATCGTATTCTTTCCGCTTCTGTAGAAGTACGCTTTCATACTGATCGTACAACTGCAGGAACTTCTGGCAATCAAGAATGTCGCACATCTCACTACGAAACGGAAGAAACAGCAGCAGCACCATCTCTCACCAAGTACAGAAAACGTCGAACACGTACAGTCGTCGTAACACTGCGCACGTATTGCGTTGGCGGTCGTACTCAATGAACAAGCTCATCGACTACGACCGCCAACGCAATACGTGCGCAGTGTTACGACGACTGTACGTGTTCGACGTTTTCTGTACTTTCGCGTAACACGCTACAAAATCTGCAAGACATACATCCTCTAGCCCTTCGCGTGCTTTTTCGCGACTACCAACTAACAAAAATATCATTAATTATTGACATTGAATTTCCAAACAGACCCTGAACAATCCATAACGCGATAAAGATACATAATGATCTCGAGCTGGTCGATCATATCAACACCATCACTACAGCCAGCACAACCGTTGCCCTATCATCATACCAACATTCAAACCAAACGGCCATTTCCTGGGCCACCAAATAATTTCTAAGAAGCGAATCATAGAATGTTCTAACATACACACTTAGAAAATTTTATAGTATTTGGTAATTCTTCACCGAACTTTCAACAGCATAACGTTGGGCAATCCGATTTAACGGATTTCGCTAAAATTTGAAAAGTTCCGGTAATTTTTTTACCGGAATACTGTAAAATTTCACCGAAATCCGGAAGCTGTTGAAAGTTCGGTTAAAAATTACCGAATACTGTGAAATTTTCTAAGTGTGTACTTACTCACTTACTTATGACAACCCTTAGAACAGTACCTGCGTTTTAATGTTCCACTACGAAACCAACAAAACTAATCAAACGATTTAACGTAGTCTACGTCAACCGGTCGTGAGTTATACACAACCCCACTGATTTTTCACTCGAACCTCCGCCCCCCCGAACCCCAACATATATATATAAATTTGTTTATTTTTTTGAGAACTTAATGGTTAACTAACAAATACTCATTATTTCTGGTATTCCCCACCTTCCCCCCTCTCTTTTTTGCTCTCCCTCCCCCATATTTTTTAAAAATATATATGGTATATATTTTGCTTATTCCCCCCCGTAACATTTTTTTCAAAAGCCTTTTTGTCTGGCTTACGGGTATATAAAGGGTGTCCACGATGAAATCGCCACACACAAAATTGATTCGCAAAATTCGAGTTTTCATCCGATTGCCATCAAATTTTCAGGGATTGAGAAATAACTATTAAACTTCATTTTACCATTTTACTCGTATTTTATTTACAGTCCATACGCAAATGCCCGCACCTTAGCCTTAACCCCGGCCATAAGATTCTGCACAACCTGTGAATCAACCGTTTTTTGCATGTAAACCCATACTTTCTTCAGTTCCTCGACTGTCTTCACTACCTTAGGTCGTTTAAGAAGGTGCTGCTTCATAATCGCCCAGTACTTCTCGATGGGGCGGAGCTCCGGAGTGTTGGGAGGGTTGAACATTTTCGGCACGAAATTGACCTTATTGTCCGCATACCACTTCAGCACGTCCTTGGAGTAGTGGCATGAGGCCAAATCCGGCCAGAAGATTGTTGGGACGTTGTGGGCCTTCAGGAGAGGAAGCAGCCGCTTCTGGAGGCACTCTTTTATGTACACCTGTCCGTTCATCGTGTCCTGGGTCACGAAAGGTGCACTCCGCTTCCCGCACGTGCAGATGGCTTGCCAAACCAGGAATTTCTTCGCAAATTTGGACATCTTCTGAGTGCGGACATGCTCCGGAACGCTGAACTTATCCTTGGCCGTGAAAAACAGGTTGCCGGGGATCTGTTTGAAGTCGGCCTTCACATTTGTTTCGTCGTCCATGATGCAGCATTCAACTTTCGTCAGCATGTTGAGGTACAACTTCCTGGCACGGGTTTTGGCGGACTTGTTCTGCTTCTCGTCGCGATTAGGGGCCTTTTGTACCTTGAACGTTCGAAGCCCAGCCTTTGTTTTGGCTTTCTGGACAAAACTTCGGCTTAGGTGCAGCTTCTTAGCCACATCCCGAACGGAGGCGTTCGGATTTCGGTTGAAGGCCCCAACTGCGCGGTTGTGATTTTTGGTGTTGTACGGAATACTTTTTCCTTCACTTCTGGGCTTCCGATCGGTGGTCAACCGTTCCTCGAACCGCTTAATCACTCGTGACACCGTGGAATTCGCGATTCCCAACGTTTTAGCGATGGAACGATGCGAGAGATCCTTGTTCTCGTGATGAATGCGCAAGATTTTATCACGCACGAGCTGTTCTTTCGACTCCATTTCCGCGAGTTTTGATCACAGGACTTTAAAACTTGCAGGATGTAAATAATGCACTATGAACTAAATCCACCCAAATTTTCATTAAATTCTACCCAACGGTTAAAAAGTTAGAGCAATTTCATAGTGTGGCAATTTCATCGTGGACACCCTTTACAATCTCCTTAAACCGATAAATAGTATTCAGGTTATCAGGCTGCAACTTTTTGGAAACAATAAGAAAATCAATAATAGGAAAAAGAGATTATGATATTAGTACTAATGAAGAAGGTAAAGTTTTCGTGCAACGCAGATTAGTATTGTGGAATCTTCAAGAGGCTTATGCCATTTTAAAGAGCAGTTTCCCGAAATAAAAATTGAGTTTGACATGTTCGCGAGTAACCGGCCTAAACATTGCATCCTGGCTGGTACGACTGGAACGCATACAGTGTGTGTATGCATCTACCACTAAAAGATAAAATTGATTTATAAGACCATATCAGACAAAAAAATTCTTAACGCATATCATGATTTATTTCTCACAATGATGTGCAATAATCCCAATGCAAAATGTTTGTTGTACACATGTGATGATTGTCCAGCCATGTTCTTAGTGAAAATAATGTTGAATCCTTGTAATTCAAGCAGTGGCGTCAAACAGATCGTTGCTATATGGATCTGGTGGGAATGGAAGTACAAGAATTTTTAGATACATTTTTAGAGAAAATTTGTGTTATATCACCACATAACTGTATTGCCGAACAGCAAAGAAGTTATTTAAAATACCCAAAAACATTGTACAATTATTTGTGATATTTCTGAAAAAATTTCTTTCGTTGTTCAAGATGCAGTTCAAGGATTTCATTAGGCAAATGCACAATGCACTATCCATCCTTTTGCTATACATTACAATAATGATTCTTCATATCTAATGTTCACAAGCTTTATAGTTATAGCCGAATTCACAAAATACCATCATGTTGAAGTTCTTTTATTTATAACAGATTGTGTTAAATACATGAAAAACAAGTTGCCTGGTCTAAAAAAAAAATCATTTTTTTCTCTGATGCCGGGAAGCCAATACAAAAATAAAATGACAGCTTTTAATGTATGCCAAATGCAAAAAGATTCCGATCTTAATGCGGAGTGGAATGAAAAAAAAAAATTTTAAAAACTAAATGAATCCATTTTTTTATAATCAATGTAACCGTAAAGGAGATATTTTTTCTATTTTTTCTTAAAATAATCTTTAATTACCTTTGATTTTCAATTTTAAATGTTAAAGGCCCAGTGGTACAAAAGTTATGATTTTTTGAAAAAAAAAAAGCATTTTTGAACATTTTTGAAAAAAAGCATTTTTTGAACCACCCTAACGTAGAAATGGCCACCCTACTAAAAAAATACAAAAAGGGTCAAATATTTTTCTATAAAAAACAAAACTACGAATCATTATAAGATTCTGAGCGATCGTATATCATTTTTCTATGGAATTGCTGTATAGATACAGAATGTGATGCCATTGGTGGAATGCATGGCTACAAATCAGCGCACAAATTATGGATAATTTGGGCCAGTAAATCGAATGATGGCCTCGTAGAAAACATCGATTAAATTGGTTACGCAAAAAGTTATGTGACTTTTTAGACCATCTGCCCAACCCCCCCCTTTGACCGGCTTTTTGTATGGATTTTCGAAAAAATGTGTATGGATTGTCACGTTTTCCCGAAACTCCCTTCGTCCCTTACTGCATTAAAAAATTAATGGGCCTTCCTTTATATTCAATACAGTGAAACCATTAAATAAACAATATACAAGCATATCACTGAAAGTTGATTTTAGTTTATGTTGCGAAATCGAAGGTAGAACTAACGAATCTGTTCGTTGTTTTCAGCAACGAAACTGATTTGTACCTTTTATGAATATACATTCGTAATTAATGGCACACGTGCAACTGTCAAAAGCACGAAGCATTCGTTGACCTAGAAACAACATTCGTGCATTTTACGAAAACAATGCAAAGAGCTACGAATATTTTGTTACAAATTAAAACGAAACGACTCTCTGATGGTTGCCCGAATGACTGAGAAATCTATTTTATCGGCTAAAAATGTAATTGACAAAAAAGCGCAACATCATGATGTTGCCCAGCGTCTTTTTTCAAATGTTTCTGACATGGGATTCGATCCTGTATTTATGTAAATTGCTGATACTGCATCCTTCGCTAATCTCACTAGCCCATGGTGACTCGTGATACTTGTATAATGTGTATGAAGTTATAACCCTCGACAACGCCTCATTTTTTTTATTTTGGGATAAATAAATTATTCCCGTCCATCCCAGCAGCAACATCACCGACGCAACGAGTTGCTGGTCATCACGAAATCCATTTCGTACATTATACAAAAAGGTGTAATGATAGCATTTCACCAGATAACAAGAAATATGAATGTTTCATACAATATACGAGACATTTGTTCTATGTACAAAATCCATGTTTACGAAACGAATGAAAGGTAATTTACGAAAATAATTTTTCAGTGTGAACTCAAACCATATTTAAACTCCATACGGAATCATAGCTTGTAAGAAAAAAAATAGAAGAGCATCTTAATGTATTTATGTCAAAACCTTTATTTCTCGAGTTCTTTTTCAAACAGACGTATCTGAATTTGAAAACAAAGAAGGGCAGTAAGATTCAAACGTTAATTTCTCAAAACTCTCAGCACGCTCAAAGTAAGTATCATCACCATCATGTTAAGGAATCGTTATTGCTTGTGTAGGTGGCCCTAGTTTGCATGATGGTTTCAAGAATTTATCGTTTGAATTTTTCTTTCCCTCTTTGTTTACAATATCAGATCCGTTTGTTTGAAAAAGTACTCGAGATTTCTTTTGTGGAAAAACATGTCATAACTTTTTTATTTGTTTACCATTTCAATTAGGTAGCAAGCAGAATGAATTTTATTCCCTCAAAAAACAAAAACTAATAAATTGGAACAGAACATAGCAAATTTCACATTTTTTGCTGTAAAAAGTTTTTAATGTGTATGTTTTTTGGAAACCGCCTTTAAATGACCTTAAACTTTGCTGATCACACCATTTCTATTGAACGAACCTTTGTCGGTACCATTTTAACACAGCCCCCTTAAGAAAGTAAGTCGTGACTTTTAATGAATTTTTAAAAACAATTGTGAAATCAGATAGCTGTGCTTAAATTCATCTCAATCAGAAATGGTCGACCCAGATGGATTCGTATGCCCCCGTGAAATGCCTCTTTATTTTACTGAGTTCGTGTACCTGGAAATCATATTGTATATTTTACATTCTCAATGTTTCATATTTCAGAAATTATCAAACCGGGGTTTACTTACAAAACACTCCACCACTAAAAAAAAAAGAAAAGGGAATAAAAAAAAGATTAGAAAAAAAATTATGATTAAAAATTTTTTGTTCTTTAAAAAAAAAAAATATCTTTCTTTTTTTTCATTTTTTTTTATATAAAAATGAAATGGGGAAGGGGTCCCCAACAACAAAATTTGCCCGCAAGTGCTTCCAACCCCCCCCACCCAAAGGTGCGTTTACTCTACCATATTTCATGTGATAGCATCGCGATTTAATGTTTCGTGGCAGCAAGAATTTTAAATGGTAAATAAAATGATGATTATGATGATAATGTGAACTACCATCTAATGTAGCAAGGCAACTGCCTATAAAGACTGTATTCGATGAAATTTGGACACACGCAATTGTGCGTAACTTTTTAGCGTGTGGGTAAAAATTATTGAAATTTTAACTGAATGT
Source organism: Aedes koreicus (assembly GCA_024533555.2). NCBI lineage: Eukaryota > Metazoa > Arthropoda > Insecta > Diptera > Culicidae > Aedes > Aedes koreicus. Next base: position 45,937 of record JAHHFK020005698.1, on the reverse strand, counting down.
ATTTCATTGTGTTGTGTCAATTGTGTAATGAGTCTCGTGAAAATCGGTCGAGTGGTTTCAGTGATGGCTTCGAATGAAGAAATAGTGCGCCAACAAATTTTGAGCACTCACGAAAACCCAAACGCTTCTCATCGATGGATCGGAAAACAGCTCGGAATCGCACATTCAACCGTATCTCATGTGATCAAAACGTTCAAAACGGACCGTAAGACAACCAAGCGGAAAAATGGTAGTGGCAAAAAACGTGGCACATCAAATCCGGAGAAGGCCAGGATGGTATTGAACCAATTTAAGCGTTATCCCAACATTTCGATCAGAGATGTTGTGAAAAAGGCGAAAGTTTCAGTTTTTTTTGTGCAGAAAACAATGAAACGTTCTGGATTACATGTGTACAAGGTCCAGAAGGCACCGAACCGGAGCGATAAACAGGACTCGGTGGCCAAAACTCGTGCAAGAAAACTGTACAGGAAGTGGCTCACAAAACCGTTCTGCATTGTGACGGACGATGAGACCTACATTAAAGCCGACACCAAACAAATGCCAGGGCAGGAACACTACGTCGCCACCTCTAAGTTGGCCGTTCCGGAGAGTGTACGGAAGAAGAAACTGTCGAAATTCGCAAAAAAAATCCTTGTCTGGCAAGCGATCTGCGGATGTGGCAAAATGAGTCAGCTCTTCATCACCTCTCAACGGACAAATCTACAAGGACGAATGCCTCCAAAAACGACTTCTGCCCTTTTTGAGATCTCACGATGGCCCGACACTGTTTTGGCCGGATTTGGCGTCTTGCCACTATGCCCGGCCCGTCTTAGACTGGTACAAAGATAATAATGTAGTTTTTGTACCAAAAGACGTCAACCCTCCAAACACTCCGGAACTTCGCCCAGTTGAAAAATGTTGGGCAATCATGAAGGCAAAGCTCGTTAAAACTCCAAAACTGATAGAAAATGAACTTGAACTAAAGAAAGTGTGGTTAAAAGTAAGTAAGCAAGTCGGTCCTATCATTGCCCAAAATTTGATGAAAGGGGTCAAGGCAAAGGTGCGGGCATTTGGGTTGGGAGAAGTGGTTCAATAAACCAATGATGTCAAAACTTTACCATTTAGTAGTACTTTATTTCCAGAAAGTTTGAAAAGAATCGGGCTCAAGGAAAAATTTTGGTGACTTATGAGTGTTCAATCAAGCGAAGGGTGATTTTTTGACGTTTTTCTAGCCCCTCCTTCCTTCCCACATTATTGCTCAACGGATCTACGAAAACAGAAAGGGTCGGGTTATGAACACTAATTGAAGTGCTAAATTGATATTTTTTTTATCCTAAGCGAAAGAAGAAAAAATAAAGTGATGATCTGTTAGACGAAGAACAGCCAAAATTAATCGGAAGAAAGAAGGTTGATAATTAGCTGGTCCTGATTATAAATCGTTTTCAATTTTCAAACTGCTGCCGGAAAAGGAGTTCTGCGACCGCTGCGGTGCAACAGAAAGAATCAAGGTAGGTTTTTGGAAAACGCTTATCAAGCGGGTTATGGTATCATTCATAAGTTCCGAGTTTTTATTCCGAATTCATGTCACGGCACAAGTCGCAGTCTATAACAATTTCGAGAACTGTTTACACACAAAGCGAAAGAGATAGCGATGGGCTCCCAAAAGATAAACCCTTTATCTTGGTTTTGGTTATCAAATTCTAAGTCAGTTGATATGCCGACCGATAAGATGTGTCATTTAATTACGCGTAAAGCGACACAGATTAGCGGTCCGTGCTACTGAAGATTAGAAGGAATATTTGCTGTCATGGTGGCTGAGCACAGATTGGTGACTCTGTTTCAGGTTTCTTCGCGATTCCATGCTGAGACTAATGACGTTTTTGGTTTTAAACCTGGGTCAGGTCTGACTCTGACTCGCAATTACCGAACGAAAACTGATCCAGAGTCGAGTCAGTATGATGGTATAAGTGCAAAACATAAACATAAACAAATATAAACATTTTATTTTGACAGTTCATGTTTGTGTGTGTTGGTGACCCCGGTTTGAACCTCGAAAAAACTTGAGAGCGAACCTCATCGATGTTGGGTCGGATCCAGAGCGGATCCAGGTCCGACCCGATTGAATAAAAAAAACGTTTTGACAGCTGTTAGGGCGGACCTAGGGCGAACCCAGTTCTGCACTGGCAATAACCGAAAACGACATAAGTTTAACGTCCGTATTAGATATAGCTGAACCAACACTTACCAACGTTAAGCATCCGTAGCTTTTCTGAAGTTTCCAAACAGTGTGTGGTGTCATCCACACAAGCCGATTTCGAGGCTGTTTTTCCGCCAATTAAGATTAGTTTTGGTTGGTAACAAGGTTTTTGTTAACCATGACCTAAATCCCAAAATCATCTTTATAGTTTAACTGTTGAAAAATTAGGGCTCACATTGCGGATTTTGAATTGATCAACTTTTTTTGCGATTCTGAATCCAAAAAAAAAAGATCGATTTGAAAACGACGATGAAAGCTCAGTTTGGTTAGATGGTCCACTGACCTGAGGAATGTATCGAAAATAAGCTATCCACTTACATTTTCGTTGTACGCGTGTATTTGAGATGGTTTTAATCTGTTCATCTTAGCATGCTGTGCATTTGAATGTCATCTTTCGTTTGTTTACTAGTTGACTAGGTTTAAATTCTTCGTATTCAAAATGGCGCGCTGGGAAAAATACGTGAAAATTAAGGTTTTGGACACAAGGCTACGTGAAAAGGGTGTAAGTATGGGGAACACTGTTCTTTGGATGAATATTCAGGAATAGAAATTTCATATAATCAGTCCATAGAATGAATTATTAGACAATCCTAAGCGTCAATTTTGATTATCGATATGGATTCAAGATGCTTAATAAGTACATGTTCGTTGAAAATTGTGTAGTTATAGTAAATGGAGACATTGTGTAATTTTCGAATAAACTTGTTTCAGTTCAAAACCGGACCACTCGAGTCAATCGATCGTGCTCTAATTCTATAGAGTCGGATAGTGTGGCTAGTCCGCTGTGTGTGCTATACAACGCACCGGATGCGGAACAATAGAATACAAGCGGCATCGATTGGGGTGAGTGGTCTTGTTCGGTTTTGAACTGCAACGAGTATATTTTCATCTCAAAATTATGTGCTCTCAGGTATTGTTCTGGTCATATCTCCATGAAGGATTATCTAATTATAATGAATGGAAGGAACATCCTCACAACCAGTTGGCAGGTAAAATTTGCGTCCGGGGAATTGTTTATAATCCATTTTGACATATGTTTCGTCATCCATTAAAATACAGCCATCAAATTTCGTCAAAACTCGTTCGTATAGTAATCGTGCCCGCTGTTTGGCCACTAAATTTTGTTTCAGGGAGCGATTTGGATGTTTACTGTCACAAAAAGACTTATATCCTTCTCTTGAAAGGATGTTACGCACGGTGGAAAAGTTGGAATCGTATTTCTTTGCCAAATCACGTATGAAGACACCTGGGTTGCCTTTCACGTACCTCAACACCTTTCTCCTCAGCACTCTGTCCCTAGTGCCACTTTTATGATAGATGCGCTGTGCTCTATCCACACTCAGAGTATCCTTGTAACGTTTGATTACAAGACACACCGTTGACTTTGGGAGTTTTAACACTTTTGCTATTTTTTAGGCAGACCACGAAGGATTCTCTAGATGTTTGTGCACAATTAATTTTCTTTTCTCAAGTTCGAGATTTTGAGATGCGTCGATCAATCGAGAAAAACTTTTCACCAATTTCTTTGTCAATGAAACATCAACAAATGCCTGTCAAACGTTTTTTGTTCCAACCACCAGGGACGCAGTGGTGTATTAAACTGTGCGTCCAGATTTACTTTGAATCGAGCTTTAGGAAATGATGTGGACAAAATTTGAACTGCTTCCATCAAGGTTACATAAGGTCTATACATCGGTTATTGTGTTGTTAAATTTTCAGCCAAAAATATTGATAATTCGACAAAGATTTTTCATTAGGGCTTAACTGACAAACGTAAACAATGGCTTCTGCCGTGAATTTGTCGACATTGGAAACTTGCCTCATTACCCCCTTCCAAAAAAAAACTTCTTTCAAATGGACCTTACATGGGTAATTTTAATACGAGAAATTTACGGAAGAAGCCATTGTTAACGTTTGTCCCAAAATGACTCTAATTTAATTCACAAATGAAAAGCCATTGTTTACGTTTTTCAGTTAGGTCCTAATGAAAAAGCTTTATCAAATTGACAAATTTACAGAAGGTTGAACATGGCGTTTTTTGGAAACAAAATTTTGCTCGGCTATTTTTTGCTACTGAGTGTAAAACGCAATGACCAAGAAAGATTTCTCTAAAATCAAAAATGTTGGTGAGTAAACCCTTCGTTCATTTCGCTTGAACAACTCCAACCCTTGCTAATGGCCGAATCAACGTTAATTTGAGCCACTTCCTAACTTCATAACTATCGTGCATTTTTCAACTAACAGTAAAATTGAATCATATTTCCCAATTTCATACGCTCACACCGACACTAACCCACGACGAGGTGTGAAAACAATATTATCGTCCTTATCCCAGCTATTTTCGAACCCTACCCTTTCCGCATCACCACGCACAAATTTGAAAGGATATATTCCACGAATCTCATGGACATTTTGATAACGACCCGACCCACGCCTAGTCCCACATCCGTCCGTGATTGGCAATCGATTGAGGAACAGAGACCGATGTTAAATAAAGGAATGAAGAACTTAATCCACGTCCCGTGTAAGTAACCCAACTCATGAGATACCCATCACAACAATGCTGACACCCATCATCCGTACCAAAGCAGCCGGCAAAATAGATCCATTCGATGCTTTCGGGCAATTGAAAAGGTTTCAACCGCAGCCTCCAGAGTTCCTACCGCATTATTCACTTTACACCCTTCTGAAATTTTGAAATGTTCGGTAAAAGTTCCACAAATCAATTCACTTGCTCAAGGACTCATTGTTCATTTGTAGTTTCGAACTCTATCTTCTCATGCCTAAATTTGCTGCACGATCGCAGAGACTAGCTCAGTGGTTAAGTTACTTCTGACCTACCTTCATACGAAATTTTTACGAAATGTACGAGTAAAAGTGACTCATTCGCTGAGTTGGCCTTTGCGGCCGTGTGTATTATTGGAACAAGGGGCTATTCATAAACCACGTAGACTTTTCTAGCGGGAGGGGGGTCAGACCAATGTGTACGCTCCTTACAAAATTTCAAAAAAAAAATATATTGAGAAAAGTCTACAAGGAGGATTCTGAGATTTTCTACGTGGTTTATGAACAGGCCCCAAGGGAAGCAGTAAGAGAGAGTGAAGAACATACAACTTATCAACAAACCACATTCACCCATGTATAAACAGTTACATGCCGAACTGCTAGATAGTCTTGCCTCCAAAGCGCTCCACTTGGTTATGCTCATATGCATGTCAGTGAGGAGGAAAAGCTTAGACATTTGGCCTGCCGCAAAGTGTTGATGACTCTGTGCTCTGTTCTGTTCCATTCAGTGGGCATAGACATGTGCACGCTGCAAACCTTTAAAAAGACGATGATAACAGCCAAGGAAATATATGTACCTTCGTGCAGGAGCTGGGAAAAGTTGGTCCTATGCAAATAGTCGGACAAAAAGACGGAAGAACGAAGGAAGGAAGGATGGTACTATCTGCCAAAAGTCACACCGGGCGTGAAGCGAACATTGTCTCATACTGACAGTGTTTCGAAGAGCTCAATTTAAGTGAAGGAAAAAATCGATATATGTAATGATGGATCTTGTCATTCTGTAAGCAAAGCTTACGAAAATAAAAAGAAACATTTAATTTTCTGCTTTTATCTAATGCACATAATGGAAAAGCTAGACTCGACAGAAAATAATGAGATATTTCATGTAAATTTAAGCTCGATAACGCCTGAATCTAGTCTATTGTATGAACGATTGCAAACATTGTTGTATAGCGCATCACAATGTATAATTTTGGCAACACTGTGTGTTTGTTTTGATTCACTGTTTCTATTGACTGTTTTTATTTATCTTTTAACTGTGTAATCGTTCGTGATAATTACATCAGTATACCGTTTTGAATGCCTTTCGACCTATACTCGCGCGCGATAGCAAAAATTTGTACATTGTCGTCGTGTTTTGCTGTTTTGTTCATGTGAGTGAATTCTTTTTGCAAGTGGAACCGTGGAATCTTTCTCTTCTTCCCGACCACCACGCATTTTTTTTTCGACCGCTGCGCCATCTGGAAGATTTTTCTGGCAATTGCTTGCAAGTTCACGCATGCTTTCACCACACTACGCTTGTTGATTGCTTACCCAAAGGCGATTCGACTTCTTTCACCACGCTAACGTTCTGCAATAATTTCAATCGTTCTACTAGCCACAAAATGAAAAGCACGTGCAAATCCTGTGAAAGCGAGATGAAACTCACCTGCCAAGGCTTTTGCAATGCGGAATATCATCCTCGATGCGGCGGCATTTCTACATCTGTTTTGGATGAAATCAGCAAATACCATCAGTTATTTTGGCTTTGCAAATCGTGCTCGATTCTGATGAGAGATATGCGTGTTTGCAGCTCAATTCGGTCCGCCTACGAATCTGGTCAAGAAGTTGTTCTTAGCAAGCATAACGAAATCGTCGAAAGCCTCAAGTTGGAAATCATGAACGAGCTGAAAGGTGATGCTTCCAAAAGACCGCCGTTATCAACAGCCGCCAGCTCGCTACACACCTGTCATCTCACCCATGCTCGTCATCAACATACATCGATCGTCACTTCAACCGGTCTGGCGAACATGAAGTAAACACAGATTTGCCTCCATGAATCTCTACTGCAAGGTGAACCTTCCTAGCTCCGCTGTGTCCACTGCCGGTTTCAATGATGTTCATTTTGCTAGTTCCAGCCGTCAAATCGTCCCGGTCCTGGGTCTAGGGATGGGGACAGGGCTCTCCAAGCTGCTATCTATGGCAAGTATCCTTCATCTAATGAGGTTGCTCGAGCTGATACTGCTTCATTTTTCAGATCGTTGCCTGGCGAATCCTATGCCCCCTCATTGAAAGCCCTTCTGTACTACCAGAACGTAGGGGGTATCAACAGTTCGCTCGCCGAGTACCAGTTGGTATGCAGTGACGCATGCTACGACGGAAACCTGGCTTAATATCAACATATTATCGAAGTAACTGTTTGACGACACGTATTATGTCTACCGGCTAGACCGATCGTCGCTCAATAGCAACAAGAAATATGGTGGAGGAGATCTTCTTGCCTTGCACTCAAAATTCAAATCTCACCTTCTGAAGCCTCCCGAAGATTCAACGGTTGAACATCTTTGGGTGGCGATACTAAAACCGGGACTCTGTGTGTGTTTATCTGTGTGGTCTATATACACCCCCCATTGTGTTAGCGAAAGCAGCCTTATCGAAAAGCACACTCTTTCTTTGGATTGGACCTTACAACAAATGGGACCCAGGGACAGCATTGTCGTCGTTCGAGATTCTAACCTCAGCACGATTTCGTGACATATCGATACTAACGTCTTTCGCTATTCAGACAATACCTATGCGTCATTCAGACCGGCGTCTCTCTCCTTGCCAGATGCTTTTTCTACCGCCCCAGACTTCGGCAAGTTAATGCATTCCGAGCGCGAATAACCGTTTTCTGGATTTATGTTTCTTTAACAAAAAATTGCCCAGCAAACACAGGATCGTAAAGTGGAGGCGATTTACGTACATTTTACACGAAGTCAAATAGACGCATGTACGTCTATCGCCTCCACCTAGTACTTATATCCACTATCATATACGACTTTGTGTTTGCTGGGTGGTTCAAAGATGTTCTGTTCTTCAAGCTCCAAAAACGCTTGTCAAAAGATGCAGCTTTTCAGTAACATCTGGCGTTCCGCAAGGCAGCCACCTTGGTCCTTTCCTTTTACTGTTATATATGAACGACGTGAACTTGGTCCACAGATACCTGAAACGTGGACGACCTAAAGCTGTACTACGTCATAAAATGTCCAGAAGACGCCCATTTTCTTCAGCAGGAACTACAAGTGTTCAACGACTGCTGCCGGATCAACAGAATGTCCTTAAATGTATCCAAATGCTCGGCTATCTCCTTCGACCGAATACGTGCGATGTTTCTCCACGACTACATCATTCGAGGAACGCGCTTGAAGCATGAAACAACAGTCAAGGATCTGGGAGTAATGCTCGACTCCAAATTGTCATTCGAGAACCACATAGCCTATATTGATTCTAAAGCCTCAACACAGCTAGGATTCATCTTCCGCTTCGCAAAAAACTTCAAAGACGTTTATTGTCCAAAGGCCCTATACTTCTCTTTGGTTCGTCGTTTTTTGGAGTACTGTGCTGTCATTTGGTCCCCTTTCTACCAAAATGCAGTCAAGAGGATTTGCAGCTAAGGTTTATACGCTTTGCTTTGCGACATCTTCGTTGGCAAGACCCTCACAGAATGCCAAGTTATGAAAGTCGGTGTAAACTCATCAACCTTGAATTGTTAAAAGGGAGGCGTATGGTGGCCAAAGCGTGTTCCGGTGATGACCTCCTTCAGGGAAACATCGACTGTTCCACTTTACATGGTCACTTGAACATCACCACTCGATGACGAAACCTACGTTTACAATCTTTCTTTATAAACCGGCACTCAAGGACCAACTACGGCAAACACGAAACCTGTGCTAAGCATGTGTCGCACTTTTACGTGATGTTAATAAGCGTTGTTTCCGAAGATGTATGTGTTAGTTATTGTATGTAATTAAGTGTTATCTAGTTGTCATTGGATTGGGATACACATTTTTATCTGTTGACGAATAAATAAATAAATAAAACAATTTCGATGTTAACGCTTCCTTTGGCTTGAAACTAAACGAAGGGAAGTTTAATGCAGCTATTAAAATTCATTATTTTTTCCTGTGTAAAGAATGGCAAGATCCATCATGATATCCAGCTTATAGAAGCTACACGAAAGCCAAGACCAATTTTTTTTTACAGGAGAACTTTAGATGCTTGTTGGTATTTTGGCACATCTTGGCAATCTATGGCAAAATGACAGAAAATTCCAAAAAATCATTATTTTCTATTTTTATTTCTATTATTGGCAGAGTATACTAGCCAGATTCTATTGAAAAAAGTTCCTACACGGAACTGAAAAACTACCTAAAATTAACTTCTTTTGACGCAACCGTAAACTAAGGTAAATTTAGGTAAACTTAGGTTTACCTAATTTGAGGTTAACGGGCGTAAACTATCAAGTAGGGTAATTGAAACCATCCTAAAAAAGCTAGCTGTGGGTAAAATTAACTTACTAGGTGGTAAAAAATATCTACATTAACCAGACCAAATTAAGCGAACATTGAGTAAATTTATTGCTGCTTCGATCAGATAAATAAAAATAGATGATCGTGCTATTATTTGTTATTGAAGTCTATTTCATTACAAGTAGCCTCATTATGCGATTCCAATGCACTTCCTCCGACGTTAGGTTTAACGTTCCGATCAAAAGAAATCGATTTTTGGTAGACAGATTTTCCAGCGTTCAACCGCCGACGCAATACATGGAATTTCCGAGGATCTTCGCGACAAAGGCCGAATCTGTTTTTCTAAACTAACTCTTCATTCGCCGATTTCACACGTTTGCCGATTATAAGCACAGTTCCAAAAATTAAAATTACAATCAAGTAGAAGAATGATTCCTCTTTGATCTGGTAGATTATGTTTTTGAGATTGAACTAATTTTCACGAGAAATCAGCGGTTGAAATGTTTGTTTACAAAAGCAGATTCAGATTTCTTCTAAAGTACTCACATTTACTGGCCGAGTGCACCCTTACCACCGTCGACAACCGATATCCTGCGTCCCCCAGGTGCACGAAACTCAATACACCTATGCTTCATTGTATTTCGTCGCTTCGAATTGGCCATCATGGAAGCAAGTGCTTTCGAACAGTTTTTTCACCCACCGTAGAGTTGTTTCTACTCAACACAAGCTCAAAAAATATAAACAAATTAAGTTCTTTTTTACCAACCTGCAGGTTATGTAAACTTTACTCAACCGTTGAGTTAAAATGAATCAACAGAGCACATGGATTCTACCTAATAAGATACTATAAAGAATTAACTTAAATTTAAGTAGTTTAAACTTAAATTTTCAGTACTTTTCGTTTTCCGTGCAGATATATCATTCAGTGGTGTTGAGGACAATGACATCTATAGAATGTCTGGCCCAACGCACTGCTTTCTTGTATTGGAAGCAAAAATAATGTAAACAATGCTGAGCCGACGAGTGATGACGTAACACTATTCAACTTTCTTTGGGCGTGCATAGATTCAGATAACAAAATCGGTTTAAACGTTCTTATAAATGCTGAATTGTGGAAAAAATCATGAAACAAATCTAGGAACTTTTTTGAATAGGGCGAATCTAACAAGGAGAGATTCTCTCCGGTCGTGCGCTCTTTCATTCATTACAGCGCCATTATAGAACTTTCGAGGGATACTTTAGTACAGATCGAAACACAACAGTGCTGGCTAGCATACAAATAAAAGAATGAAAAACGTAAAGGTGTTTGAATTATGAATGAAGAAGAAGGTAATCAAAGAGAATCTCTCAATATTAGATTCGCCCTAATGAAAAAAGTCCCTACACGGCCGCCATTTGAGTCTTTTGACTCTTAAAATAATAAAGAAAACAACAAAAACATCGACTCAAATCAGATGGATGTTTGATTTGTGACTGCAATTCCCCTATGAAAGTCAAAAACGACTCAGAACTTTAGAAATGCCATTTATTGACCAGAAGCTTTTCCTCCCGATTACATGGGTCATTTATAGTGAGTTTAGCTGACGTAATTGAGTTTCTGCCACATTAACCTTCGAACGCTGGGACTTAACAATCGATTAGTGATATAGAGCCAATTTTACGTCATCGATAGACTGGAATCGATTGAAAAATCAAGTTTTATAGCGCACACAATAAACAGTTACGGAGCGAACGACTCAAATTAAAACTAGCACTTTTTGAGCACTTTTGTAGCGTGCGTAACGAGCGTGGAGGTATTAGTATCATAAGCGAATTTTGCTCATTTCACTAATATTGTTGTGGCTACTGGGCCAGACCTTATATAGACATCATTGGTGTAGAGATGCTTGCAACACAAGATTATCTTTTGAAAATGTATTGTGTAATGAAGAATTTCTAGAGCATCAATAATACTATACACTGAGAAAATTATCATGAACCATTTTAATAGAATCTGAAAAAAAACCTTTTTTTTCTGAATTTCGAATTGCTATGCGGTACTTTTTTTTCAATTTGTTCTGGAAAAGTTGAAATAAAACAAACAAAATCTTTTCAAGGATAAAAACATTTTTTTGCATTTTTAAAAGTTAGTATTTTTGTGTCAAAAAACTCATTTTAGTTCTGAAATATGATTTTTAAGTTTTCTTCAACAAAAATGCTTGTAGACATTAACTTCAAAACCAACCGAAACCAAATACTACACTTCCACGGTGAAACAATCCAACTAATTAACTTCTTAAGGTCTACCAAGATACGAAACTACTCAAAGAGGTGTTTGAGTTACTACTGTTGCTACGGGAGATAGGCTGAAAATATCAATAACAAATTCAATCCTGATTAAGTCTCGATTGGCTTTTGTACGTTTTTTCTTCGTATGAGTAAAGATTGAACTGGAAAATATTGCAACACTTTCTTTTGAGTATAACTCTTTATTGCATGGGTAAAAATTAATGATATTTTGGCTCTAGTTAAGAGTGAAATGTTTACATGTGCAAAATTTGGTAACAATCTGTCAAGTGGTTGTCGAGATGGCTTCCAAGCAACAAGTGCTTATACAAAAAAATTATGGGCGCGGTCTTGGAAAATCCAGGCCAGGCCCACATGTGGATCGCGAAACAGTTGGGAATTGACAATTCGACCGTGTGCCGTGTGGTAAAATCGTTCAAGGAGACCCCGACAAGCCTGCGGCGGGCAGGCAGTAGAAGAAAAGGTGAAGACCACCGACCCCGTGAACACCAGGAAGGTGAGGTATTACATCAACCGCAATCCAAACCATTCGATTCGGGCCGTGGCCAAGAAAGTCAATTCTTCCGGTTGGTTCGTCCAACAGACAATGAACCGGGCCGGACTTCATGTCTTCAGGGTAAGGAAGGCACCTAACTGAACCGATAAACAGAATACGGTGGCCAAATCCCGCGAAATGGATGACGAGACGTACATTAAATCGGACGCCAAGCAGATCTCCGACCTGGAGTTTTTCGTCGGCAAGTCCCACCTGGATGTTCCGGAGAAGTTTCGGAAGAAGAAGGTCGACATATTTGCCAAGGAGTTCTTGGTGTAGCAGACGATCTGTGCGAGCGGCAAATTCAGCAAGCCGTACATAACGACCGGCATCATCAACGGCCAAATATATAAAGAAGAATGTCTCCAGAAGCGCCTGCTGTCCTTCCTCCGGTCCCACGAAGGTGACACTCTGTTGTGGCCGGATCAGGCATCATGCCATTACGCGAAACCGGTGATGGAGTGGTACGAAGCCAACGATGTTGTTTTTGTGCCGAAGGAGGCAAATCTGCCAAACCGCCAGGCCCCCTCCCACCTTCCCTCCCACCCTACCCCCACCAAAAAATCCCCCCCCCAACACCAACCCACTCACGCCCTACCCCCCACACAACATGGTATATTAACACGCCGCTCTTAAACTCATTATATAAAATCCCCCCACCCCCCCAATTTTTATCCCCACCCCAAAAAACCCCCCACCCCAATTCGTTCTCCCTCCCCCCGAATGACCCCCTCCTCACGCCTCTCCACCCCTATGTGAACTGCTCCTTGATTCAATAGTATTTGATGAAACCGCATCCAGCCCGGGAAGAAAAGCCCACCCTCTATTCTCAAACTGTTAGCAATGGGAAGTTGGCATTCCCACTCTTCACATCTAAAGTGATTCAATCGGGTGCCCTGGAGGTCCCTCTTATGTTTCAGTATTAGCAATAATTGTTTATATAATTATGTATATATTTATAAAAGAGAAAAGTACTACTTCATGCGTATCTATTACATATGTTCTTAACTTGGATGGTCATGAAATGACAGAACTGTTGTATATTGCTTCATGAATAGTCCCGGTATAGCCATTGAGAATCAGCTAAATAATCGCAAAACAGTTTTCGAGCTCGTGATTTTGCAGTAAAACTCTGTTAATCATTTCGGTTGGAGGCTTTTGTTTTCACTTTGTACGCATTCAATCAGAAATGTATCTTTGAGTTTTGTACGAATCCAACATTCCTATTTTTCGGGCCACAGCTCGAATAGAGTGGTTGGTGTTTCTCTTTAGCAATTTATTGACCTCCCTGTGCATTGCACGATTTTCACATCCAATGTTTTTGTTACTTCCTAGTTCCCTTTTGATATTCAAACTTTCAGAAAATGTTTGCAATACACTGTGGACTGTAGATTTGAGCAAATCCAACTTTTTCGCGAGTTGACAAATCGAATAGTCAGGATCTTCTTTACGGCTGTACAAGATCCGTAAGTACACGTTCATTTTTCATTCGTCGCCATTTTGAACGCGGCTTATGAAATGACAAAACCGATCATAGTTTTTTTACGTACAGACACCCTGTCCTGTCTGAGTGAAATATTTCAATCAATGCTAAAATATTTCAGCAGTTACAATGTTTTGATTGTGTCCAAATTATTGCGGATACACACCTTAGAGGTCGCTCACATGTGTCGGTCTCAATGCACGAAAATTAACATGACTTTTTGGCCAACGCCGGCCACGTCCTCACGGTCTACGGGGAGGGACGGATGATAAGTTCAGCAGTTGTGTTTACTAAAGAACCAGGAATCCTCTGCTTTTTATTTCAAAATCCGATGGGTATAGGGAGAGTCCGAGTGAAATAAAGGGTGTACGGAATCAAATTGCAACACACACAAATATTCGGCAAAATTCGCCCGTTCAACCAATTATCTTCAAACTTTCAGGGAGTAAAATAAAACATGTTATAAATATTTTCCCTTGTTTGTTTTATTCAATTTCAATTCCATATCCAAATGCACGAACGTTCTTCTTCGCACTACTCAGAATGTCCTGTACAACCTTTGGACCAACTTTTTTTTGCGTGGCAATCCAATTTTTCTTCATATCTTCCTCTGATTTCACTTCCTTAGGATGCTTCCAAAGTGCCTGCTTCATGATGGCCCAGTACTTTTCAAATGGCAGTTCCGGTTGGGGTTGAGATACTTCGGCACGAAATTGACATTCTTAGCCTTGTATCACTCCAAAACCTCTTTCAAGTAATGGCACGAGGCTTAATCCGGCCAGAAAATCGTAGGACCATCGTGTGACCTCAGAAGAGGAAGTAGACGCTTTTGGATGCATTCTTTTAGGTACACCTGCCCATTGTCCGTTCCAGTTGTCACGAATGGGGTGCTCCGCTTTCCACACGAGCAAGTTGCTTGCCAAATCATATATTTTTTGACAAACTTTGACATCTTCGGCTTTCTAACGTGCTCAGGGACATCGAATTTATGATGAGCAGTGTAAAACTGCAGCCCCGGAAGCTGCAGGAAGTCTGCTTTTCCATACGTCTCATCATCCATAACGAGGCAATGTGGTTTCGTCAACATCTGGGTGTAGAGCTTCCGTACACGTGTTTTACCTACCGTATTCTGCCAATCATCGCGATTAGGCGCCTTTTGAACTTTGTAGTTTTGGTTAGAAACAGTACGCCACATCTCGAACTGAACTGTTGGGATTTCTCTTGAAAGCTTGAACTACCTGCTTGTGATCTTTAACACTATACGGAGATCTATTTTTGCCACTTTTTTTTCCAATTGATGGTCGTGGTACCGATTTAAAACACGAGACGCCGTAGAATGTACCATTCCCATCTCCCATTCTCATCTGGCACGATGAGAAAGATCCGGATTTTCGAGGTACGTGCGCAAAATTTCTTTGCGCCGCTGCTTTAAGCTGAATGAGTAATCACTGAGTTATGCCACCACCTCATCAATGAAAAAATTGGGAATTTGAAAATCAACCAGCAAGTAATGTTCCAAAATCCTCAAAAAGCAATAAACCTAGCTTATAAACGCGACCATTCCACCCACTAATGGCAAAAGCAATCCACAGCTTTTCAATCTTGGATAAAACGTAAATATTTCAATCGAGTTCCAGACCATCTCTCAATAACAAACATCGACTGGATTCTGGTTGCACAACTATGCAAAAACAAGCAAGAGGTTTCTTTTGAAATGTTGTCTGAAAATCCAACTTTGTTTTCATTATTTTGTGGATTTGCTAAAATCGTTGAAACAAACAAAAATGATTTTGGAGTTATTGAAAAGTTTATTGCATTTTTGATTGATTTTTCTCCAAATTTTCCATAAAAATCTCGTTTTAATCTCATTTTCAATCAAATAACACGATTCAAAAATTCAAACAATAATTGGATCTTGAATCCCACTAAAATCCGAAGAAAATAAGCCTTTTATGGATGAATCGGATAAAAATTGTCAAAGTAATGAATATGTTTGTAAAACACTTCAAAATGTTGTTAAAATACAAAAGCATTGGAGTTCCACTACTAGGTTTCGTTGTAAGCATCCAAATATCGCATGTAAAGTTTTCATGGGAAATTTAGCCTGAAAGACATATTCACACCTGTGTTCAATGAAACAAAAGAATATGAAATACAGGGTGCGGCAGAAAATAATGCGAAAATTTGTTCTATTTCTTTCAAATCCCATTTTCGACTAATTCCAGCAATAATATCAACATTTTCGAGTGCAATTATCTTTATAAAGTCCTTTTAAACAAACTTATTCAATGTGTCCTCCATTTTTCTAATTAACATCCTCGAGCCGACGCCGGAAGCCAGAGCATGCCTTTCGGACGTTGTCCCCCGACATTGACTGCTATGTGCGTGTTATGGTTGACTTCAGAGTTTTCACGCTAGAGTGTGATGTTTTGCAGTCTCGTGCTTCAACATATGCCCAAATCGAATAATCCAAAGGGTTAAGGTCTCGACTGCTAGGGGGCCACAAATCCTTCGGCCAAAACTTCATGTTATCATTCAACCATTGTTGGGTTCGATTGGACGTGTGACACGGCGCCCCATCCTGCTGTAGGACAACGTTTTGGTCCTCGGAGAAGTTGGCCTACACCCAAGGAAGCACTTGGTCCTTCAAAATACCGATATACACTTCGGTATTGATTTTAACTCTAGCATCAATGAAAACAGGCGGCATTTTCAAACTGTTGGACACCACCAAGCCAAACATCATGACACCAGCCGGATGTTTGGTTTGACATTTCACTTTTTCCGGAACGTTCGGCTCCGTGCGGCTGTTGGCCACAGCATCGATGCTGAAAAGCTTTTCGTCGGAGAACAGGATTATCATTTTTTCCTTCTTCAACAAGGAAAGCAATCTCTTGGAACGAGTCACTCGTAGTTCCTTGACCCGGTCCGTAATCAAATGGCGTTTCACTCTGGCTCTGGAAGATGCATGCAGGTCTTCTTTGATGATTCTCCGCATGGATTTCTCCGAAATATTGGCTTCCTTTGCAAGTTTTCTTATTGAACGCACCGGGTTGCGAGCAATTTTTACACGGACCGATTTGATCACGTTCGGCGTGCGTGCAAAGCGCGGACGTCCGCTTCCCGGCTTCCGCTGCTTAGGACCATCCTGCGGGGACTTTTTAATTAAATAAACTGTTGTCGAATGGCACCCTGCCACCTTGGCAATCTCTTTCGGCTTCTTCTGAGCGAGCAACAAACTGATGATCACTTCTTTCGCGAACATTTTGACGAATTTGCAATAAATCAAATAGAATGTTTGGATGCAGCACTTGAAAGTAAACATAAACAAATACACTTTTGACCGAAATTAGTCACTAGCTACACGAATTAACCCAATACTCAAGTTTGAACATTTTCGCATTATTTTCTGCCGCACCCTGTAATGTTCCAATATCCCCAAAAAGCAATAAACTTCGCTTTTAAAGCGTCCATCCCATCTAATAATGGCAAAAGCAATCCACAGCTTCCCAATCTTGGATAAATCATAAATATTTCAATCGATTTCCAGACTCTCCATGACAATCATCGACTGGATTCTGGAAACATTAAATTTCACATCTATGGCAAAACACGGGGTTTCACAAAATGCACGTGACATCATTTTATAATCAAGATGTGTCTTTTGAAATGCTGTCCGAACATCCAATTTTTTTTTAGTATTTGGTTGCTTCGCTCAAATCGTTGAAACAAACAATTATCAAAAAACTATCCTACCGTGCATCAATCCCCGTCCGTAACATGATAAATCGCAAATTGAGTCTAGCTTTTACCTCATCAATTAGCACATGATTTCAATTTCGCCAGTTTTGCTGCTTCCTGCTTCCTGATGGTTGCCCAAATTTTATTCGGTTGATGTTCTACTTTCAATAGCTGGCTGCACCACCCACCACAACCCGGTGAATGGAGGCATTGGTTGGATGGTGTTGGCAACGATGAGTGCATTTGAAAACATCATCATCAGTTTGTTTTAGTTAAAAATTCCACGTCCCTTTTCCAGTCTTCAGCCACATCCTCCACAAAAGGCATTAAAGGCATGGAACTGCAAACTTTTCCCGACACGATTCCTGCCACTGACTGGCACTTCATGACTCTTTATCGTGTATATGTTCACTTGTGTACCCATAGTTGAATGGCAAACAAAAGTTAAAAACAATTAGCAAATCTCGGTGGGGATTCCACGGGGATGGAAGTTGACTTTTGTGCAGTTTTTGCAGTTCATGTTCTTATTCAAGGTAGAAAATGACGCTGCCATGACCTATGGTTTCAATTTCCGCTTGAGCATGAGCATGAGCATGAGCATATTGATCACCCGTGGTTTGCTACTTCGTTATTGATCGAGACCAGCTGAAATTGCACAGAGAACCAACAGAATGTCACCTGGGAGTAGTGAATCATTCTCAATGTGCAATTCCTGGTGGTCTCAGTTTTTGGATCAATACCGACGCTGGCCACGCCCGTGTAGATCAATTAGGGAAGGGAAGGAATGTTAGTTGGATACTTGTTGCTGCAAGAGGCCGTATATACTACTGCACCCCCACAAGTATCTCAGGGAAGGAGTTTGTTAGAGGGAAAGGGTTTGTTCGTAGGTCCATCTTGGTAAATGGTGATTATAAGTCCGTTTTTTAATTGTTTAGTCGTTTTCGATTTACTCTCCTATCAGCCGGCTGACTAGAGATGTGGAATGAACTTATTTAGGTTTGAATGCTGATTTAAACCAACAGTAACGATGCTATTGGGGACACGCGTGTGGTTTGTTTCAATGTAAAACACATATATTAGTTCACTTTGTTTGCGCTGTCTGTGGAATGCACGCTGCATGCAAGCAGAAAACAATTATATGATCCAAAGAAAACAAATTTTTGTTATAAGTTATATTGTCCAATTGTGACACTATCTCCTCTTGCATTCGAATCCGGAACTACACTTTACTTCATTACTCTGAAACACAATTGCTGATCGCACGCGGAGCTTTGAAGCGCATTGTATACACCAGAGCACGCGCGTTTAAGCAAATCAGATATCAACGAAAGCTACGGCTAGGATTGCCTTCCGCGGAAGCTACCATTTGAACCATATTTTTATTCTTGTGAGTCTTACCGCGTCTTACCACTTTTTGTATGTCTTAAGCAAGCATCACACCAGCGATGCCACTGGCAATAATAAATGTACAATCAACCCCGCCGCCAGGAAACTCGGCCGAACTGGAGCAGAGTCGGAGCGTCCGCGGGCAAGTCGTACGACAGATTTGGCAAACCGTCTCACAAACCCGTCGCACAACCTGCCCACAGACGCCCCGACCCCACATCAACCCGACCAAATCCCCCGGGGGCGGAGCCAATGCCGCACTACACGTCAGAGCGTGTGTGGGGCCCCTGATGTTCATAGCACAGACACTGACAAATGGTTCGCACCCACCTCACACACACCTATAAATATTCACAAACATCTTAAACATTCACACTCACTATTTTATCTTGAGTATTTAATCTATATATAAAGATTTAAAATTCTTGGATTCTTGTATGTGTGCGTGTAAAAGCCACGCAAACGCTTTTTCAACCGCAGAACAGAAGGAAGAAGAACACTTTTTCAAAATCTTGCTTTGCGATAGAATCTCTAGCGTATTACTTCTCAAGGCTAATAAAACTGGTCATAGTACAGTGATAAAATGGAAAACCGCTCTCAACTTGTTTATTGCCCCCTGTCAGAAGGTGGAGTTTGGTTTGGGGCTATTCATAAACCACGTAGACTTTTCTGGGGGGAGGGGGGGGGGGGGTTTGACCAAAGTCTACGCTCCATACAAAATTTCAAAAAAATTGTATGGAGAAAAGTCTACGAGGGGGGAGGGGGGGGGGTCTGAGATTTTCAAAACCAAGTCTACGTGGTTTATGAACAGGCCCTTTCAGCGTATACCAGGTGACGGTAATTGCCTCTACGGGAGTCTAGTGCATCAGCTTTGACGAATTAGCCCTACGAATCCTAAGTTTCCAGAGGCAAGTTACAAGATGAGGACTGATTTGGTCGAGTTCATCAGGAACAATTTGCCGCGATACTGGGATCATTTACTGCCTTTCGCTGAAGACCTCATTAAGACCGATTGCTTGGATAACTATGATCGACTCCGGAAATATATAGCTTTGCTGGCCCACGATGGTACATGGGGTGGAGAGGAATCATTATCCGCAGCTTGTGAATTATTTGCTGTCAACATAATCGTATGGCAAAAGTGTACTGGCCGGTCCATCGCGTATTTCTCTAGCGTGGCATCGAATAAGACCATATCCTTGCTTTATACGGGTGCACATTATGACAGTGTTTTGTGGACGACTCAGGTTGCGTTAGGAAATGGGGCAGACGTGCTCTTGGAGGCAAGAGGAGGAGAGATCCTGAAGGTGACACCCTTTTCTGGATGTCCAAGTTCCTTGTATCGGGCTTTCCTACACCAACTCCATATCTCACCTGATAATGACGCCCTCGATACTTTGCAGTTTTCACTGCAGAATTTCTGTGAATCAAAAACTCAGTTTGTAACAAACAAACCAATAACTTTACCCATTTAATTACCCCCCCACCCCCAATTTTTAATTACCCCCAATTACCCAGTGTGGCGTGGAAACCACCAATCAATTTTTAAAGACAGTCCGGTGAAATGATTCAGTGTATTTCATTCTATGCAAATAGTAATGTAAACCTTAGATGTCACAAACAGATACTTTGGTACTAATGGAAACTGCTCAAACTTATAATGCCTTGGCAAGCTTATAATGTCTTTTACAGATCACGAATAGGTTCCAGTTCACTTCATGCTTGTTTTTATCAAGTTGAAGTAATTCTCGCTTAACCTTCCTTGGATATTAAAAAAAACTGACCCATAAGACATAAGAGTGAATATTAATCCGGATTTCAACCATTTCTAGAATTATGCAATTTAGACCAAGATACAATGGTTGTACCGCATTTAAAAGCTTACTGTCTAAAAAATGCATTGGTAGTAGAAAAATCTGGTTGCAATAAAATTGGCCACCGGAAATCTGCTACAAAGAGCAGGAGGTTTTGATTGCGATGTGTGAACAGAAATGCATACAAATCATTTCGGACTAAACATTGGACTCGGAAAAAATGCGACACTTTGTTTTGGGTGTGACTTTTTAAAATTTAATGAAATTTTGATTAACACTAGTTTAGAGTGTTGTGTTTATGTGTGCAAAATTTTATCGCGATTTGTCAAGTAGTTTTCAAGATGCATTCGAAACAAGAAGAGCTACGCCAGCAAATCTTGGGCGCGGTGATCGATAATCCTGGTCAGTCGCACAGATGGATCGGTAAAAGGCTTGGAATCCACCATTCCACCGTGTCCCGCGTTGTGAAGATGTTCTAGGGACAAAGGCCATCGAGCGGCGCGCTGGAAGTGGCCGAAAACCGAAAACAAAATACCCAGATAAGGCGCGAAAGATAAGGCAATACTTTAAGAATAACCCGAACCTTTCCACCCGAGGCGTGGCCAATTGACCATTCGTCGAAGTGGTTCGTCCAGCAGACCATGAAGCGGGCTGGGCCACGTGTTTTTAAGGGCAGGAAGGCGCCAAACCGGACTGACAAGCAAAACACGGTGGCCAAATTGCGTGCGCGGAAGCTGTACCGTGAGTGGCTGGTCAAGCCAGGCTGTCTCGTCATGGACGACGAGACATATATCAAGGCGCACACCAAACAAATTCCCGGCCTCGAGTTTTTTGTCGGTACGTCCCGCATGGAGGTTCCGGAAGAGAAAGATGGACAAATTCGCGAAGAAGTACCTGTTGTGGCAGGCGATCTGCGAGTGCGGACGGTACAGCAAGCCGTTCGTTACAACCGGCACCATAAACGGACAGATTTATCGAGAGGAATGCTTGCAGAAGCGCTTGTTGCCCTTCCTCCGCTCTCAACGTGGTCCCACGCTGTTCTGGCTGGATCTCGCTTCGTGCCATTACGCCAAGCCTGTACGAAGCGAAGGGCGTTATTGTGGTCCCGAAGGAGGCGAACCCGCCAAATACACCAGAACTTCGTCCGATCGAAAAGTTTTGGGCGATAATGAAGAAGAAGTTGAAGAAAAGCGGAAAAACATTCAAAATCGATGATGCTTTGAAGAAAAACTGGGAGAAATTGTGTAAGGAACATGGACAAAGCCTCGCCCAAGATCTTATGAGCAGAGTTAAGAGAAATGTACGAGCATTCAGCTTGGGGGAGGAAATTCAATAAATTAATTATGCCAAAATATAGTTAATATATAGTTATTTAATCCCTGAAAATTTACAAAGTATACAATTTGAAATAATTTTTTGGTGATCATTTTTGTGTGTCTCATTTTTTCCGAGTCGAGTCTTTAGTTGCGTCGTTAAGAACTTTCTTCTTTTGTCTTTTTTCTTTAAAATTACAGCCCCAAGACGGGCGCCCCTCCCCCAACAAGAAAGAGTCTCTCCCTTCCTTTTTCTCCTTCGCCTTTTTCTTCTTTCTCAATCAATCTCCCCCTAAGGCGGTCCTTTTTTCTTTCCCCCACCACATTAAAATTTATAAATTTTTATACATCCGTTTATAAAGCGATACACATAAATCTCTTCACAACGCATATTTGTTTTGTTTTCTTCCCCCCACCCCCTATAAAAATAAAAATTTTGATTGTTTGCCCCCCCTGGCAGAGGTTCTGAAGGGTATGTTTTAGAGGCAGTTCTAGATTGGATTAAAAGAAAGAGATTTTATAATGCCGAATTAAAAACCGTTTCAATACCAAATGTAATCTACAATAAAACTAATTTGACATTTATAAAAACCTGTTTCGTGCCAGTCCCTCTAGACGCTTGTCAAAGCCACTCAACACAATTTTATTCATGTTATAACCGTAGTTATAAATTTTATTTAGTGTCAACAAATTCATTTCGACAAAAGACACTTCTGATTGGAGAAAACATCTACCCATCAGTATTTTCAACGTAAAATATTTAACTCAGTTATATTGATTCATCATAATTTATCACTAGTATCAAAATTCAATTGCCAAATAAAATTCATTGTGTAAAGTGCTTGAAAGAAACTAAGTGCGCCTTCGAAATACGTTGTACTTTCTAATTTATTTTTTATTCAAAAAAAGTTTAATTCTTCGTTGAACTTAAGCTTTTTCGCTCAATCCCTCTTATTTAACCCTTTGTTCATTCCACATAAACTGCTGTATAACAATAAACCGTGTCAATCTTAATATATGGAATAACAATAAACCGTGTCAATCTAGATATATGGAAATTATAAACCTTGGATGAAGATTGGAATAAAAATGGCAGCGGCATTTACATTGATTTTTCATCAGCCATTATTGCTGTTTTGTTTTTATGACAGCATCTATAAAGTAATTTTTGATATGGCATGTTTTGATAAGGCATTTATGAAAATAATTTTGAGGCTTAACTGTTTCTTTGCACAGCTATTTTGCTACATGCAAGACCGTTTAGCTGTCATACAGCTTATATGGTAACCAAGCTGCTGCCAGAAAAGAGTTTTGACAGTACAAGTTACATCAAAACTAATTCCGCAGGAAGAAAATTACAGACAATTGAACGATGCGAAACATGCCTCACGATTATTCCATCTGGATCAACATCTCGGACAAAATTGATGAATGATTAAATCATCATTGTCCGTAACCGACATTTCCGTAAGAACAGCTTTTCCGATAACTTTAAATTCAAATGATCCAACCAAGAGGTTTCCAACAGCATTGATTGCTTGTCACTTCCCCCAAAGTTCCTCTGATTACTCAGTGATTATAAATATACTCCTGATTATTCGTGATTACTCATGATTACTCATGATTACTTGATGATTACTTATGATTTCTTGCGTGATTATTTGATAACTCAGGGAGAACAAAGGTTATTGTGATAACTGATGATTACTTATGGTTACTCATGATTATTTGTGATTAATCATGATTACTTCTGGTTACATGCGTGATTCTTGATAACTTCCCTAAAATTGCACATTGCTACCCAAAAAAAAGGGTTATTTACATGACTGTTTCGGTTATCTTTATTCAAGGTGTTACTCGAAACCAAATGTCAACTGTTTTTAATTAAAAGGGATGCATAAAACCTATATTCGGTATATTTTAATAAAAAAATTATCATTTTCAACATTTTCAAAAAATTCATATATATTAATGAACAAAAAAAAATAGGCAGTAAACATCTTAAGATCTTAACCAGCATAAAGGACATAACTTCAAAAAAATAAGCAGAATCGAAAGGGGGGGTCCTTCGAGAAAATCAACGTTTTATGTTTTTTGAGCATGAATTTACGATTTTTTTAGTTTCAGTATATTTTTTTTCTTGAAGAACACTTCATTACCTACAACTTTTTTAAGACAACATTTTGATCAGATGAGTAGTTTGCGAAAAAAAAATTCTGAGAAAATAAAATCCACATTTTATATACGCCCTTATAGAAAATGAGTCCAGGATAATTTTGGATTTTTTATGGAAAACGTAATTTTGGATAGAAACCAACATATGGACAAAATTTCATTCAGATCGAAAAGAGTAGGGTCCAACCAGTTTGCTATTCTGGTTGGAAATGTGCTTAATAATCAAATAATCATGAAATCATGAGTAAACACAAATAATCATGAGTAACCATAAGTAATCATCAGTGTTTGTGTTTAATCTGACATCCATCGGCCGAAAGTATTATAGAAAAAATATATACACAACAAACAAATGAGCCAACAGAGCAACCTGAATTAATAAAAAACAAAAACAAAAAGAGACCCCCCAACACCCGACCCCATATTCAAAATCTCCGAGAGCCCCCCCCCTCCCAGATAACATTTCCAACAAAAACACCCCCCCCCAAAAAAAAACCAAAAACATTTGAATAAAGGCAAAGCAAAACACATCCAGACTCGGACATTTAAAATTTCCAAACCAGGCACGTATTTAATATTATATGAAAAAAAAATTATTTTTAAACAATTATAAACAGAAAAATCCCCCCCATGAACAGAAAGATCCCCACCAACACAACCTTTTTCTTCTTTAAAAAAAAAAAAATTTGCCGTTGTTTATTAATTTTAAAAAAAAATGGGGATATCCTACTCACACCAAGGGGTTTCCAACAAGTTTTGAAGTGACAAGTAATCAGAGATTACTTTTATTTCCGCAAAGTAATCATATAATCGTGGGTAATCACAATAATCAGGAGTAATCATAAGTACTTATAAGTAATCATTAGTAATCATAAGTAATCATAACTAATCATATATAATCAAAAGTAATCTTTGATAAATAATCAGAAGTAATCTTTAGTAATCATAACTAATCATTAGTAATCATAAGTAATCATACATTTTTTTGAATGTTTTATAGAGATTTTCAGCTCAGGCTGGTTCATCTCCCGTCGTAGTTACTGAAACACCTCTGTGGGTGTTATTCGTAACTTGTCTCGGGGTGAGATTTGAACTCGTGACTTTGGCGTGAGAGGTATGGAATGGATGTTAAACACTACGCCGGGGTCGCCCCCTAATCATAAATAATCAATGGTAATCAATCCAGTAAACAGTTGGAAACTGAATTAAATGACTTTCGATTTTACACTTGTTCTATAAGGTATATATAATGTCGGAAGTAATGCGCTTTATAGCGCATCCGACGCGCTATACAGTGCGCTACTTCCCAAGTAACACACAAAACATCTTTTTACAATGATTAATAATTGTTGGTTTAATAAATGTTTTATAAATGTATTGCAAAACATGCCTAGTTCTGATCGGGTTGGATCTCTCGTATTCTATTTATCAATCTGACTAACGATTGTGCTAAAAATACTTTTTCCACTGCTGGGCGTGATTTATACTTTATCATTGTTCTTAAAACCATTGTTCCACACAATTATAAAACATTAACAGGACAAGATTTTATGGGTAGTTCTAAACACTGTTGAATTTACATTACACCAATCATGTTCTGCAAAACGTGTTTTTATTTTCATAGAGATGAATGTGTTGTACAAGATTGTGGTTTTACTGCCAACGGGAAGCATATCATAGATACTCGCAGTTTACTTTTCAACAATCGGAGTTGGCTTAGCAAAGAAGCTTCAAACCTATCACGCCAAGGACTAGTGCTCAAATCCCACGCTTGGCGTTGTTATATTTTTGTATGATAATGATTTTTCATCCATTTTATGTTTTAAAAGGCTTCATTTTTGCGCTTTTAACGTCATATTAAAGTATAACATAGTTGTGTTATACACTTAAATTGATTACCTTTATTTGTCGTTTAACAGTACCTTCAACTTGTTTATTAAAAGCTGTGTTGCTTGGGTTCAGACCAAATTTCAGACACTATATATCAAGGGGTTCCCAACAGCATTGATTACTAGTCACTTCCCCCAAAGTAACTCTGATTTCTCAGTCATGGTGATTCCTGATGATTACTTACTACTCATGATTATTCGTGATTACTCATGATTACTCATGGTTGTTTGATGATTACTTATGATTATTTGCGTGATTATTTGATTACTCAGTGCTTACTTAGATTATTGTGATTACTTGATTTCTTGAGTGATTATTTGATTACACAGTGATTACAAAGGTTATTGTGATTACAGATGATTACTTATGACTTTTCAGGTTATGTGCTAGGTTTTCGACGGCTCAATCTTTGTGATTTTTCATGGTCAAGATGTTGTTAGGTAGGAAATAAACCATTAACCACCCTGGTCATCTCTGGCCCTCGAAATGTCCTCCGGAGAAACCCGTAATACACACGTAGAAATTATGAATTTTACTCGATACGTAATTCATGTTTGTAAAAAGCCAGTGAACGTAAAGAACGATTTCGTGTAAAATTATGTCTCCTGAAACTGACAAATATTTACGCAAATCGACGAAAAATGTGTTAAATTGAGTTTTTTTTTTTTCTCATTTCATTGATTCTTATATGCTAACGGACGCTTGCATGTGTCGGTCTCAGGGAACAGAAATTTACATGACATTTTGGTAGTGTGCCGGAACTATTCAATTTTTGCGCCAAAATCATAATTTCGACGGCATAATCTTCGTGTTTTTGTCATACCTAAGATTTTTTTAGGTCGAAAGTAAACCATTAACCACCTTGGTCTTCGGTGGCCCTCGGAACGTCCGCCTGAGAAACCCGCAATGCTGATTATCCAATTTTTGTACCCAAAACATGATTTCCACGGCTCAGTCTTCGTGGTGTTTCATGCTCATGATTATTTAGGTCGGAAATAAACAATTGAACAGCCTGGTTATCGGTTGCCCTCGAAATGTCTTCCAGAGATACCCGTATTATAGAACAAATCAAATTTCATATCAAAACTATTAGTTTGACGGCTCAACCTTCTTGATTTTTCATGCTTATTACGATGTTATCACTGAAATTGATCATTAACAACCCTAGTCCTTTAGGGTCACCAGATTGTCCCTCAAATAAACCCGTATTACGAGACAACTCATTTTAAACACCAAATCCAAGCGTTTGATAGCTCAATCCTCGTTGATTCTTGAGTACATCCGTTTGCGCATTTACTTTTAAACTTAAAAATAACCGGAGTCACGTGAAATTTGGCGCAAAATTGCTGGCGATTTTGCTTTGGTTCGACGGTTTGACATTTGGTTTCGACTTGCACCGTGAATAAAGACAATCTAAATAGTCATGTAAATAACTCTTTTTTTAGGTAGCAATGTCCAATTTAAGAGAAGTAATCAAGAATCACGGATGTAATCATAAGTAATCATCAAATAATCATGAGTGACCATGAGTAATCATAAGTTATCATCTGTAATCACAATAACCTTTGTTATCACTGTGATCACGCAAGTAATCATAAGCAATAATCAATTAATCATGAGTAATCTTGAGTTATCACGAATAATCATAAGTAATCATCAGTAATCATGAGTAATCAGAGTAACTTTGGGGTAAGTGGCATGTAATCAATGCTGTTGGAAACCCCTCGACTCACACATTTCGATAGGGAATCGATTGTATTCACTACGGCACAATGCACGCGGAGATTTTATGAGTTCACTGATAGTTCAATTTGAATTACGAATTATTGTTTGATTTTTTTTTCGCGAAAACGACGCAGCAAAATCAAAACACGTCAATTTCCAATTATTAATTTTATATCAATCGAGTAACGATAAGTATTCATCAGTAATCACAATAATCTTTGTAATCACTGAATAATCAAATAATCACGCAAGTAATCATAAGTAAGCATCAAGTAATCATGAGTTATCACAAATAATCATGAGTAATCACGAATATTCATGAGTAATCATAAGTTATCATAAGTAATCACAATAATCTTTATAATCACTGAGTGATCAGAGTAATTTTAGGGGAAGTTACAAGTAATAAATGCTGTTGGAACCCCCTTTTGATATATAGTGTCTGAAGCTTGGTCTGAAGTAGTGTACTATATAGCGCGTCGAATTCGCTATATAGAGCATTACTTCCGACATTATATCTAACTTATAGAACAAGTGTAAAATCGAAAATCATTAAATTCAGTTTCTAACTGTTTACTGGTTTGATTATCATTGATTATTTATGATTTCTTATGATTACTTATGATAACTTATGATTATTTATGAATACTCCTGATTATTGTGATTACCTACGATTATATGATTACTTTGCGGAAATAAAAGTTATCTCTGGTTAATTGTCACTTCAAAACTTGTTGGAAACCCCTTGGATCCAATGGCTCCAAGCGGCTCTACTGGCGGTGGAACGGTGGGTGCGGTCATTGTCAACAGACAAATACTGTTGTTTTTTAATGGTTTTTTTTTAACTTAGTTAATGGGTAGTTGGCAAATCACTATTCAGAATGCCTAAGAAGTTATCTTAATTTTACGCTTAAACGTGTGAATTGTTTTCACTTTTTTAAGTTTGTTTGTTTGCGAATCCATCTTTGTTTTATTTTATTATGACAACAACGGTAGAGCAGGTTATCATACTCTTTATGTAGTTCAAAATGCTACAATATATGCTGTATGCTCTCTTCAACAACCAAATGGCTTAATGATGGTTTTTATAATGATAAAGCGTGCTTTTGAAATATTTTATCATGACTCTCTCAAGCAAATATGAACGAGCTTTATTATTGACTCACTGAACGGTTTTATGAGGGAATAGATTTCCTCGTCAATTATTTTAAAAGCTAGACTGTTTTGGACTTCACCTTTTTGCTAGAAAAGGTTATAAAAACAACCAAAAGTAAAATAATTAACTATACATCGCATCATTGAAAGCCAGTTTCAAACAAAATGGCATGTGTATTGCAGTAATAAAGCCCTTATAAATAAGAACAAAAGCTAAAAGGCAGTAGTATTGTTACTCGGGAAATGAAGCGCTAGATAGTTGCCGTCTTCGGCAAAGTTTTCATGTATGTCATTTGTCGTCTTTTGACATTATCATGGCGACCCCGGCGTAGAGATAAACATCCATACCTCTCACGCCAAAGTCACGAGTTCGAATCTCACCCCAGGACAAGCTACGAAAATACCCAAAAGGTATTTGAGTGGCTACGACGGGAGATGAACCAGCCCAGGGCTGAAAATCTCGATAATCAAGGAACTAAAAAAAAAACTTTATCATATTAGTTCCAGATATTGCCGCAGAGATGGCGCTGTAGTCTATATTTGCCAAATAAAGCTCTAGAGGGTTGTCGTCTTCGGCTAAGTTTCTTAGTATGTCATTTGTCGTCTTGTGAGTTTATCACATTAGTTCCAGAGCTTGCCACTGATATGGAGGATTGGCAAAGATAGGCTGCAGCATCATCTCTGCGGTACAATTTCGAACTAATGTGATGTTTCAAGTGTCTTCATTTTATATTCTCAAAAACTGAAGACGACAACTCTTTAGAGCCTCTTTTGGCAAACATAGACTGCAGTGCCATCTCTGCGGCACAATTTGGAACTAATCTGATAATATCTAGTGACTACATTTTACATTCTTATCTCGAAAGCTTTATTTGACAAAGATAGACTGCAGCGCCATCTCTGCGGCAAAATATGGATATAATTTGATAATGTAAAATTACTTTATTTATATTCCAAACAAGTTTGCCGAAGACGGCAACTCTCTAGAGCTTCATTTGGAAAAGAAAGATTGCAGCGCCATCTCTGCAGCACGATTTAATAAATAATATGATGACATCAAAAGACGATTCGTTTTGCACTGAGAAACTTTGCTGAAGACGTCGATTCTCTACAATGAGTCTGTAATGTTTTATATGCATTTCTGTTAACACAGCCAAACTAAAACTTCCTTCCCTTTGTAGTAGATTCCCGGGGGACAATGTTACAGGAATCAGTATTTTTTTAGTTCAATGCATTTTTGAGACCAGAATCTTTCAAATGGCGCGTAAATGCGAAAGGTTGAAGAACAGGTCAATATTGACCCTAATGTCTTATGTGTAACTTTTTTTGTACAACCAACTTAAACTGTGTTTGTGTCTGTTCAATCTAACACCCATGGTAGAAATCAGTATGCAACAATCCTTTAAGTGGCCATTGAAAGCTGCTTTAAACCGGGAGCTGGGAAGTGATAATTCTACTGCACTTCCAACAGCCCATATTTGAATGTCTGGAGAATCACGCCTGTTTTGAGGTCACTTTTACATACCATAAGCCCCACATGTGAACATTACCAACATCATTTAGATAAGGGAACTGCACCACACTTCCAGATTTGGAAATGTAAAATGTCCAAACCAGGCACGTATACAGTATGATTTTAAAATTAGATTTTTGTTTTTTGATTTATAATCAGATTGATCTCACCAACGGCTGCCTCCAAAATAACAGTAGCTTGTTCATTCATAAAAATGAACTCTTTATTTGTTCCAAATTTATTCATATTTACATTTCATGTTAATCTAGGTGCTCCAGCTACTACCGAAGCGTATCAACCTTAATTGTTAAAATATGTGTAAAGAATTTGATGCCTCTTTGAGCAAGATACTCCACGAGAAGTTTAAATCCGATCAAGGTTTCAGCCAAAACACGGCATTCACCCCGACGACCAATTTGAAAGGAAAATTTAGAATCTTTAATGAAATTCGTGAGTTCCTTACGGAGCCCATGAAAATAAGATGTTGTTACCACAATGCGAAGACATTTGGAGCGGAAACGGGTACCGCCCAACCACATCGAAGCATATCTGTTGGTGACAAAAGCATGCCAGGTGCGAAGTTATTAACTCCCAGACTTTGAGAAGCTTCTTGAGATGAATCTTCAAAATTGCTTCATGATTTTGTACCACTTGTAAATAACACCGGATGTCAGCTCGCCGAATATTCCCAGTCGATGTTGCTTCTTCGACTTCAGCAATTCGGTTCATTTTGATTAAGCTATGAAGTTACCGAACTTCGTGGAATCCCAGAGCATCATCGTCCTATGATTGCTCCGGTGATATTTGCTGCAAAATTTAGCCAAGTTGATTCCACTAAAACCTTGCCTCACCATCACCTGATCAATATGTAATTTTCACGATTAGTATTAGTTCTATAGAGGCTTAATGCTCCAAGAGGGCGGTAAGGCACACCTCTTATTTTCTTAAGAATGAGGTTTTCTAAGTGCTTTATCTTCATGTTCTTTTATTATCCACTGGGACCAATCTCATTGTTTGATTCCAGTCAATGCCAAGGTGGGCGCTATGGAAGGTGATATTTATGACAGACAGATCGCCGTCAGCGATTTTTTCTTTATTTTTCGAAATCACTGCCTACTGGCAGTATAAATGGAGTTAAGGAGATTTTAGGCGATAGCTCCATTCTATCACTCCCAAGGTATCGAGGAAATGTTGGTTCAGGGGATTGGACGTGGGTGGAGGCTTAATTCGTGTGATGTCTTTCTTCATGTCTAATTGTTATTGGGCTGAGAGACAACAATCTTTGTGAAAGTGGATAAGATTACCAGTACGCAGATTACGTAATTTGGTTTTATTCTGAGCATCGTGGAATCCGATCAGAGCTTTATGATTCCCTTTGGGCTCCAGGTAGACAACCCAATGTACCAATTCAAGACATTTAAGCTGTGAGCGATCTGAAATTCATGAAACTTATGCATGTGTTTTTCACCACCACTAATCTAAGATTGTAATTTGATTAATTCCTTTAACATGAGGTAACACAAATTTGGAGGACTATGTGCTTGTGTGTTTCTTTTTTTTTTAATTTATTTTAAAATGTTCAGTTCAAAATTTGAAATTTGAAGTTGTAGATATCGGAATACAGTTGTTCTGTATTATTCGTTGCAATTCCTTTTTAATGGTGTCGGCTCGCAAGGCCCACAACCAACCCCACTATCTCGCAGGAGGACCATCGTGATGCTGCTGTTTAACAGTCCCAAGCACCACCAAGACTTTCGGCTTTTGTATTTAGAGTCCTGGGCGCACTAACAAGACGGTGACTCAGCCGCTCCTAACATGGAAAACAGACGCTGTTTTGAGCCGCCCCTAACATGGAGAACAGACGATCAAAAAGGTGAAGGCTTGGACTTTTACCCTTATTTTTAAAAAGTGGGGTGGCTCGCTTTTGTCAGGGCTGCTTTCGAATAAGGTCTGTATCCACATTAATCCGGACACCTTCAAATCATTGTAACTTTTGAAATATTGCACGTAGGAATGAAAAAAATCACTGTGGTATAGCTGAGAGTCTATGATGAAAAAGACTATGATTGATGTTTACATTTAATGTTTAGTATTCAAGATGGCGACGAAAGAAAAACAAGTACGCGAGCGAATTTCGTACGGGCGTACGGCAAATCCTGACCTGTCAATACGGGACCTTGCAAAAACATTGGATTTGCCTAAACTCACTGTTCACGATCCTGTCATGGAACGAAAGGTGAAAAGGATATTACCGAAAAACCCAAATCTCTCCATTCGAACGGTGGCTCGTAAAATAGGGATGTCGCCTGGTTTTGTCCAAAAATCAAAACAACGTTTGGGACTTAAGTCGTATAAAGTAAAAACAGTTCCAAATGGCAAAATCACGGGCTTGACCTTTGTACTGCGAATATTTGACGAAGATTTCATGCGTTGTTATGGACGATGAAACTTAAAGGGCGATACGGTCAAAATTTGGTCAATATCAACTTGACGTATTTCTTTCAATTTTGCATTTAAAAAACCTGAACACCCCTCATTTTTAAGGTGTGTGTGTGTAGAATGTTGCTCCTATTTTGATTTTGGAATTCACTCTTCAGTTGTCAAAATGCTGTCCAAGCAAGAAGAGCAGCGTATCAAAATTTTGCTCGCGCATCGCGAAAATCCGAGCTACTCGCACGCAAAGTTGGCAAAATCGCTAAAAGTTGCCAAATCAACCGTTACAAATGTAATTAAAGTGTTTGGGGAACGTTTGTCGACAGCCAGGAAGTCTGGATCGGGGGGAAATCGAAAACCGGAAGCCGCTGAGACGACAAAGAGAGTTGCCGGTAGTTTCAAGCGAAACCCTAACCTATCTCTCCGAGATGCCGCAAATAAGCTGGGTGTATCGTCTACAACCGTGCATCGAGCCAAAAAACGAGCCGGACTATCGACTTACAAGAAGGTAGTGACTCCAAATCGCGATGATAAACAAAATACGACGGCCAAAGCGCGATCCCGGAGGCTGTACACGACGATGCTGACGAAGTTTGACTGCGTGGTAATGGACGACGAAACCTACGTCAAAGCCGACTACAAGCAGCTTCCGGGACAGGAGTTTTATACGGCAAAAGGAAGGGGAAAGGTAGCAGATATTTTCAAGCACACGAAACTGTCAAAGTTCGCAAAGAAATATCTGGTTTGGCAAGCCATCTGTACCTGTGGCTTGAAAAGCAGCATTTTCATAGCTTCCGGGACTGTCAACCAAGAAATTCACGTGAAAGAGTGTTTGAATAAACGTCTGCTGCCTTTCCTGAAGAAACACGGTTGTTCCGTACTGTTTTGGCCGGATTTGGCATCTTGCCATTACGGTAAAAAGGCCATGGAGTGGTACGCCGCCAACAACGTGCAGGTGGTTCCCAAGGACAAGAACCCTCCCAACACGCCAGAGCTCCGCCCAATTGAGAAATACTGGGCTATTGTCAAGCGGAACCTAAAGAAGACCAAAAAACTGCTAAGGACGAGCAGCAGTTCAAGGCAAACTGGCTTTCTGCGGCGAAGAAGGTGGACAAGGTGGCTGTACAAAATCTGATGGCAGGGGTCAAGCGTAAGGCCCGGCAATTCGGATTTGGAAAAGCGGAAGCCTAACTGAATATTTTTTCTGAATTTTATACTAATTGAACTTGAAAAAGAAATTTAATTTGATTTTTTAAATAAACGATTTCACCGATTTACACGCGTTTTCCCTTGACCAAATTTTGACCGTATCACCCTTTACCCAAGTAGCACAACTTGTTTCAATAGAGCAGAAACATCTCTCTTGAAACATATTAGGGATAGTTTTGTTTAGCTATGTACCGCAAAATCATACACAACAGCAACGAAAAAAGCGCAAGGGTGGAGCCTATTTGCAACGTGACGTTGTTTCTACAGAGTTGCAATAGCATTTTGTAAGACTTTCAAATATTGCAAATCGCGTTGCAAAAAAGTGAAATGATACTGATGTTTAAATGAATGCAAGGATAACTTTTTTTTAATGGACATCGTTATCAACCAAACATTCGTGATAAAAATATTGAGAAGTAAAATGATCTGAAAATCGTGTTGGAATAAGTTTATTTTTTAAACGCTTTCAGATTTATGGATCAATTTTCTGTTCTACTTCGAAAAATATTAACGCCCTTGAATAAATCCTCGAGAATAGAGCATTGTTTTAGAATTTGAAACAGAACAATTTATGTTAAATTATGTTTTCATTTGTAAAAATCAGATTTCTGAATCATTCGAATCGTAAGTCATTACAGGTTCATGTTGGGTTCAAACTGTGGAGGAATGAGTGAAATTTTGTAATCTCATTTTGTATTGCAAAATGTTGGCATATGGCGTCTTCGAACAAACCAAATACACAACCGGCTAAAATAATTATGAATCCATTCTCAACACGTGAAGTTCTTCGATGATATTTATCTATATAGACAACTTTAAATTACAGCTATCTGAACAATAGCGACAGTAGTAGTTTGATAGTGAGTTTTCTTTGTTTACGTATACCTGATTTATTTAGAATTAAAAACTAGTGAATTCCACATAATCAAATATAAATAAATTTAATGTTAAATCAAACTAATAGCTGCTTATTTGTTCAAAGGATATACATAACGTACTGAAAAGATGATGCTTGACTGGCATTACAAGTAAAACAACAATGTCGTATATGCCTTCAACAAAAGTGTTCAATTCATTGGAACAAAGAATTAGAATAATTCAGAAGCCACACCATGTTTTTTTTTACTTAAAAACTGAAGAACAATTGACTGGGAACGGAAACGGAATAATAAAATAAAATCTTAGTAGGGGAAAGTGCTCTAATGTGGGCCTATAGATCTAGAATTCGGCCTATTGTTAAAAATTGCCTGTCTTTAATTTTTCTTCATACAGCCATTCCATAAAATACCGATATAGTGGGTCTCAGAATTTCGTGAAAATTAGCATTTTTGTTCCTTATCACAAAATATTAGATATGTATTTTTTTTTTTTTTTTTGCATTAGGGTGACCATTTCCATGTTAGGCCAGTTTCAAAAATAGATTTTTTTTTAGTTTTCTCGAAAATGACCTTTTTCAGGAAATCATAACTTTTGAATCACTAAACCGATTTCAAATGTTAAAACACCAATTGAACGATAATTAAACATACTCTAAAGAAAATATAATGGCATTGAAAAATTGCAATTTTGAACTGTAAAACATTGATTGTATTTGTACTTTGAGATTTTCATGGTTTCCGACTAGAGGACGCTGTACGATTTTTTTTTTTTTCTTGAAAATTTAGACTGTTTTATACAATATATCAAAAAATTAGATGAGAATGTTTTTTCGTTTTCGAGATATATTTTTTTGAAGTAATCAAGTTTTGGATTTTTGCACCATACTCATATGCGACTATCATGTGTCTCCATTGATTTATGGTGACTATAACATAGTCATATTATATTATCTACACTTATTTCAATTTCAGATTCTAGACTACCATGAATTTCCCAAAGACTTGAATCAAATTTATAGATTGCTGTTGGGTATCATAAATTGTCACTGGGATTCGTAAAATTGTTAATAAAGATGCATAGGGTATCAAGTAGAGTATTAAGAAATTAAATTTAGGAAATGCATTTTTCACGGACAATACGACTACCCAAATGCCAAAATGGTGCAGGCACACCAAATAACCGATAACGACATACATAATAATAATGTATTCATGCGTATATCCTACTTCTGCTGTTATAGGCTTGGTTATGAATACTTCAACAAGTCAATGACTACCTAGGCGGATTATTATTATAGCCTTTATTATTGTGTGTTCAGCTGTTGTGGCTGGTCATAGCCACACGCTAAGCTCAGTTTACCCATCATCGCAAAAAAGTGCACATACTCATTTATGGGTAAAGTTAACTTTACCCATATTTGAGTAAATTTGTATGGGAAAAAATACCCAAATATGGGTAAGTAGTAATTTACCCATAAATGTTTATGTACACTTTTCGCAATTATGGGTATTCTTCACCCATATTTAGGTAAACTGATCTTAGCGTGCACCTGAGCACATGGTATATTGATATATTGTGTAAAACAGTCTAAATGTTCAAGAAAAAAAAATCTTATAGCGTCCTCAAGTCGGACACCATGAAAATCGCAAAGTACAAATACAATCACTGTTTTACAGTTGAAAATTCCAATTTTTTAATGCTATTATATTTTCTTCAGAGTATGTTTAATTAACGTTCAATTGGTGTTTTAACATTTGAAATCGGTTCAGTGATTCAAAAGTTATGATTTCTTGAAAAAAGTCATTTTCGGGAAAACTAAAAAAATATCTATTTTTGAAACCGCCCTAACATGGAAATGGTCACCCAAAAAACGCCCTAACATGGAAATGGCAGATCATGATGGCATCGATCACAAGTAAAGTGCGACAGTTCGTTCGAAACGGTAAAATGTAATTGCTTGTCATATATCGTTTGAAAGCTGAATAAATACCCTTTTGTTTGACGTTTTGATCAACCGTGTATGTTGTTTGATTCTTGAGTTTTGATCACTTGAATGCGTCCAAATTTACTTTGAATCGGGCTTTAGGTTATAGTTGGGAACATAGCAACAATTTTGTCCTAAAAATTGTGTCTACGGCTTTCTTGTAAAATCAATCAATAATTCAAAAACAGCTTATGTTCATTACGCACAACTAGTAGTCTCACAACTGTTTATTTTATTTGGGAAGATAATTTATTTCAGCTTTACGTAGGTAGCTATTTTATTTATATTAATTAGTAAGAACACCCGAAAATGAAAATATTATGCTCTCACTATTTGAGTGATCCTTGTTTAAAACATAAATAGTAATAGTCTCTACTATAAAAATCATAGCTTATAGAGGTTGCATAATGAACACTTTAAGCTATTTTCTTTGTTTGGCCTATACAATAACCACAACCTCTAGAAATCAATCCTTACCTAATTTTATCAGATTTTGTATTGATTATTTTTTCATTTATAATATGCAATGATCGCATAATATGCAATGATTGATTACATTTTTCATTCTAACTCATGAAATATTTTAGCTGTAAGCTATATGTAGCTAGTTATACACTTGCTTAGGTACGTTTAATAAAACGATTCGTAGTATGTATCACGAAAGGCTACACAACTCAATCCATAAAGTCAGAAATTTTCGAGGGATATGGATTTAATGTCGGTCTATAAGCATCATATTGGGTCTATTCATGGATGCAACTTCGTCCCATTCGATCGATTTTTGATTAAGTGCAGTCTTCGTACGGTTTTTTTTTCCTGATTTAACGATTTCAAGCACGTTCAGCTGTATTCGCTTTTTCCAACAAAAAAATTGACAAAATAAATTAAGCTAAAACTACTTTGAAACACTTAAGAGATTATCACATATGATGTATAGGCCCTTCGATAATAAAAACATAATAATTCACTCTGCACACGGTTTGTACCTTTGGTTTGTGTTTAGATGAGCCATTTGGAAAATATACAACCGAAACTCATACATTTCCATTGAAAATTTTACCAATAACAACATTTTTACTAAGTTATTCAGACAACAGGACATAGTTGGGTACAAAGAAAAAAATATGTCCCTAACATTGGGTCCACGGTTTTCTCGTTACATCATTGTTATTTTATCGATTTGAACATTATATAGAACAGTAGTCATTCATTGTTATTTTATCTATTTGAACATTATATTGATCTATATTGAACAGTAGTTTATAACGTGTGACTATTTTCTGTACATCTAGACTGCATTATTTGGTTTATCGGTTCAAGTTAGCCAAATTTTGATCATTCGAAAATCATAGAGATAATCTGTTCAGCTTAACCAGTGAAATCATGTTGTCTTAAAAGTTAAGAAAATCCGAAAATACACAGAAATGAACAACAGTAAGTTGATTAATAATGTCTTAATTGCTTGGATTTAAATCCGCCATCTTGATAGCAACATAATTTTGTTGATTTTCGCTGAATTAATGCCATATTTGGTACATAGGCCGAATGAAGGAGCTAGACTAACATTACATCCCCTTACTATATCAAAACACATGTGGTCGGTAGTGTACATTTCATTTGGATATATTTCAATTGTCATCACTGTTGTGGTAATGTGCAATTGAACGTTGCAAGAACGTAACATTATTTGTTGACATTATGTTGCGTTCTCATTACGTTGCGCATGTGGCTCAAAAAACGCATTTTGAAAACCTTAAGTATCAGAAAGCTTCATTGGAACAAGAGTGTACCTTATTTGTTATGTTGCACTGGAGGTCAAAATTACTCCATAATAAACATCACATACACTGGAAAATATAAAGTATGCAACGTCATGATAAAGTTTACTTAGCTGCAAGTTTACAAAGACAAACAGGTCTCGACTAACTCCAATGTTTGTTTTGAATCGTCTTGGCAAACCATTGGAGCAACACCAATGAAATATCTAGTACATCGTATACGTGAAATACACTCTGCTGTAACAAAATATGCTTTTTGTTACTGCAGATTTACTTAAATGAAACATGAAAACATAGTATTGAATATTAAAGATGTTTTGTGTGCTACTTGGGAAAACATAAGTGCTTCAACAAAACCCCATCTCAAATCTCTTACCATACCTGGCGCTGCGAGTTTCCACTCCATCATCGCCACACAAACATACATATGAAGACGACGACGACGACGACAACACAAGAAATATGACCCCTGTTTTATTTTCCCATTTTCCACAACCATGTACGCACACATACTTGCAAATGCACATGTACATACATATTCATACTCATTACTTCAGTTTGGTACTTGAATATTTCGTGTGCTCACTCGCTCGCACTCATGGTCACGTTTCAATTTTCCTTCCAGGTCAACAGCCGTACACCACGTACTTGTTTCTGGGCAATGTGGCCGCATCGGATCTGCTGACGGGATTCGCCGTACTTTATGGCCAATACGCTCCGAAGGAAATCCGTGGCGAGGACAACTGCGCCATTCTGATAGGTATGTAGCGGAACGACGGTCAGTGATGGTAGGATTAATTTATCCTTCGAGGAATTTCTCGTGCCGGTTTCGAAATGTATTCATCAAATTGGATGTCCTCGCTTTCCAATTGGTTATGGAAGGCTGAAAGAATTTCTCACATCCGTTGTAGGAGAGAAAAAAATACATCCATTGTCAGATAAGTCTGTAAAGGTTCATTTATATAGAGGTGACATCAGATAATTGTTTTGCTCAATTAAACTGCTCATCAATCACAGGAAGCTTGAGGTTTTGTCAAGACAATTTTGATTGAGGACTGATGTAGCCTCCATGTAAATCCACTCATAGGTTATATGCCGGGCAGATGAAAGCTTGCTGTATGCATTCATATGGCGACCATTTTCACAAACTGTTAGTGTATGATTTCTGCTTCTGCTACATTGATTCAACAACACAGTCCAGCATTTCCACGAATGCCAGCACATCGTATGGATCTTGCTGAGGACAGCACTGATTCGCGGAAGTTTATGGATGGTATGAGTGGATTCTAGGTCAATTAAATTAATACATGTTGCAGGAAAGTATTATCAGAAAATTGGATGAGAATGAATCCTACGAGATTTTTTTTGTGGGATAGTAGATTCGCATATCAAGTTAAATTTCAGGTCAAGGTTTTTTTTTGAGAATATGAGAGGACCTTTTTTCACTCTCAAACTAATACTTCGATCAATTCAAGTTTTCATGATATTTTTTGTTTCCGTCTGATAGACAAAATTAACAAATTTGTTTTGTAAATTGACGATTTACGATAGTCCTCTTTTGCCTCTATGGAGTAAGGTGATCCGAAAAAGAATGTTATACCAAATGAGAGATTATTGGAATCCCAGATAGAAGATGTCCCGAATCGGCGATAAGTGATCCTTTAATATGAGGTAACAAAGATCAGCGGGGTAACATTGATCAGTTTGACCCGCACCAGGAATAGATCTTTTAATTCACAATTCAAATTTAGTAAATATATCATTTTCAATTGATACTTTTTACTAAATATGAATTGTGTCCCTTAATCTTCCAATTTTAAGCTTGTAAAAGCAAAAGCGTTTGATTAAATTTTCGATTTATTGGTTACAAAAATTAAAGCTTAGTTGCAGAACCTTGATAATTCAACTTCCGGCGAAAATCGGTTTGAACTTGTCTAGTAGTGAACATATAAAATTAACCGATTTTTTTCTGAGACAGGTTTATTTTTATGTGAATTAAGAACATCAAATCATAGCGGCAAACATACTTTTGCATATAAAACTATAAGGGACAGCCCAATGAGGTTGTACGCAAAGTTGACGTAGGACTACGTAGCAATGTGTAATGAATTTTATTATTATTATTTTTAATTGCCTGTCTTAGAATAGAGGCTGCATTGATCGATTGGATCAAGAAGCCTTGCCGAAAATCAGTGTATAACACACGCAGGGCTGGTAGCAGGTCACTTTTTAGTGACTTGGTCGCTATTTTGAGTCTAGTCACTAAAAAGTCACTATTTGCATTCAAAAATTTTCAGAAAATGGTCACTAAAGTCACTATTTTCGAACCACCGATTGTAAAAAGTTTAAAAAATCACTTGTACCTACTTATTGTACAATATTGAACCAAACTAAGCGATCTGGCCACACTATATAAAAGCCGAGAAATTTACACCAAAAAACTAAATGCCCTAGTGAACGCTGTCCCGCCTCCTGGGATCCACGATGGGTGACGCTCGTACTCGAAACCAGTTGGTGACGCGAAGGACTACACTGCTCGCGTCACTGAGCCGTACGGAGCAGTTCGTCGAGAACTTCGACGCCGAACGGGATGGGCTCGAGGTGCAAATACGGATTGAAAATTGAAAATTGAAAATTGACATGCTATGGCAATCGCTGGAGGATGTTCAGACAGCTCTCGAGGATCTGGAGGAAACCAACGAAGGTAAAGCGTTAAATTTGCAGTCCGTGCTTCCTTTGAACCCAAGCAGTTCCGGTTAAAAGCCAATCTACAATCCAAACTACCACTCGCAACTATTCCGCAAGCCAATGTCCCCTTTGAACCTCCTACTCGCGCTGTGTCCACCTTAGCTGGTTTAAGGTTGCCGACCATCTCCATACCGGAATTCGACGGCGATTATATGCAGTGGTTGACGTTCTTTGACACGTTCCAAGCATTGATCCACGACAACCAGGACCTTCTTCCGATCCAGAAATTTCATTATCTCCGTGCTGCGGTGAAGGGAGAAGCAGCACAGATCATCGAGACCATCGCCATCAGCGCCGTCAACTATAGTCTGGCCTGGCAAACGCTGATCAACCGTTATTCCAACGAGTATTTGCTGAAAAAACGTCACCTACAGGACCTGTTGGATATCCCTCGGGTGAAAAAGGAAACTTCTGCTGCTCTTC
Organism: Aedes koreicus; assembly: GCA_024533555.2. Taxonomy (NCBI): domain Eukaryota; kingdom Metazoa; phylum Arthropoda; class Insecta; order Diptera; family Culicidae; genus Aedes; species Aedes koreicus. The sequence continues at coordinate 4,176 of JAHHFK020005698.1, read as the reverse complement.
ATTCAACCGTGGACGATTTTCAAAGGCACATCAAGATCCTGCAGCAATTAGGCGAACCAGTGAACTCATGGAGCACCCTACTTGAGCATCTCTTGTGCATGCGGCTTCACGACGATACCATTCGGGCGTGGGAGGACCACGCGGAAACGGTGGGCAACCAATCCTATGCTTGCCTTGTGGAGTTCTTAGAGAAGCGGATCCGGGTGCTTGAATCAGTTTCCGTCAACCATTCTAATTATGCGACGCCACCAGTGGTTTCCAACGGGAATCATCGCAGACTGCCTCCTGTTAAGATGTCTTCGTATTCCACCACCGAGAATTTCACTCCTAAATGTCATGCATGTGATCAGCAACATCTGCTGGTGAAATGTGAAACCTTTGATAAGATGTCTCTCGTCGAACGCCTCCGAACGGTGAATTCCAAACGATTGTGCCTGAACTGCTTCCGCCAAGACCATTTCGCCCGCGATTGTGCCTCGAACTACTCTTGTCGCCTATGCAGGAAAAAACACCACACTCTCCTCCACCCTGGTCAACTTCCAAAATCCAACGGCGAAGGCTCCCAGTCCTCTCCCCAGTCGAATCAAAAGTCAACCCATCCATCAAGTTCATCTTCCAAAACCCAGTCCAGAGTTTCGATGCAGACGGTGTCGATTTTGGACGAACCCACCGTTGTGCAATGCAGCAGCGCGTTACGAAATCCTCAGCCAACCCTTTTCATGTTGACGGTCATTCTCCGTATCGTCGACGCCTATGGGAAGGAACACTATGCCAGAGCCCTGCTGGATAGTGGTTTTCAACCGAATCTGATGTCGGACCGACTAGCCCAACTTTTGAGATTGAAGCGCGAGAAGGTAAACGTCCTCGTCCATGGAATTGGTGAAAAACCCGATCATGCCACAGAGTCGGTTACAACCAATATTCTTTCCTGCAAGAGGAACTTTTCGAGAGATGTAACGTTCCTGATTCTCAAACGGATGATATCTAACCTTCCTGCAGAAGATGCTTCAGTAGACGATTGGCAGCTTCCGAGTGACATTTCCCTTGCTGATCCCAACTTCAACCGTTCCAGCAAGAACGATTTGGTAATCGGAACCCAGCACTTTTTTGACTGTTTCCCTACCGCAGCTCGAATCAAGCTTGCCGAAGGATTCCCCGAGCTGGTTGACAGCGTTTTCGGCTGGATTGTTGCTGGTGGTGCTCATCTTTCTCCTCTGAACCAGAAATCCGTCTGCTGCAAAACCGTCACCACTTCCCTTTCTTCGTTAGACGAGTGCATGGAGCGTTTTTGGAAAATTGAGGAACTGGGGACTAGATCTGCCATGTCGATGGAAGAAAAGGCGTGCGAAGAATTGTTCCAGTCCACTGTTTCCCGGAGCGACGAGGGCAGATGCATTGTCGAACTGCCTAAGCGGCCAAATTTCAACGGAATGGTTGGCGATTCCGAGGCTACCGCAATTCGCCGTTTTGAGATGATCGAGCGGACATTCTCCAAGGACCCTAAGTTGAAGGAAGACTACGACAAGTTTATGGCAGAATACTTATCGTTAGGCCACATGAGACCAGTTCCCGATGGCACTTCCTCTGACTCTAAAGAATGCTTCCTTCCTCACCATCCGGTAATAAAAGAGTCCAGTACGACCACTAAAATCCGGGTGGTTTTCGATGGATCCAGCAAAACTTCGTCAGGATTCTCCCTGAACCAAGCTCTTTGTGTGAGGCCGACTGTGCAAGACGAGCTTCACGATATCGTCATCCGAAACCGCAAATTTCCTGTTGCAATGACGGCAGACGTCGAAAATATGTACCGACAGACCCTGGTACATCCGAAGGACACTCCGCTACAGAAAATCAAGTACCGATTTGAACCCACCGATCCACTCCAATCATACGAGCTTCTCACGAGCACCTATGGACTAGCACCATCATCGTTCTTGGCGATCAGAACTTTATTGCAGCTAGCTGACGATGAAGGACATGCATATACTCTAGCCGCTCCGGCCGTAAGGAAGTCCTTCTATGTGGATGACTTCATTGATGGTGCTAATTCGGTCGAAGAAGCCATCCAACTGCGTGAAGAATTGACCGAAATGCTAGCCAAAGGCGGATTTCCGTTACGAAAGTGGACCTCCAATAAACTTGAAGTTGTGGAAGGAATTCCTACCGATCAGATTGGGACCCAGTCAACTTACCGATTCGACCCCGGCGAGACAGTGAAGACCCTCGGAATCATGTGGGGGCCTGAGCATGACCAATTTAGATTTGACTTTCAAGTCAACCAAGCTGAGCAAGTGACGACAAAGCGAGCAATCTTATCCAAGATCTACCAGTTATTTGACCCGCTCGGGTTAATTGCTCCAGTCGTAATTAGGGGAAAAATTCTGATCCAAGAGTTGTGGTTGGCCTCATGTTCCTGGGATGAAGAAGTTCTGAACCAGATAAGGCAGAAATGGCAAATTTTGTACGAGCAGCTTCCCGTCCTGTCCAAATTCCGCATTCATCGCTATGCTTTCCTACCAAATTCTATAATCCAGCTACACGTGTTTGCAGATGCTTCTGAGGCAGCTTATGGCGCTTGTATATACGACCGCAGTGTGGACCGCGAAGGAAATGTACGTGTCCAGCTATTGGCAGCCAAATCCCGAGTTTCGCCGTTGAAGAAGCTGTCCATCCCCAGGCTCGAATTATGTGCCGCCGTCATCGCATCACAGCTGCATAGCCGGATTGTTGAAGCTCTGCAGATGAACATCGACGATTCTTTCCTCTGGTCCGACTCAACTCTGACCCTACAATGGCTAAGGTCTCCTCCCAGCTCATGGAAAACCTTTGTAGCCAACCGTGTATCGGAAGTACAAACACTCACTCATGGATTCCGTTGGAGTCATGTTTCTGGCCTTGAGAACCCGGCCGACCTTGTATTCAGAAGAATGGACGTCAGCGAGTTCGTGGAGAGCAAGTTATGGAAGCACGGTCCGAAATGGTTACAGCTTCCGAAGTCAGGTTGGCCGAATAGCAGTCAGGCGGAAAGCTGTGAAACCGACGTCGAGCGCAAAGCTGTAGTGATTGCCGTAGCGAGAACTACTCCGTCCTATAATTCGATATTCTCCAGATATTCATCGTTGACCCGTCTGATTAGACGCGTAGCACTCTGTCAAAGATTCTACTACAATCTGCGCTCCAAGGCAAGAACTCAGCCAACCTCTGCTGATCCTGCCAGACAACAATCGCTTTCGGTGGAACAACTAAAGCAAACCAAAACCACCCTGGTTCTGCTGGCCCAAGCAGACTGTTTTCAAGAAGAGCTACGGGAACTAAAACAAGGTCGGCAACTCTCCAAAAAATCCGCCATACGGCTTTTGAGTCCTTTCATTGACATAGAGGGGGTTCTCAGGGTTGGGGGACGACTAAACCTATCGGAACAGCCATACCTATCCAAGCACCCAGCTCTCTTTCCTAGCTTCCATCCTCTAGCTCTGATTGCTAAATCCATCCACAACAAACTCATTCATGGTGGCGGCCACCTGACTCTATCGGTCATGCGCGAGGAGTACTGGCCGATCAACGGACGACGACTTGTGAGAAGCATCATCAGAAATTGCTATCAATGCGCCCAAGCCAATCCCGTTCCGGCAAGCCAGCAGATAGGACAATTGCCAGCCAAGAGAGTCACCATAAGTCGACCATTCGACGTCACCGGAGTGGACTACGCTGGACCATTATACTTAAAGGCCATCCACAAGCGAGCATTGCCTGCGAAGGTGTACATCTGCCTGTTCGTGTGCTTCACAACGAAGGCGGTGCACCTGGAGCTGGTGGGTGACCTCTTCACACCGGCCTTCATCGCTGCGCTTCGACGATTTGTAGCCCGCCGGGGACGGCCTAGCCATCTCCATTCCGACAACGGGAAGAACTTCATCGGAGCAAAGAACGAGCTACACCAACTCTACAGGATGCTGTCGGACAAGTCGAGCGTTGATTGGATTGAGAGGTTCTGCGTGGAAGAAGAAATCGTTTGGCACCTAAACCCACCGTAGGCACCCCATTTCGGTGGACTATGGGAGGCTGCCATCAAGGTGGCCAAAAAGCATCTTCACCGTCAACTAGGCAACTCCAGGCTCTCCTACGAAGATCTTTCGACCGTCCTGGCTAAAATAGAAGCCGCGATGAATTCGCGAC
>JAHHFK020005697.1:0-157792 GCA_024533555.2 Aedes koreicus | reverse complement strand
AAAAATGTGATAAAACACTTGTCTGGAACTTGATGAAAAGTGTTCGATCAAAAATTAGCAAACTCGTGAAAGAATAATATTAACTTCATCCGGTCTTCGCGATGTTCAACTTCAATCCTGTACAATTAAGAATCATCCATTTGTTTGAATAAAAAATCATTTTTTATATAATTTGAAAGAAAAATATGTGGATAATTTATTTTTGATACAGTCCTTATGCAGCTCACAGTATACTGTTCTTTTTAAAACACTGTATGTTCCAAATACTAGAACAATCTAAAGGGTGCATTCGATAAAAATGGCACACCAAAAATCTTCTGTGACTTTTGAACCGTATGGGGTTAAAAACCTGAAAATTTGAGCAAATCTTATTCAACTTGAAAGATGTAAACAATACATCTGTCAAGCTTCATAGTTACTCATACAGTAGCTCCAGTCATGTCGTTGAAACGAGAAATTTTGTGCATCAAAATCCAGAGGCGTCCCACCAATGCACAGTGGGAAAAAATGAACCCAATTTCCCAAGTAAGAGAAGCCGCTGGTTTTTTGAACCAAACCAAATGCATTCTCGAAGGCAAATAAGCTAATAAATCGATTGGCACAGGTTTCATGTTATGCAGAGCACGGGAAGTGGTTTGTTTTGCCCCAATTCACCCTAAATTGATGGTTTCTCTTCATTCTGCTCATATTGTTGCAATCTCCGCAATATATTTTGAGTGAAAATGCAAAGATTTTACACATAACTAGAAAATAAGAAGAATGATTAGTAATTTCCATTTAATTCCAACTACCTTTATTGCTTATCTTGACAGATACGCGTATTTCGTCTACAATGTGCAGACTTCTTCAGTGTCGTTTACTAATACTCGAAAGGTAGTTGGAATTAAATGGAAATTACTAATCATTCTTCTTATTTTCTAGTTACAGGTATTCCACTAAACAGCTCACACCAAGGGTGAGTCCCTCAGCACAAAATCACTTGTGCTGGTTTTTTTTAGTGTGCCTTTATACGTTACGATGAACCCTGCTGTTCCAATCGTGGTGTCAAAATGTGCCCGCGTGTGCCACGGTAACTTGATAGTTCAATCGCTATGGTTTGCCTACGCCTGGCAACCAGACGATTGTTTTGTTTTGCTTTGCCAAATTTTTCACGCGATTTGGGTCTCAGTCAAGGTTTTTGTTTCAAAAATCGCGTTTTAATACCCTTGTGTTGAAACACCAAGTTTGGGTGACAAATGGAACTGAAGAAGCTAATCGCTGGAAGTAAGTACGAGAATTCTCATATGCTGTTGCATATTTATGATTGATTTATCCACTTTCTCACCAGTCCACTTACCATCTACGAAAATTATGAACGCGACGCAACTCCACTCTGATTCGTAGTTTCCAAAGATGTTCCTCTATCTGCATTGCTGAGGCATACAAACTGTGCTGCAGCAGGAGGATGACTAGTAACACTTGATGTCGATGTGTCCGAATATGTTTGTCATCGTTTTCTTTAAGAACATTCTAGCATTCGAAAATGAAGATTATTTCTATGCCTGATCAGACTGTAAATGTGTCAGTTTTCTCTCTCGGCCATCGAAAACGACAACTTCGATCTTTGCCTATTCATTTAGCAAATACGGCATTACGCCTCCATCCGAAACTTTCCACAGCCCTAAGAAAAAACTTTGATTTTAATGTTTTTCAGCATTTTTACATAAAGGATCAAATTCTGAGCCGTTAATATCTCTGATAACAGAAAGTGTTTGTGAGATATAAATATGTATGAATCTGAAATGTACTTTTTTGAAAGCAAAATACTGCCTAATTTTTTCGTACAATACACGTGAGTGCTGTTCAGCATCTTTGTCGAACAACTCGATGATGTTGGATGTGACGGTTGCGGAATCGAAATCTTTTCTACATATGATCTTGGCGAGATCCAGGAGGCACATCACTTCTCCGCTTAGAAACCGGGATTTATCTGGGTTTCTTGCGTAAACAACACCACAAACTTAAAATGTCAATTTTCCAGGGCTGCTTTGTTATATCTTCGAAAATTACATCTGTCAAAAGTGTGCCACAATAGTGCCACACATGTTTCATTATGGTGTAAGATTTTTCAGAAAGCGGGGCCCGGCCCCCTTTTTTAGCGACTCACCCCTTGGCTCACACTCTCCATAATTCATTTTACACATGTCACATTTAGAAACTTAACAGGGATAATTTAATGTTGTGTTTGGCCAATCGATTTATTAGCCCTTCAGGAATGCATTTGATTTCGTTAAAAAACCAGCGGCTGCTCTTACTTGAGAATTTGGGTTCATTTTTTCCCACTGTGCGATGGATCGCAAAAAGCTTGGCATTGCAAAAAAAAACTTTTCTCGTGTGATAATAACTTTCAAAGAGCGTCTGAGTGCCCGAAGGAAGGAAGCGAATGGTCGTAATAGTGGTCAATTGGACAGTAAAATGGCCAGGCATGTGGTGCAACTGTTCAAAAACCGTCCAAACATGTCAATTTGAGATGTCGCTAAAAAGGTGACACGCGGATTTGTACAGAAAACCATGAAGCGTACTGGGTTACATGTTAACAAGGTGCAAAAAGCCCCAAACGGAATGAAAAGTAAAACATCACTGCGAAAACCCGTGCCCGGAAACTTTACATGAAGTTGCTCACCAAATCGTGTTGCATCGTGATGGATGACGAAACTTACGTCAAGACCGACTTCCGTCAACTTCCTGGACAAGAATATTTCGTTACCAATTCTAAGTTCGATGTTCCGGAGGATGTTCGATAGAAAAAAATATCGAGATTACAAAGAAGATCCTGATCTGGCAGGTGATTTGCGGATGTGGTGAAATAAGCGCTCCCTTCATCACTTCCTGAACAATCAACGGTGCTATTTACACGGAAGAGTGCCTTCCCAAGTAACATTGCTAACACCACCCTGCTTTATTAAGTTTTATTAAAGTTTTATGAAAGCCACTTGAAATCAATTGGGTTTTATTATGACACCAAAAGGTGCCAATAGGTTTCATATTTTAGTCAGGTTTATGAGAACCTACACAGTTTGTTAACAACGATCTTAAAACCTTGTTTTTCAAATTCCTTTTACTCCTATCAAAGGTTTTATTTCGACTTTATGAACTCGTAAAATGCTGTATTGGAATGGCGTTTTAGGACTCATTGATATTATCTTAATATAGTCACTTGAAAAAAGCATTTAAAACCATTTTGCCTCCAGAAAATGCATTAAACGGCAAATTGGCGTTAAAGGAAGTCACCATAAGACCAAATAGTTTTATAATAGTCATTGCGAAGAAAAATTGGCTTTATGGCAAAGCTGTGATTTTTTTCCAATCGCCATATTGAAATATAAGAAAAAATTGAAATGTGGAAAAATAAATGCATCAAATTTTCAATGGTATGCACATAAACTGAAGATCACGACTGATTTTGGGCATTTTTATGTTGTTGAAAATTTATGTTGTTGCAAATTCGCATAATTTCCGAGGCGCATTATTTTTCGGCTCTTATCGTGCCAATATTTACCATAAAAATAAACGCGCATATAATTTGGAGCATAATTCGCTGTAGAAAACACAAATTGTTATGGATATTTTGCTATCAAACAAAATTCCCCGCAACACTAGACCTTTTTTTTACTGCTAAATGAATCAGAAGAGCAGAGAACCGAACAAAGCAGAACAACAAAAAAACAACCTCGATTTTACAGTGAAGTTTGACAGCTGTGACCATTTTGCCACATGCTGGTTTTAATGGCCACCAATAGGTTTTATGAAGGTTCTCAAGTGGTCATAACATCTTTCACTAGAACATTTTCAAAATCTGTATGTTCTTATAATGGTTTTATTAACTTGTTTTCACAACCATCTATTGACTGGGCTTATTGTACAAATTTCGGCTTTAAAGAAGCATAGAGGAAATGTTGGTAGACAAAACAATTTTGAATGTAGTTTTATCAACACAGCCGTGAGGAGTGCTATACGGCTGGATAAAAACTAAAATTGTTACTTGGGTTAAGAAGCGTCTTTTGCCATTCATAAGGAAGCACAAAGTATCAACTCTGTTTTGGCCTGATCTAGCATTCTGGCACTACGCTCAAAACGTGTTGGAGTAGTACCAAGCCAACGGAGTTAATTCTGTGTCAAAAGATATGAACCCACCAAATTCACCGAAACTTCGCCCAATTGAAAAATTATAGACAATAATAGAGAAAGAACTTCGCAAACATCCCAAAACTATTGAAACAGGGCAGAGCCGAAGAAAATTTCGGTAAAAACAACATAAACACTAGGATAATCGGTTGTACAAAATTTGATTGGTGGAGTGAAAAGGAAGGTGTGGGCATTCGGGATGGGAGCTGAACAAACAAATTTTAAATCAAAACTCATTAGTAGTTTTTCATTTCATGAAAATTTCAAGACAATCCGATAATCGGTTTAATTTTGGTATGTAAATATGTGTGTGCTATTTCTATCGGATTAAAAAGAGTCTTCTTGCAGCAACATGATTGAATAATTGGTCAAAAATGCGAGCTATCGAACAGCCCCAATGAGTGGGGAAAAGAGCCCGGCATTTATCCACAAACTGTTAGGAACATGGAGTTGGAACTGCCACTCTACCCATTCAATTCGTTTCAATCGGGTGCCCTGATGGTCCCTCCCATATTCAGATTATATGAATTTATACGTAAGAGAATATATTATATGTATGTACAAAATTTATCTAATATCCGCTGTTCCGAAAAAATAATATCTTAATAGTCCTGGAAGAGCTGAAAAACAGAGTAGATCATTCCAATAATCATAAATCAAATTTCAATAAAAAGATATGTGATTTTCTTCTGAAGAGCAAGAGGCATGTTTTCAAAAGTTCATACCGTTTCAATTACTTTTCGACGATAGGTTTGATGATTTGGGAAATAATAGACTGTTCTTCCGAATTCTTCACGTAGTTTTTCACACCGTCCATCGTAGCTTTTATAAGTCATAATAGCTCTGTGGGTCGATGCTGTTCTACGCCGCCTTAAAATCGATGAATAGGGGATACGTTGGGACCTGGTATTCGAGGAATTCTTGGAGGAATTCCTTTTCATCCCCCCCACCCTTCTCTTCACAGAAACCCCCATCCTCCCTCCCCCCCCCCTTACCCCCTACCCCAAATCCCCTCCCCCTTTTTTTTCACCACCCTCCACTCCTTTTTTTTTCTAATTTTTCCTTTTTAAAAATCTTTTTATTTTTTACCCTTGCGCTGAACTGGCCGGCTTGACGTGCCGCAAGGGCTCAGTAGGGATCAAGACCCGAAGCTAAGAGTCAGTTCCATTGTGGTTATATCACATTTATTAGCAGAGCAGCACATCGAAATTTTAGGTTCATTATTCTTTATATGCTATACAATTTCAGATCATCCATGGATATCCCAAGTTTTGTAAAATAATTTAAAATCAATTTTTTTTTCTGGTGGCCATGATACATTTTCTAAGCTTTCAGGTTCATGGTGGATGTGCGGGTCCGTATACAATTGCAGCAGGACCACAATCTGCAGACACGTAAATACAAATGAAATTATTATCGTTTTATATTATAACATCCATTCACTACATTTTGTATGCTTTTTTATGAGTCATTTTCAGCTTCGCATTTATGCATCCTTGCCAGTTATAGCTCATCTAACTTACGTTATGTATTTGAAAAGATAGGAAGGTTTTTAATGTTTTTTTTTTTTTTTTTTAGAAAGGATCATATTCAAAAAATTCTACTTAAAAAAGCACTTTCCTTCTTCATCAGAAATATATATTATTTCAAAACCTAACAGTTTACAATCATTCATTTCCTATTTCACAGACATGAAGAATCATTTATGGTTGTACAAGAGCTATAGAAAAATTCAAATTCCTAATTTTTTATTTTTTTAGTTTTATTAAGATTCAGTTTTTAGATTCATACTCATCTGAAATTTATTTCGCCTTATTATTAGCTGTCTTCAGTTTTTCCAATATTATTATGAAATTAATACACATCTAATTTTTATTTTCAGTAACATACCAGTAGATGTCATATATATCTTGTACCTACGCTTATTATGTTCTCTGACTATTATTGTGAAAACAAATTCTAATCTTAGTAGATCTTATTTCAATAGAAACTGCAACAGTGGAAGTCTTTCGAGGAGTGGATGATCAGATTAGTTACGGATATATGTATTCTACTATAGTTTACTGGCTTGCTGGTATTATTATTTTATATTTTAACGTCAGTTTATTATTTTATGTTATGATATTAAATGATGTGACATAATTACATTTAAATTCATTTCATTAAAATCGCTATTTCCGATGAGACTCACTACATAAATTATTGCAAGGAAACGGAACAGCACATCGAAATTTTAGGTTTACTATTCTATTGCTATATAATTTCAGATTATCCATGGATATTCCAAGTTTGATGAGATAGTTTTAAATCATTTTTTTTCTCGCAGCTACATTGTCTAAACTTTCAGGTCCACAACTGGAATTGTTATTTTCATTCTTATATTCATTCACTATATTATTTGTCATTATAATATTCATTCGCTATATTTATTATAATTATAATATTAATTCACTATATTTTATACATTACTATATGACATTAAATATATATTGGGAAGGGAGGGAGCATCAGGGTATCACTCAAGCTGGATTTGGACAATGGAGTGGTATGACAACCGGCGTCTAGGAGGGAACAAACAGTATCATTTTCTTTATCCTACCGATTCGATTGTGGTGCTGTGAATTCTACTCCAACAATTTCAGTGAGAGTGACGCGCCCTTCTTAACAAGCCATCCCGTAGAAAGCTTAATGAGTATTGCGAATTGGGTTATTCGATTTGTTGGATCGTATCGTTGGAAGGAGATTCTTATGTTCCCGCGGGTTTCGCGTAAGTGTCTCTGCTTACGGGTCCGCCCCACCGTTTTTGGCCCTTCATACAGCGTTACTGTGAATGCAAACCGGTAACTCAATTTGATCTTGCTATTAAGTGGAGCTGCATACATGACAAGGTCTTAGAAGGGATGGTGGCTACCTTACATACATACATACATATTTTTTTTTTTTTTTTTTTTTCCCCCCCGCCGCCGCCGGGCCCTACCAAAAACAAAAAAATTTTGACGTAGGACCACCCGAATTTTTAAATCCAGGAGTACGAAGAGAAAAAAAAAAAATGGAGCGTCACGAAATACGCTTAGGTTTTGAACGTTAATAACTAATTAATTTCATGACCGATTTTCAAAATCTTTGCGCCAATCTATCTGGAATGGCATCAGTTTTAATATTGATTTTCAACACTAAGCTAATGGTTATGTCTTATAATGTCAATTTTTCAGAGTAAATTTACCAAATGCACAGTATAATCCTAGCACATACTTCATATTTAAGTAAGGAACGTCTCCTAGGCAGCCTTGAATGATATGTATATAACAGGAACACCTTCGCATTTTGATCTAGTTTTTCGGCAGTCTTTGAGCAGGGCAGAGCAAGATCTGCTGTAGGTACGCATTTTATATTATTTGTTGTCAATCAGTAGTAAACCGTTTTGTAACAATGATATTTACATTTTATGTCTCACTTCTTAAATATATAGAACGCCTTAAAAAACTAACCTATCAGGTTTATATTTTTAATGTTTAGGTTATCTAATTACATTGAAGTATTGCTACAGTTTTGTTTTAGTCATAGTGAAGTCAACATTTTCTCCGTGCTTTTTGTAAGTTGCCATCATCTGATTAAGAGGTCCAACTTTAGCGTAATTTGTGCGATGATGGCTTGTAGTAAATATATTTCTATTTCGTAGTTGCCGGGACGGAATGTAAAATTTAAGTTTTGATCAAAGTTCTACTGAGTCAACGCGTTGCGCAACGATTTACGAATGAAACTAACGAAAATTCACGGCGCTCCTTCAATGATTGTATGCTGATAAGCATACAGCGTGCTTCATCAGATGGAAGAGGTAACCTTGTCCAACCTAATTTACGAAGGACAAACATTAAAAACTGCTTCTGTACCGATTCTATTCGTTCTTCTTGTATGACTGAAAAGAGTGATCAAACTACGCTACAATATTCCAGTATTGACCTAACATATGCAATGTACAATGTTTTTATTGTGTACGGGTCATGAAAATTGTAACAAAAACGTTTGGCGGTAACAAGCACCCTGGAGGGACTGGTGAGCAGTCATTGTCCAGATAGGCGTTCGTGCAGTTGGTGCCGATGGTCCCGTCAATCTCGCTGCGAGAAACATGGCTGCTCAAGCCTACGAGTTGGCGGGAAATGCCGCCCGTGACAACATCGAGACAAGTTGTAACTGCAGATGGCCACCCGCAACGACTAGGAGCTGAACCAAGAATACCAAGAAGAAAGCCCAAGTTCAATCACGAACCATGTTTCTCCCCCGTTAACTAAATCCGTCCTTTTCCCTATCACAGTCATCATTCTCTTATAACTAGTTGTTTAATGCTCTTCAAATTCCATTCAGTGTTTTAAAGTGTTTCTTATGTTCTAGTGCCTTGGATAGAGTCTCTACCATTCGATAGGAATCAAATAATTTTGAGAAAGTCTAAGTGAAATGATGCAGCTTATGGCTGCAACCGGGACACTGCGTAGCCCTACGTTACCTTTGCGCACAACCCCATTGGGCTGTACCTTGTAGGTTTTTCTGAATATTAAGAAATTATAACGTAGATAAATAAAATAAACGAAGAACTGTCAAAAATTGGACGGGAATCATCTAAAACTAGGTATGGAATATTTCAAAATCGTTTATTTTTCAGAATATCGGCAGATACATTATCATTCAATATGAAGACTATTGTAAGCAAGAATGCAACTCAAAAGTTGATTAATATAACTTGGATTGGAGATAGGTACTTGGTAGTTGTCCCATGTTTTGGAAAAATATTAGTGCCCGCTTCAGTTGTTTGCTCGGAGAAACTTTCTAAGCCTTTTTATTTGTTATTACAAAGTTCTTCCACATGTTGATGACAGTTTTGCGTTGCTCTTTTTGAAGAAAATTCAACAATTTTGGAACAAGACGCGCGGACACACGTCTCATGCCCAAAACATAGTGTATAATGCTATGAGCGGATTCATTTGATATGTTGAGCTCATCAGCTATTTCTGTTTCGGTCACACGGCGATTTTGCAGCACAATTTTCTTCACTTTTTCGATGTTTTCTTCGTTTATTGATGTTGCTGGACGACGATAATGAGGCAGATTTTCAACTGATGTACGACCTTCTTCGAACGACTTATACCAATCAAACACACGTGCACGCGATAGAGCAGATTCCTCATAGGCTTTCTGCAACATTTTCAATAGATCCGAAACACTTATTCCGTTGGAATAACAAAATTTCAAACTAATTCTTTGCTCAACGTTTGATTCCACAGTAAAATTAAAAAAACACACTGGATGTTGACTTGTTTATAGTGCCGTAAAAAAAGCTTCAGGACAAATCGTGCTCAAATTTGACATGTAAACGTATAACAGCCCTACAAATATAAGAAAAAAAAAATTTGACGATATGTCATCCGCGGACCGTATTATTCACAAAGTCTCGTTCATATCTTAGCAGAAGGTATATCACCACTTATTTATTAACAAAATCAAGGAGACGACCGAGCTTAAATCTGTTGCGTATAGTAACGTATGCATTAAAAAAAATGGACAAAAATTGCCGATTTTTGATGGGTTTACCTTCACCCGCACTGACGAAACTACCCATGCAGCATCAATCATAGTAACCCATGAGTCAGCAGACAAAATTTGACAGCTCTAACCATGAAGACAAAATCAGTGAAGCAACTCCGTTCAGAAGTGTGCGCGTTCAAAGAACGGCATCCCGCCGCGTCGAAAACGGACATCGTGCGGCTGTTTGTGGACGCCGGATACGCCCGTTCCGGCATCTACAACATCTTGGCACTATTAGACAACAATCAGAGCATCAAAAGAAAGCCCGGTTCCGGACGGCCGACGACCCTGAGCGACAAGAAGCTCCAAAGGAAGCTGAAGAGGAAGACCGAGGGAAAAGTGGCTACATCGCTGCGTGCGCTTGGCCGGGAAGTGGTTCAACCGGACAAACAGTGAAAAAGAACCTGGCAAACATAAACATACATGTCAGGAAGCGGAAGTCGCATCCACTGGTTTCGGAGCAGCAGGCAATGACGCAGCGGCAGTGGCTGAATAAGATGGTCAACTCGATTTTCCCGGTGAATCGCGACGTGGCGGTGGTGATGGACGACGAGACCTATCTCACCCTGGATGGCAACGACTGGCAAGGCACTTCGTATTTTACTTCCCCCACGAAGGAAGTGAGCTCCGAGGTGAAGTTCATTTCACACACCAAGTTCCCCAAGAAGGTGCGCTGTGGCTGACAATCAGCGAGAAGGGGATGTTAAAGCCGCTTTTCTTTCGCTACGGACTGGTCTTGAACGGGGTCTTTTGCGTCGTTCATCAAGAAATACCAAAAGGGCGAAGACGCGGTGTTCTGGCCGGAACTGGCGTCGGCCCACTACTCGAAGCGATCGTTGGAGGATATGAAGCGGCTGAATATCGATGTGGTACCCAAGTCGGGGAACCCACTCAACGTTCCCCAGCTGAGCCAATCTGAAGCGTAAGATCTACTCCAATAATTTTGTCGCGAAAACTGAGGAGGAATTGATAAATAAAACGAAGAAAGAACTCAAAAACATGCCTGCACGCATGTTTTTGTCCGCCATGGCGAATGTTCCGGAGAGAGAACAACATTTATTTACATTCTTCTTAAGCGTATAGCATTGAAGTATTGCTTCAATTCGGATTTTCTTATTGTAAAATCAATTGTTTCGCTGTATAAATTGTAGGTTACCTTCACCTTATTCAGAGGACTCGATTTAGCGTAGTTTTTGCGATAATTTTTTGTAGTAAAAATATATCGATTATGCAGTTGCCAGGAGGGTATGTAAAAATTTTAGTTTTGATAATAGCTCTGCTGAATCAATACGATGCTAAACAATGCGATTAACAAACAAAACCTTTGCATAATCTCGACGTTTTTTAGTGTTTGCCTGCTGATAAGCCTACAGCGAGCTTTATAGGGTGAGAGAGGAAATCTTTCCCAACATAATTTACGTAGCGCAAACAATAAAAACTGTTTTTGTACAGACTCTTTTCACTCTTCGTGGATTACTGAAAAAGACTTATAATAGACTGTATTGACCTCACATATGCAATATATAATGTTTTAATTGTGTAAGGGTCGTAAAAACTATAACTAAAGTAACCCCAAAATCCCCACCCACTCCCCTTTTTTTTCCATTTCTTTTTTTCAAAAAAATATTATTTCCCCCATCTTTAATCTTCTTTTTTTTTTTTCTACTTTTTTTTTCTATTAAAATTCATTTTTTAAAAAAAAACTTTCAAAAAAAAAAAAAAAAAACCCAAAAACCCTTGAACCCTTAAATAGTTTATTTCTTTCCTTTAATCTTCTATTTTTTCAATTGACTAAAATATTTACCTGCACTTAGTAATTCAGAAAAAGCACCAAAAAAGGATGGAAGTGCCACTAAATTATAAGGGCCTGTGCCAACAAATAATGTGTGATCAGCATTAAAAATTTAGGAATGAGCAATAATAGATGAGAAATGATCTTTGGATAAGCTAATTGTGACCGGTAAATCTGTCAAATAAAGCAACAGCTATTAGTATATGCGCAAATAAATATGGCTTGATTTCCGCCAAATGATGTTATTTGAGCACTAAACTACTCGCATATGTCTTGGATTTTTATTTGATTTTCCCATAAAAATAGTAAAATGAGCAATAAATAACTGAATAACCACAATAAAAAAAAACTCAAATGTCCTAAATTCCCATGAAATATTCAAAAACACCATTTGAAAACTGAATGGGTTCCAGAGAGCAGAAAATAAATGCAGGCAAAAAAATGGGAATGAGCCATAAAAAGTTGTTATAAGTTTTAGGACAAATTTAAAAAAATCATATGGAAATATTCAATAATGCGCAATAGACAATGATATTGGATATTGGACTAATGAACGTATGCATTCCAAATAAGAGTTGTTGAGCTTCTACAATTGATATTTTTATCAAATGATATGTTGAGTTTACTAATCACCATAAGACTGTCGCTTGTATGGAAAAAATATTGTCGGTAAAGAAGATCATTTAATCTAGTCACTACTTATAAATACGGTTAAAAAATGTATCCATGCCAAGGAAAAGTACAAAAATCAACCTGTGATAATTTTGAAACAGTCATCAAACCATTATCAATGTTCAGGCGCACAAATCAAAACAGCAATCGGAAATAAAAAATATGAGCAATTTTATAATACAAAGCAGCACTTAGAAAAAGACTACTCATTTAAATGGCTTAAATTTTTCAAAGCAGACGCCAGTAAATTCTTATTGTTGATGAACATAATTCGTCATTCAAACGTCCTTATAATTGATCTACTCATCCACCACACCGCGATTACACACAGTTCAGAGGATTACCAATGGCTACCAAAAAGAGTGTAGGGGATTCTGTTAAGAGGTTCAACCAAAATAACAAGATCGTTTGCTTTTTCAAAGTCAGATAGCTTCAGTTTATCACACATTTAAGAAAATTCGAAAAACATCTTATTCCAATTTATCATCCAATTTCCAAGAATCAACATTGAATCTTATTCTAAAGACCCTGTATACCCCGGATCAAGTTTACGCAAAGATTACGTTTTTCGTTGTAGCGACTTTTTCTTCCTAACATTTATGTTCTTTCACCTTAACAGAACGCCAGTTATGATAACTTTTTTAAGTTCATAGAGACGTTTGTAATGCACCGCAACTGTGAAATCGTTAAATGTTGGAAAAATAACCTACTAACTAATTAAAATTGATATGTCCTCATTTACAGACTGTCCCACTTGTCATACACTACGATATACAATTGATTTGATTTTTTCAATTCAATTTTTATTTTTATCTGGACGATTTGATCTATTCATTTTCCAGTTATTTGTTATTGTTCCAAAAGTTCATTGCACATTATGAATTTAGAAATGCTCCTTTGCTTTGATTGATTAGAAAATTGCTTGATGTTTCATCGCGAATTTGGTGAGAATTTACTGGCGTTGTTACCAATCTGCTTTGAAAAATGTAAGCCATTCAAATGAGGTCTTTTTCTAAGTGCTGCATTATATTATAAAATTGCTCATATTTTTTATTTCCGATTGCTGTTTTGATTTGTGCGCCTGAACATTGATAATGGTTTGATTTATAAGTAGTAACCATATTAAATGATCTTCTTTACCGACAGTATTGTGTCCATTCAAGCGACAGTCTTATGGTTATTGGTAAACTCAACATATCATTTGATAAAAATATCAATTGTAGAAGCTCAACAACTCTTATTTGGAATGTTTACGTTCATTAGTCCATTTGGGGCTATGCATAAACCACGTAGACTTTTTTGGGGGGAGGGGGTTGACCAAAGTCTACGCTCCATACAAAATTTCAAAAAATTGTATGGAGAAATGTCTACGAGGGGAGAGGGGTGGTCTGAGATTTTCAAAAATGAGTCTACTTGGTTTATGAACCGGCCCTTTGCAAAAATATCATTGTCTATTGCGCATTATTGAATATTCATTGCATATTATACCTCTTCCATATTTTTTAATTTGCCTAAATCACATCACAACTCTTTATGGGTCATTCCCAATTTTTTGCCTGCATTTATTTTCTGCTCTCTGGAACCCATTCGGTTTTCAAATGGTGTTTTTGAATATTTCATGGGAAAGTTTTAACGATATCAAATTATTTTTGAATTTAAAGATGGGTAACTGTATCTACAACCTAGGACATTTGAGTTTTTTTTATTGTGGTTATTCAGTTATTTATTGCTCATTTTACTATTTTTATGAGAAAACTAAATAAAAATCCAAGACATATGCGAGTAGTTTAGTGCTCAAATAACATCATTTGGCGGAAATCAAGCCATATTTATTTGCACATATACTAATAGCTGTTGCTTTATTTGACAGATTTACCGGTCACTATTAGATTATCTAAAGATCATTTCTCATCTATTATTGCTCGTTCCTAATTTTTTTATGCTTATCACACATTATTTGTTGGCACAGGCCTTAATAATTTAGTGGCACTTTTTTCATTTTTTATTGCTCAAATCTTTCTTTTAATTGATGATTAATAATGCTGCCGTTGTATGGAAACAGAGAGACGGGAATACGTTATAAATTTGAATAGTAAAAAGTCATGCCAAACCCCACAAAAATAAAAGAGAAGGGGTCTCCGTGGTCCCCTTCACCCCTCGCAACCCCCCGTCCCCTCCATGTACATTAGTTTTATTTGATTGGCCTGAGCAGAGTCGATGTTGTTTTTTTTTTTTCTTGTTTTTTTTGCGTTGCTTTTTTTTTTTTTTTTTTTTCACTACAAATAGCAGAAGAAAGAAAAAAAGAAAAACAAATAGGTATTAGATAGGGGCGCTTGCGTGATTTGGGAAAAAAGCCGGGTCCCACGCCCTATACAAAAAACCCAAAATAGGGGTTTTTTATTTTTTTTTTTTAGAAAAACGGGTTATAAATTTTTTTTTTTTGGAAATACGGGTGGAATACCGTCCACAATCTTTCGATACATCTAATTTATTCAATGCTTCTCTAATGTCCAGTACATTCACGCTATTGACACTAACATCACTAACCCTTATGTGATCGACAGGGTACCCGGGTACCTTTTCAGGTTTTACATTACGAAATTTCATAGTCCATTTTAAAACAGGATGCTGAAATTCAGTGACATCTAAGTAATAGTTGAAAGGCAACTTTTTGCATAAACACATTATGTATAGTACCAAGGGGGGCCTTCGATTTTTTTTACCCCTTAAGTGATCGACAGGGTACCCGGGTACCCACCAAATTCAAATGACTGTAACTCTGGCAAATATTGACTGATTTTAATTATTTTGGCACCGTAGGATTAAGAAACTCATTCGCTTTATGGACATTTTCGGCAAGACCGTTTAGATTCATCTGGTTCCCAGTAATCCGGGTTTTCGAGGCGGTGTACCGGTACGGAGAAATTATTTGAGATATCAATAAAATTTCCTGGAATGGATGTCAGAATCTTCGAAATAAATCTTAGAAATTATTTCTATTCCATTGACGGCCATATGGTTACTTGTTCCAGGAACGGTCATTCTGTAACAGGTTCCCGTGGGGCCTCGAGTGGACATGAACATATTTGGAAAGAAACCCTGGCAATATGGGTATCAAAATTCATGAAATTTCTCCAGTAGGCTATTTCTCAACGTTTAGTGGCCATCTGATGATTTGTCCTCGGACCAGTCATTCCGGAACAGGTTCCCGTGGTGTCTAGAGTGGCCGTGACCATTTTCAGAAGAAACCCTGGCAATATGGGTATCAAAATTCATGAAATTTCTCCAGTAGGCTATTTATCAACGTTTAGTGGCCATCTGATGATTTGTCCTCGGACCGTTCATTCCGGAGCAGGTTCCGGTGAGGTCTAGAGTGGCCATGAACATATTTTGAAGGAAACCCTGGCAATATGGGTATCAAAATTCATGAAATTTCTCCAGTAGGCTATTTCTCAACGATTAGTGGCCATCTGATGATTTGTCCTCGGACCGGTCATTCCGGAACAGGATTCCGTGGGGTCTAGAGTGGCCATGAACATATTTAGAAGGAAACCCTGGCGATATGGGTATCAAAATTCATGAAATTTCTCCAGTAGGCTATTTCTCAACGTGTTGTTGCCATCTGATGATTTATCCTCGGACCTGTCATTTCAGAATAGGTTCCCGTGGGGCCTAGAGTGGCCATGAACATATTTAGAAGGAAACCCTGGCGATATGGGTATCAAAATTCATGAAATTTCTTTATCAGGATATTTCTCAACGTTGTGTGGCTATTTGATGAATTGTCACCAGACCGGTCATTCCTGAACAGGTTCTCGTGGGGTTATGAGTGGCCATGAACATTTTCAGAAGGAAACCCTAGCAATATGGGTATCAAAGTTCATGAAATTTCTCCAGTAGGCTATTTCCCAACGTGTGGCCATCTGATGTTTGGTCTTCAGACCGGTCATTCCGGAACAGGTTTTTCTTTTTAATGACTTATTTCAGGAATAGCTATTTGTTTTGTGATACACTCAGATAGTCTTATCATGATGCCCTCTTTCCTACTGGTTTGAGACTTTGTAATGGTTCATTTTAAGGCTTCATTGAGGAACAAGAAACGTCCGCGATCTTATTTTTCAATAAAGTTTTAAGATATTAAAAACGAAAATGTATATTTCATGTTTCATTTAAAAAATATAACAAATAAAAACTAAATCAGCAGGCATTGCAAACATCATTGCAGTGCTGATTGCATACTGGCTTAGCACATAGTTTGCAGGTTTTTCTAGTCTTCCTTCGATTGTTGTCTACGCTTCTGCAAATATGACAGACACCAACCTGTGGCGTCCTTCCACTTGAGTCCCGCTCAACTGTGGTAGAGGCACTAGTAGGTGATGCTCCCAGCTCTCTTCCGATGACTTGTTCGATGGCAGTTCGCGTAAAATATTTAGCCATCACTTTCGGATTCTCGATTCTCCTTTCTATTGATGGCGTGCATAGCTGCAGTGATAGCTCCTGTAGAAACTTTCTTCGCTTGTCCGTGGATGATATGGTTTTGTTGTGCTCGTGGTAAATGATGTGAGTCGCGAGAGCAGCAATATTTAAAATGTTAAAAAAACATAGCCAAAGGCCATCGGCTTGTTCTGCGCTGCACAGAATACTCGGATAATAACTTATCCATATTATCAACTCCACCTTTTGTCAAATTATAGAACGTTATTATTTCCGGCTTCGCAGCAATTGTTTCCTCAACTTCAGCAGTTGTATGCATGGTCGATAGCAAAACAACCGCCTTATTTTTCTTAGGTACATACGAGCACAAAGTTGCTTCCTTATTGAATGCAAACTCTGTTGAGTATTGTTTCCGATTTTTGTGTGGTTGCATGCAGCCTGGTAGAAATGGTTTATTTTTTCTAACTGTTCCAACCATCGTTAGATTCCAGCTGTTCATCACTTTTGCCAGATTATATCCTGAACACGATTTATTGGAATAAAACAACATAAAAACAAATTTGAAATTTCAAATTAAGTTTAAGCGGAATGGAAATCTTTTGCTTAGAGCCTCTCTCAAAACAGAGCCAACAACAGTCAATATTAGAAATGTTCTAGAGTAGATGTACCAGTTATGGGTATACATTCCTATTAAAGTGTCTTCCAATTATGGCCTTTGTATACCATAGGCAATAATTGAAACACACCAACACCATCATAGGAATGTATCACCAAAACTGGTACACTTACCCTATACTTAAATACTTACCAGTGAAGAAATTGTCCATGGTTACATTTCTGCCGGAATTTTTGTACATCGCCACAAGTTCTAATACCGTTCTCTCTCCAACATTCGTTTGTCGTTGTCCTTCGATCGGTTTTCCTGTGTATATTACTCCTTGCAAAGGATACGAAGTTTTTGCGTCACATATCCAAAAAAATTTAATACCGTATTTTTCGGGCTTCAAAGGCATATATTGGGTGAACTTAGTTCTTCCACGATACCCAAAAAGTTGTTCGTCAACGGTTAAATTTTCATAAGGAGTGAATCTTTTTCTTAAATTTTGATTTAGAAGGTCCCACACAGTTCTTATGGCAGCAGCCTTGTCGTTTTTCGAACGGGCGCCACGGGTGGTCCCGTCATCGAATCGAATAAATCGCAAAAATTCACGGAATCGATTACATGACATCGATGCCCGGAAAAGTGGTAGATGCTGAGGTTTCCAGATCTCGGTCAAGTGTTCCTTATTTGAGTGATGAACTCCAGAAAACAAAAGCAAGCCGAAAAAAGCATTCAATTCATCCTTTGTGAAAGGGGTATGCTCTCGCTGCTTTTCGCCGACGCTAAGCAGTTGTGACGCTTTCTTATTTGTTTCATCCAAAATTATGGAGCACATTTCTGGTGTGATGATAGAATGGAAAATTTCTTTCGCCGTACATAAATTTGTCGACTGTCTAGCACCTCCTTTTTGCCGAATAATATTTCGTTTGCGTGTTTGTGAATGCGGTAATGGTTTTGAACTCCATTCCGTTCCGTCCTTCGTCGTTAAGTCGAAGTTTGTAATATCTTCGTCATAACTTTCATCCGAATCGTAGATGTCATCGTTGGTTGTAGTGAAGTCAATTTCGGCATCTGACGCTTCTTCATCTCCCGTCAATAAGCTTTCATCTTCAACGTCACTGTTCTTGTTAGGTTCATAAATAATAGCTCTGATTTCATCAGAGTTATATCTGCGACGGCTAGGTCCTGATGTGTCCATTTTGTTGAAAATATTCGAAGAAAATCCGATTGTTATCTGTCCGAATGATCCGATGCTACTGTACTGAATGAACGCTTGGCGCTAAGCTTAACAATCTTGTGCTATCTTCTTCGTTGTCTCATAAAACACACACACACAAACTCATAAATGAGAAGCAAAATGACAAAAGAGAAGAACGAGCTTCGTTTTAGCAAGTTTGAATTGGCCATCGAGAGAGAAGAGGGGAAAAACAGCAGCGTCAATATCAGCACACTGATAAAAAAAGCAATGATAATATCTATCTAGGCTAAACATACTTTTCATTTGTCACATAAACTTCATATATGTTTTTCAGAGAATTCTATTTATGTGTAAACAAATGAATGCTATGTTGAATTTTACATGGATTTATAAAATTTAAATAAATTTTGTCAATATGTGTGGATTTTTACCCGTGCATAAATAGTTAAAAGCTGGACACCAGATGACAAACGAATAAGTTCCAGCGTCACATCTGAGACTATTTCCACTCTAGTATTGCTGGGGATACAGTTATAATATTCCAGGATGGCCATCTGCATCTTGATTACGATATTGTATTGAAGGGATATCAATCTAAAAATGAATATGGTCACTCAATGCAGCACGCAAACCTCTTGTCCGGAATCGCCATTACGAAAACATGTATAGTACATACAGTGACGGACAATACAAAATGGTCATGTTAGGAGGCTCGGTTTATAATTTTCCTGTGAAGCAATTGAACTTAAATTTTGGCAACAGTTTAGAAATAACCTGAATTCATGTGCAATAAATTCCTAATTTTTCATTTACCACTTCAGAAGCTACAGGCACGATCTACGAAAAAACAATCAGACCACTTTTTTATTTCCATGTTAATGATTTTGTTGATGAGTTTGAATAACGATCTGAAGGGAAATTTTAAAATGACCAGCACATCAATACTCAAAATTCAGATCCTCAAATTTAAGAATTATTTATGGAAATCTTGTTTTATTGTATGCGGCGTCTGTAAATTTTAAAATACGGAATGTAAAATAGTGGATTTCATGCAGATGCCTTATTTAGGCTGCTTCTGGATGGCCACTTAACGCTGAAAAATGTCCTACTGAAGAAATTTTATGACTTTTGATTCCCATTTCAGCAGGGTTTCCTTCTAAGTATGTTCATGGCCCACTCTAGGCCCCACGGGAACCTGTTCCGGAATGACCGGTCCGAGGACAAATCATCAGATGGCCACACAACGTTGAAAAATATCCTACTGGTGAAATTTCATGAATTTTGATACCCATATCGCCAGGGTTTCCTTCTAAATATGTTCATGGCCAATTTAGGCTCCATGAGAACTTGTTCCGGAATGACCGGTTCAAGGACAAATCATAAAATCACCACACAACGTTGAAAAATACCCACCTGGAGAAATTTGATGAATTTTGATACCTATATCGCCAGGGTTTCGTTCTAAATATGTTCATGATCAGTCTAGACCCCACGGGAACCTGTTCTGCAAGGACCGGTCCGAGGACAAATCATCATATGGCCACTAAACCTTGAAAACTGGAGAAATTTCATGAATTTTGATACGAATATTGCCAGGGTTTCCTTCTAAATATGTTCATGGCCACTCTAGGCCCCATGAGAATCTGTTCCGGAATAACCGGTCCAAGGACAAATCATAAGATGGCAACACAACGTTTAAAAATACCCTTCTGGAGAAATTTTATGACTTCTGATTCCTATTTCGGCAGGGTTTCCTTCTAAGTATGTTCATGGCCCACTCTAGGCCCCACGGGAATCTGTTCCGGAATGACTGGTCCGAGGACAAATAATCAAATGGCCACTAAACGTTGAGAAATAGCCTACTGGAGAAATTACATGAATTTTGATACCCATATCGCCAGGATTTCCTTCTAAATATGTTCATGGCCACTCTAGACCTCACGGGAACCTGTTCCGGAATGACCGGTCCGAGGACAAATCATCAGATGGCCACTAAAAGCTGAGAAATAGCCTACTGGAGAAGTTTCCTGAATTTTGATACCCATATTGCCAGGGTTGCCTTCTAAATATGCTCATGGCCACTCGAGGCCCCACGGGAACCTGTTCTGAAATGACCGGTCCTAGGACAAATCATCAGATGGCTACACAACGTTAAAAAACATCCTACTGGAGAAATTTCATGAATTTTGATACCCATATTGCCAGGGTTTCCTTCTAAATATGTTCATGGCCACTCTAGACCCCACGGGAACCTGTTACAGAATGGCCCTTGCAGGAACATGTCGGCATATGGCCCACAATGGAATAAAAATAGTTTCTTGGAATTATTCCATAGATTTTGACATCCATTCTCGGAAATTTAATAGATGTTTCCAAATAGTGCCTCCGTATCGGACCACAGCCCCGATAACCCGAATTTACGGGAACCAGATGAATTCAAATGGTCATTGCTGATCATCAACTTGAAGCCAATGAGTTTTGGAATCTAACGGTGCCAAAAGAATTCAAATCGGTTCATAATAGCCAGAGTTATAATCATTTGAATTTGGTGGGTACCCGGGTACCCTGTTGATCACTTAAAGATGTTTTTTTTGTCGATCACATAAGGGCTAACACTCAGAAACAAAATCAAAATATTCACTTTCGCTCTCTACCCCCAAAAAATAAATTGGTTTCTTTACAAAAAAATTTTAAATTTTTTTGGGTTATCTCCAACATTTTCGTTCGTTCAAATTGTAAAGAAATTTTTTGGACAAGATTTTATTTCACGTACAGTTTTTGAATTAGACTCTGCAAAAGCAATGCCCACATCTACATTTACACTTTGATTGTTGTTTGTTGTATTCTCCCAATACACGGAGTAACGATCTATGACGAAATTTATCAGAAGCAGATAATATCCCATCAATATGAGAGGCTCTAGGAGTGGACAGTAATTTATTGCTAGAACTAAGAGGATTGAAGAGAGCGTATTTGATAGTTCCGTTCAGCGTAACGGCAGGCTTTGAAAATTGAAAGATACAAGATGAAAACGAGCGGAGGGGGCATATGAAGGTAGTATACGATCGGGCGCATAATGTTTTACCAAGCTACCCGATGCAGGGTAGGCAAGGCGGAAGATACCCTCTTGACTGGTAAAAAAAATATGCGACCGATCGTGCTCTTATACTGCCTATTGCTTTATTCTGGTTCTAGCGATTTGTTTATTTCCCTCTTTCAATGCCTAACATGGGTGAGAAATTATCTCTTGCTGTTGGGTTTATTTTTGGAATGTACCGACTATTTCACACATATTATTCCTCTCGTCATACTATTACTTATAGACCTCGGAGAGGAACGACGGTGAGTGGTGCAAATACTGGTCTCCACCAGTATGAGTTAATGGATTCCCCATGAATACTTTCTCTTCATTTCTCTTAGTTCTAGCAATAAATTACTGCCACTCCTAGAGCCTCTCATGATGATGAAAAATTATCTGCTTCTGATAAATCTACATTTAGTAGATCGCAAATGTTCAAATAGTTGACCAGATTATCGTTACTACTATACTTTTTATAAAAGTATAGTATGCTTCGTCTTCGTCTTGTCCGGTTTTTTCCACTTTTATTCTTCCGTTTTGTGTTTTCCGCTTCTATTTCTACGCTTATCTTCATTCGCTTCTCTTCTTCCGCTACTTATCTTCCGTATTTATTCTTCTGCTACTATTTTCCGCTTTTTTCTTCTTCTGCTTTTCTTCTTCCGTTTCTCTTATCCCACTTGTCTTCTTCTGCTCCTCTTCTTTCGATTATGCTCTTCCAGTTAACTTCTTCCGTTTCATTTCTTCAGCTAACCAGCTTTCGTTTCTCAACTACCGCTTCTCTTATTCGGTTTCTCTTTTTTCGTTTTTCTTCTGTTACTCCATTCTTTCGTTTCTTTTCTTCCGCTTCTATCCTCCGCATTTTTACTTCCGCTTCTTTTCTTCTGCTTCTCTTCTTCCATTTCTTTTCTTCTATGCTTCCACTTTTCTTGTTCAACCTTTCTTCTTCCACTTCCCTTCCGGTTCTCTTCTTCAGGTCTTCCACTTCTCTTCTTCCACTTCTCTACTTACTCTTCTCTTCGTTGGTTTTTTTTCACCTCTCTCTTTCGGTTTATTTTCTTCCGTTTCTCTAATTTTTCTCAGCCATTCATTCATTTTCGCTGTATTTTCATGTTCTTTCCAACTTTCCAATTTTTTATTTTACTTCTTCGTCATTCTGCTTCACTTTTGTTTACACCTTCAGTCCTATTTACATTCAATTATCTTCTCTTTTTTCACTTCATCGTTTGTGTCATCAGCTTCCGTTTGTTTATCCTCGGCATATTTTACTTGTCGCCTTCCTTTATCTGCATCCTTTTGATAATTTTCGTTGAGTCGCTTTCACTGTGTCTTTTTTCAATCATTTCTTCTCTTCTACGCCGCATTTTCTCCATTCTTTAACATCTACTTCATTCGCTGTATTCTCCAATATCTTCTTTCTTCCCACTTTGTT
Organism: Aedes koreicus; assembly: GCA_024533555.2. NCBI lineage: Eukaryota > Metazoa > Arthropoda > Insecta > Diptera > Culicidae > Aedes > Aedes koreicus. The sequence goes on along the minus strand of JAHHFK020005697.1, from coordinate 134,846 downwards.
TGCAAATATCTGAATGCACTGTCTTCATTGACAGCTGCCTTTTATTCATTACCTTCATCTCCTTCATAACCTTGGCTTTCATATCTTCGACTTCATTTGATTTTCCTACGTTCTCCGCTTTTTCTACTGTATCTGGATCAACGTCTGTTTCACTTCCGACATTTCCTGTTACATGTTCTTTTTCACCACCTCTCACTTTTCTGGTTTTTCTTCTCCTCACACACTTCGATACACTATAATTTCATGCTTAATGTTTTCATAATTTGCCTAGTTGTATTGGAAGATCTCTTCGTATTCGCAGTCGTCAGGTCTTTTGTTTTCAAACAATGGAGTTACTGATTCGGTCACACAGAAGTCTTCATGAATATTTGTTTAAAGGAAATAGCCATTTTGCCGATTTTTTTACATGATTACCTTGGTTGAACCCTATGTGGTAGATAGAGTTGGTATGGAACAATAAAGATTAAACTATTCTATAGCATTACGTTTCGATAGATGCTTAATTAATCGTAATACTTCATAGCATATGAGTAAACACTTTTGAGCGTGATAAAACTCTTAATAAAGAGCATGCGTATGAAACTCACTCCCATTGGTTGCTATTGCAACGCAGTGTTAACAAGAATTCACGCATGGTATAAATGAAACCTACTTGCGCTCGTTGGATCATTCTTGTGACGGATTTCGAGAACAGCAGACGCATCCTAAGTGGTAGCTGTCGAAGCAGCAGCAGTTGTAGCAGCAGAAAGGAGCTCGTGTCGCCGTGACTGAGGCTGGAAACCTCTGTCCGGTTACGACACCCTAGACTTGCACTTTTGTCAAAAATTAATGGTAGGAGATGATGTTCGGCTGACTTCACAGCGGCACAGATGCTCCCTCGAGTGCAGTGCCATTATCCGAATGGAGTTCGTGAACTAGGCCACGACGGGCGACAAGTCGACAAAGTGCGGACAAGAAGGCGGCTGTTGACAGATCCGTGACCAACTCTATGTGAACTACCGTAGTAGAAAAACACACGAAAATGGCGACGTACGACTTGGTTGGTCCACGATTACGAACAAGTGATTTTAGATACACTGGGCCACAGTAATCAACACCACTGATTGAAAACGGCTGTGCTGAAGTAACTCTGGACGTTGGCAAGTCAGCCGAACAAGATTCCGTACACCGATGATCCAGTATTTCTAGCGCATTGTAGTTAACATCAGCTGCGGACCATCATGAAGAAGAGACTTGTGATAATGGCTAGCGAGTAGTTGTACCAGTGGATGCTTTGCAAACAACACCATCGGGTATTTGACGTCATCTGGAAGTACGGCGTTTGATAGGCGTCCTCCAACGCGGATGATACCGTGACCATCAACATACGGTATCAACCATTTGAACGATGCAGATTTCAAGGCGTTGGTATTCATAGAACTGGTAAGTTCAACTAGCTCTTCCGAATAAAGTTGTGGCGGCAACTTCAGCTGTCGTGAAAGTGATTTTGGATGACTTGGCAGATTTGCGGGCAGCAGCTTGTAGCCCGCTGATGTATTTCAAACACTATGCTTCTCCACGGCGTTGGGTTGTCCAACTGGAGAAGCGGACGAACAGATGCGTTGCAAATTGCTCATCAGATGCCGCGACTGTTATCAAACTAACTTTTCGAGGTTCTCCGGTGACTGTGCAAGGAAGCAGGAAATTCTGACAGCCATTTCGATCCATTCCACCATCTGTACTGGTTCATCAAAACCATAGGCTGCAATCCTCGAGATGAGGCTTATTTTCTGCTCGTGGAACATGTTTCCCAGTGGCAACTTCTGTGTTAGATTGGATGGTAGAAACGCGATTCGCGGTGAATGTTTTCCAAGGGTTCGGTGGTGACTTCAACCATTGAATGACTATGGCTGAATCTGTCCAGAAGTAGACATCGGCGGAGAGTTTGATTGAATGTTCTTATACAGCTTGGTGGAAAGAATGGTCGCACATAGCGCAAGTCATGCGATAGTGTGTTTAATAGCAAACACTAATATCTACATCGAATATGTTTTGAAGAATCAACCGTTACTCCATGCTTCGAAATTGGAAAGGATTCTGCCCATTTTCATCAATCGAAAGCACAAAAGGTTGAAAAAAACTGTTGATCAATGATGAAGTTTGTCAGAAGCAGATAATTTATCATCTCCATGCGAAGAAGCGCTAGGAGTGGACGGTAATTTATTGCTAGAACGAAAAGACATGAAGAGAAAGTGTATTGATAGTTCCGTATAGGGCAACGGCAGGCTTTGAAAATTCAAAGATCAAGTTTGAAAACAAGCGGAGGGCATTATTGAACGGTAGTATCCGATCAGGCACATAACCCTTTACCATACTACCCCATGCAGGATAGGCAAGAGGAGGAAATCCCCTTGACTGACAAAAGGTTATGCAACCGATCGGGCTCTTATACTCCCTATTGCTTTTTTCTAGTTCTAGCGATTTGTCCCCCTCCCCCTCGCATGGAGATGATAAATTATCTGCTTCTGACAAACTTCATCAAAGATCGTTACTTCCGCGCTTGGGAGAATACAAAAACAACAATCAATGTGTGTTGATCAATATTTAGGACAACATGCCTCAAGAAACGGTGCCAGTTGCGAAGCGTTCAAGAAACATCTACGGCTATTCATAAATGAAAAATGTGAGAGTTCGAGCTCAACATAATGTTTCTTAGTAAATTTATTTTAGCTTTATAAGAAATAAAGCGTTTGATGCCTTTTTAAGCCATTCGTTGTGTTTTTATGCACATTTATTTTACTGACAAGCAACCGTTGCCACCCTGTATATATAAGGAGTAGAAAATTTGCCTTCATGTTCCAAGTATGTTTGTTTCCAAGTAAAAACACGATTTTTGTCCACTTTTAAATATTTAATACCTAAAATTCCTGAATACCTGAAATTCACGAATCCTTCAGGTGGTTTCTTCATAGATCGAATTTCTTAGAAACAATCACATGAAATTTACGTGAATTTCCACATGGCATTTACTGAACAAGTAGTTTTTACTGAATTGTTCAGAGCAATTTTCAATTACGTGTTCAGGTAACAATCACCTGAAATTTCACGTAGAAATAACGTGCCGATTTTTTCAAGTGCAGGTACGCGAAGCACCTTGACATTTTTATTTATTTGTTTGCCAAATTGTGATGTAAGCTACGCTTCAGCCAAGCTTTCAGCGTTGTATATGATATAAAAAGTGCACTAAAATACTTTTTTTTCCATTATTTTTCTCCCACCAGGGAAGGATCGGTGTATTTTCAACGATCATCTACCTGCAACAACCAGAATGGCAACCACCTCCATCATCAATTGTTGCAACAGCCACAACAACAACAACAACAACAACAGCAGCAACATCAACAGCTCGATTCACCGCAGCACCACCAACATCAAAAGCATTCCCATCATCCGCCGCGTCAACCAAGAAGCAGCTATCTTTCTGCTAACCATCTGACCCAATCGAACTCGAACCTGGCCGAGGAGATCTCCCTGATGGCGTTGGAGAAGGATTTGAAAAGCCTGGACGAAAACGTCAACCAGATAAACCTGAAGGGCAGTTCGGGCAGCAAACGGATCCTGGCTCGCAAGTTCTACTCCCTGACGCAACTGCTTCGTCGAACCCGACCCACTAAGCTTTAAGACTATTTTCTCGGTGTGCATTAGCAGGATGTACTTAATAGATTAGACCCACAGAAAGACAGACAGACCGACGTGATAAAGCTTTAGCATCGTGCATGCGACAGTTTTAGGAATGTGCGTAGAGTTTTAAGAATGCTCAATCATGACAAATGGAACGTGATAAGTGAGACATAAATGTCGTTACAGTAGAATGTTATGCTCGGAAATAAAATAAGTATTACACGAATATTTACACACAAACCAACTGCTGAGGAAGAACCATTTGCTTCAAAATAAGGCAAATACGCTGCATTGTTAAAACTAAGAAAATAGAAAGAGAACGGAAGAATATACATATATATATATATCACTGTTCAAGCTCTAGATTGGAAACAGAAAACAGTTTAAATCAGTTGCATTGTTGTGTAAAATCAACCAACGAATTGAAATCAGATTTTACAGGGTTGCCACATGCACAGATTTATCTAGATTGACACAGATTTTTTTCATTTTTTCATACAGATATCTGTATGTGAAGATTACAGATTTTTGAGAAAAAATCAAGATTTTTAAGATTTTTGGCAATTGTCTTTCCACTCAAAAACCTCAAATTCAAAATATGAGTACAGTTAAGGATCCAACTTTTTATAAATACTACTTTCAGTATGCTGTTTAGGCTTGAAGCAAAATAACACAATTGACACTGACACTACAGTGACAGATGACATAATAAAAGTCAGTTTGTGTGTGTGCCCTAAATGATTTCTCCATCAATTTTTTGATTATTTGATGTTTGATAGTTTTTGAAGAAAATTTCATAGAATTTCTCAAGATTCTCGGACATTCCTTTGGATATTCCTTCTTGCGTTTCTATAGGTATTCTTCAGACGTTTGTAGGCATTCCTCCAGGGATTTTTTCATGAGTTTCTTCTGGCATTGCATCGGCAGTTTTTTCAAAACTTTCTTGTGATGAAATGTTTGGAGGAATCCGTGATCTTGTGAAGTTTTGTGATTTTAAAGGAATCACTGGAGGACACCTGAAAGAATTATACAAAAACTAAACATTTTTTCCTGCAGTAATTCTGGAGAAAATCCTGATTTGTTGGAGAGATCTAATAAGATTTTTTTTGCACGAGCTCCGTAATCTTGTCTATTGAATTCTTAACTTTAAAAATTCCGCAATGGGTTTTTGTAGAATTATTTTTCAAATTTTGTCTAGGATGCCTGCAAGGATTGTTACTTATAGTTCTCCAGATATTAAACACTACAATATTTTTCCGTTGGAGAAATGTCTGTTTCAAAGTTCCGCAAGAGATTGTTCCAAAAATTTCGGTAGAATTTCTTGCAGTGATTTCTACAAAAATACTTTTCTTCTAATGTAGAAGTATTTTTATGCATTCATGCAGGAGAATTTTGGGAAGTTCGAATAATGTTCTCGATAGTTATTTTTGCTATATGAAGCATATTTATTTCGTACGTGATTTTTTGTTATCTTTAATATAATATTGCAGTGCGAAAACCTATACATATTTTGCGCAATTGATAAACAGTTGCAGATCGAATGCACCGATTACAAAAAAAGGTTTGTGGGCTTTGGATCAGATGGAGCTTCGGTAATTATGGGTTCCGACCGATCCATCAAGAAGTTGCTGAAACGTGACTGTTCTCATTTGATAATTATCAAATGTACTTGTCACTTTTTGGCCCTTTGTGCAAGTAACGCATGCAAAAAACTGCCATTGTACCTGGAACAAATGATGCGATATATCTGCAGTTACTTGTCCTGCAGCCTCAAACGATCCAAGAAATCCCAGATGACACAGTTCTGCATCCGTCTGCCACTAGATGGCTATCGTTGGAGTCAGTTGTCAAATGGAATATGGAACGGTTTTCGGAGCTCGTGTTGTTTTTCTCGTTCTAATCAAACTGAGACAACAGTTTTATTGTTGTCATCTCAATGACCTGATGACGCAGCCATTTCTCTTCTTCTTAAGCTACGTATTGTCTCTTATCATCGAAGCGAATCGAATCTTCCAGTCAAAAGCTATGGAATTCCTGAACATGTGCAATCAGCTGAAGTCTCGCTGATGGAGCTCCTTGCAAATTTTTGTGTGGACCTAAAACAGCTGACGGATTTAGGAGTTTCAGATTTCGAGAAACATCTTCGAAAGAAGTCGGGAATACATAACGGCGAAGCTGCGCCCTTTGAAGGAGTCCCTCGATTATTGAACAATATCCGAATTTCTTTGAAAGCGGCGAGGAACAGGCCATTGAAAATGGTTTTCGTGAGCTGAGGACGATAACCATCTGAAAGGACAACGAGGTGGAAGAATCAGAAGACTTCGAAACTTGTTGAAGAAAACGTCTGATGGGAAGCTGGCTTTTCACTTGCTAAGAAAGTTCATTGCGAACTTTTTACTAATTCCGCATTCTTTTGCAGGAGTGAAGCGAGTTTTTTCGGAATACAATCTGAAAAAGTCCAAAATCCGGAACCGCCTGAGTACGGACATCATGGAGGCCAAAAGAGGAAAGGAGAAGTTGATCAGCTAATATTAACATCAGAACTAAATTCTAAATTCAACAAATTAATGTACACGGATCATAACAATAATTGATTGTTAACTCCGTTCCGATTTTGTTCATCTATCAAGGAACTTTATGTAATCAAAACAAACACCTCATGTTTCATTATCATGTCAAAACTGGTCTGTCAGAGTGCAATGATCGATTTCCCCCGAGAACATGAATCGTTCGTTTACTGATCTGTTTTCCTTTTACAACACAAAATTTTAAGTAAAGATTTTTACCAAGATTTTTTGCAGTTAAACACAGATAAAAAAGATTTTTTTGGCAATAATTAAAGATGGGAACGAAAAATAATGTGGCAACCCTGCCCCCCCCCATCTAACCTAACTTCCCCACACACCAGCAAGAACTACAAAAAACACAAATTTCTTCTATTTTCCCAACAAAATCACCAGCACAAACCATAATATTAATTTTTAAGCAAACAATATATAATATAAAGATACAATAACTGCCGCCGACAACATTAAAGTTCACCACTTCCCCGGGCATTGAATACTGTTGTGCTTGCTGCACAATATGCAGATTCATGTATTGGTATTGTCATCGAGGGCCTTCATTTACTAACAATGGAATTGAGCATGAGCATGAGCATGATTGACCGCCCACGGATGCAATTCCGTTATTGCCAGATCAGCTGTATTTGCACAAAGAACCAACAGATGATGTTTGGGACTAACATACATCTTCAATGTGTAAAAACCGGTGACACATTATAAAGCAATACCGGCGCCGGCCGTGCCCGAATGCTGGTCAAGTAGGGAATGGGAAGGAACGTGTTGACATGATACTCGCTTTGGAGGAAGCCGAGAAATCCTCTGCACTTCCACGAGAAATCACTGGGATGTTGGATAGTTGGGCAAGGGTTAGCAGCAGGGTTCGTTTTGGTTAACGATACGCTGAAAGTACATACCTACACCATCCGCCAAAAGCAATAGACCGCTCAAATGTGACTGAAAATAGACAAACATAACGAAAAACAAAACAAAACAAAATAGACAAAATAAAATAAAACAGGATATTAGACATTGTCTTCAAAATATGGTAGAAATAAATAATTTGTTGCTTTGCCAACTGGCTCTCCTCGATGTCCTATATGGCCACGTTCTGCTGGACCCACAGCTGCTGCCGTCGGCACTCGTCCACATCAACCCGGCCGTCGCCGACGTGTCGGAAAGCTTCCGGTAGTAACATGATATCTGTGTCTAATACACTCTTCTTGCACCGATTAATTTACAAACTAGGCCTGCACACGGAATCAAAATTCACTTTGGCACGGTTGTGGTATTTTTCTTTAAAATCTAGTTCTAGATATTTGCACTTGGTTGCAGGAAACAGAATCAATAAGAATAATAAACTCGCTTATGACCTCTAACTTTACACGGTTGCTAAACAATACAAACTCGGCCTTCATTTACTAACAATGGAATTTCAAATAAAGTACCAAACAGAGAGTTCGGTAATAATCTAATTGCAAAAAGTATTAAGCTTGGAAACAAGATGGGTTGGCTGTAGGTATAGGGACGTTCATTTATTACATAAGAGGTTTTTTCCAATTTCTCAACCCTCCCTTTTACTCTGAAAGGCAACTGAGGAATTGCGGTAGGTGGACCATCCTTTAGGCAGTTCAGTGGATTCCTGTAGTATGGACGAACTGTTAGTGTTAGCGCATGAAAGATTAAAAATCCAGAACGTAGAAACGTGTCTAAGATGATGGATTAAAGTTTTAACAGTTAAACGAATCATTAATTATCAATGTAGGTTTAGTGTCAGAGCGATACATTTTGAAGGAGAATGTATTTAAAGTAAGCGTTTCCGTTTCTATGAGGAAACAAATATAGCCATTTGATATAAATTAAAATATATGATATCAGTTGATTGCTATCAGGTTGTTTGTTTATTTTTTAAATATATTGAATGAAAGATAAAGTAATAAAGTGCAAAAATTAAAATTAGTAACTAAGAAGAAACAATAGTAGAGAATCGGTCATCGCCTTTCATGCGGCATAGTTCTCATGTGTATCATTCCAATTGTACAAGCTTGGAATGACTTATTCATAAACCTGTTTGATCAGTTTTATCAGAAGGATGTTTTCAAGGGTGTCTTCGCCCAATGTGGACCGATGAGGTGAAAGAATGAGTGCTAAGGCACTGAACGTCCTCTCAACCATTGATTGGGTTGGTGGTACAGACATTACAACAGCAGCAACAGAAGATAGTTCACGGTGACTCGTTCTGCGTTTCATCCAGTGTTCCCAAACATTGCATGATGTAGGTTGGCGTTGTTCTGCTTCAAGTGATTTGATAGTACGTTCAGCGGGTGGATAGTCATGAAGAAAACGAATATTTTTTTGGCTCAGAAAAAACTAGCATACCGGTCCCAAGCTCGGTCCCAAGCTTAATGATTCGCCCCTAAGTTTTAGTTTTAGTTTTATTTGTCGTCAATCATATATGTAGACCGGTTTTACATTCTTGCCTTAATTCAAGACCGTAACTCACACCAATACACTCTCAAATATTCTGTCAAAATAACATAGCGAATCAAAACAAAAACATAGATACTTTAATGGGTAAAATGATTTTACCCATTAATGGGTAAAGAGCCTGTACGTCAGGCTATCGGATATTTTTTATCCATTTTTCAAAATGTTTGTTATTTGAAAAATGGGTATGAAATACCAATTTTTCGTATTTTTTTTTACTTGCGTTATTGAATAATGAGCATTAGAATAAAGATAATAGATCGCAATAACTGTATTTGTATTTGCATTTGTGTATTTATTCATAACGACAACCCTTTAGCCACAGGCCTTTTACCTCTCAGGTATGTCAAGTTTCGTTCGGGGGTTTTCACTTCGACAAATATTCCGGCGACGTTCAAGTGGTCCATTGAAGCGGTCATCACATCGTTGTCCTCCAGAGAGATTCCTACAACACCCAAACAATTCCTGAAGGCTTCCGTGGATAAAATTTAAATAATGTTGACGTCAACTTGATGAAAGCTTGGATTTTACGCTCCGGAAGTGACACATACTCGGAAGTACGATTCTACTGATGAAATTGAAGCACAGAGAACAGACGTTCATCTTCGGTCTGCTACTTGTGTAAAACTTTAAACCGACATTTCAAATGTATGTCGTTATGCTCCTGGTAGGCAGCGCTGCAGTTGTGCGATAACTGTCATGTAAATGTTTATCAATAAAAAGCGTAGCACATAACCTGAAAAATTTTGTTTATTACCAGCTGCCCATATTAACTTTTACACACGTTTTTCAACAAAAGATATTTGGACATCAATGTCTGTTCTCTGTGATTGAAGCATTTCAAATTATTATAATAAATCATTAAACGTACCTCTCAGTTTTTGTAAGCTTTCGCTATCCAATTTAACCTTCAGTTCTTCCATATTCTTCGAGTTTTCGTGGACGAAGTTTTTTTTATTTTTCGAATAGCGTACTTTTAACCTAGGGGTGAGACAGCTCAACTCTGAGTTTCTTTGATACACCGAGTAACTCGCGAGTAACTCAATATAGCTTAAAATTGAATCAATTTTCATCGGTTCTTACCGGTTGCCAGGGTTTCAAAGAGTTTGACTTCCAATTTGTTTCAAAAAATAGTGGACATTCCGCTAATGGCAATTGAAGATGGAACAACGGCGAACCGTATTCAACGTCTATGAGGGTTCTAGGAATATTTAATATGTGATACGTGATTTGCTAAATTTGCTGGTTCGTCGTCGTTTGCTAAACATTCTAAGAAGCTTGAAGGTTAGGTCGGAGTGCAACGGACTGATCTCGTGTGTCTCTTCTCCTGACCGTGTTCCACATCACCAGTTCATAATCTGATCGTCTGGTGGAATGATGTTGAAATAGCAAAAAGCAGGTCAAGCCGAAATTTGTGGGTTTATTCAAGGAATGACTTAATTGGAGACATTAAAATAACTTTTTCTCGAGAAAGGCAAAGGTTTACACTAGTTTTAGTAAATACGATGTCAAATTGTACATGCAAAATTGGAACGATATAGGTTATTTTCCAAATCAAAGTTAAATAGAGCCAATTAAAAACATTGAAAATTGCAGCGAGAACTAATGTACTAGCGATCGGTTTGTTTATAACAGCTGCTGTGCAAAAACAGAGAGAAAACAGATGACATTACTCGCTTGCTGAGGAATGAGAGTTACTCGAGGAGCTGTCTTTCCCCTTGCTTTTAACTATACAAAGTGAGTCAGGAAAATGCTAAGATATTTTTTTCCCATTTATGGGTAGAAAAATACCCATCTTTTGGTCTCTCATTGAAAATAAAAAATGGGTCTTTAGTATGCATTATTTTGAATGGGGTACATTTTTACAAAAAATGGGTACATTTTTATCTATTAATGGGTACTGGCCGGTTACAGTGCAAAAGGTACTGAAAAGCACAAGAGTGAAATTGAAGAAATTGGTTCACTGTTGTAGAACCCCTAGTTCCGAAGTACACCTTGCTGTCTGCACCTTGTCATGCACTCTTGCGCTTTTCAGTACCTTTTGGTGCTAGTATCTTTGTTTTTGATTTGATTCACTATGTTATTTTGACAGAATAATTGAGAGTGTATTGGTGTGAGTAACGGTCTTAGGGGCGAATCATTAAGCTTGGGACCGAGCTTGTTACCGTCGTGCTAGTACTTCCTGAGCCAAAAGAAATATTCGTTATCTTCATGACTATCCACCCGCTGCTATAACCGTGGCTGACGAGGCGTGCGTGCGACAGTTTCAGAGGATGGGGGATCTGAATAGGGAACGTGAAATGGCCGATCTAAAAAGGGAGATCGCTTCCAGAATGGTAAAAAATTCGGAACGAAAGTTTCGAGAAGATCTTTCAAAACTTGGATGACCGGTCTAGACCATTCTGGAAGGTAGCCAAAGTCCTGAAGACGCATCCAAACCTGTTCCGCCTCTCAAAGTTGTCGATTCGCTTCTCATAACTCCTCTCGAGAAAACAAATGCGATCGGTGACCACGTTGGTTCACCGTGTGATTCCAATGCTCTTGCAGTGCTTGCGAAACCCTATCGTTGGCAGTCCTTTGGTTAGAAGATCCGCCTGATGGTCGTTCGTCGAAAGATAGTGGACTTCTTTTTTGTTGGCTGCAACACAATCACGGACAAAATGTTGCTTTGCATCTGTGTGCATCAACCGCTTCGATGACCCAGGAGATTTGATGACAGCAATAGTTGATTGGTTATCTTCGTAGATCCGTGCTGCCTTCTTCTCTAAGATTCCAAGTTCTTCAAATAACTTTTGGATCCAGACGGCTTCACAAGTTGCATCCGCTAGCGCTGAACACTCGGCTTCTGTTGATGATAGGGAAACTGTACTTTGTTTCTTCGTGCTGCAAGAAGTTACAGCTCCATAAATCTTGACAAGTGTTCCAGAAATTGAACGTCGGTCGTTGAGATCAGCTGCCCAACTAGCATTTGCATATCCAACAATTTGATCCGCTGCGGTTGTTTGTTGATACTTCAGTCCATGATCTACTGTCCTCATGATGTACCGTAGTATCCGTTTAGCGTGTGTCCAGTGTTCTTCAGTAGGGTTACTTTAAAATTGGCTGAAGTAACTCACCGCTGCGCTCAAGTCTGGTCGAGAAGTCACTATAAGGTATGTAAGACACCCGATCAGCTCACGAAACGCTTCTGAAGTGTTGATGTTGCTTCACCTTTCTTGAGTTGAAGATTCCATTGGGGTTGCAACGGTCTTACTGTCCTCTATTCCGAAGCGCTTCAGAACTAGCTTCGCGTACTGCTCCTGACTGAGCCGCATTCGTCCTTGCAAAACGTCACGATCGATCTTCAATCCAAGAAATATTGTCGGTTCTCCCATGTCCCGCATAGCGAGTTCAGTTTTCAACAGCTTCTTGATTGTCACTATCATGTTGAAGCTTCGGCAGATTACAAGAATGTCATCTACATACAGCAGAAGAAACAACTTCTATCCGTCACGCGTCAGGCAACTATCGTTGATGCTACGCTTGAATCCGATTCGACTTACGAACTCGTGAAACCTGTCGTTCCACGCCTTTGATGCTTGCTTGAGTCCATAAATGGATTTGCTGAGCTTACATACGCGATTCCCCTCCTCAAATCCATGAGGCTGGCACAAGAAAATTTCTTCGTCTAGCTTGCCGTTCAAGAACGCCGTTTTGACATCCATTTGGTGCACCAGGAGATTTTCCTTGTTGGCCAACGCAAGCATCATCCGGACCGTTTACATTCTCACCACCGGTGGTGAGGTTTCCATATAAGCATACCCATACCGTCGCGTAAATCCTTTCGCCACCAGCCGCGCCTTGTATTTTTGGATAGAACCATCTGGGTTGAGCTTCAACTTGAATACCCATTTGCAATCCACCGGTCTGCGTCCGCTTGGTAAATCGACTAACTCCCACGTGTTGTTATCGGCTAATGATTTCAGCTCTTCTTCGATAGCCTCCTTTCAGTGCGGCCAGTTGGTCCTCAGCTTCATTTCTTCGGTGCTGCTCGGCAGATTCTGCACGTAATTTTCAGCGTTTAGTGCATATGCCAGGCAAGTATTATCGTTGTATCTCTTCAGGGGATTGCGTACACGTCCACTTTTCCGAGAATCAGCAATTTCATTTTCGGTTTCGTTTTCATCCTCTCCAGGCAAACTCGTCGTTATCGTTAAATACGTTACGATCTGTACTACGTCAGCGATTACTAAATCAGCCGCATCCTGTTCTTGAGCCGCCAGTTGTTCCGGTAGTTGCGGCAAAACTGCCACAGGCTTCGTCGGTACTGTCCACACCGGATGCTCGAACCCAGTATTCTCCGCTTCATCGTTTGCAGCATTGTTCCAATTTTCGTTCACCACAACATCTCGGGCCAAATAGACCTTCTGCTTCTGATTATTCCACAAACGATAGCCAGTTGGACCGACAAAGTAGCACGCTTCACTGCGCGCGTCAAGTTTGGTCCGCTTTTCCTTTGGAATCAAACTGTATGCCTTGAAACCCCAAACTCGAAGTTGGACGCGTCTGGTTTGTGTTCATACCACAACTCGTAGGGAGTTTTCTTCTGCAACGCCGCTGTTAGACTTCGATTCATAATATATACGGCTGCCTGGACCGCTTCACCCCAAAGCCTTTTTGTTAGGCCTACCTCGTGCACCATTGCTCTCGCCTTGTCCAGGATGGTCGCTCACACCGTTCTGTTGAGGTGTGTATGGAATGGTGTTCTCCATGGTCACACAATGGACCTTACAATGCTGCCGAAAAACGTTACTCACGTATTCTCCGCCGTTGTCGCACCGTATCCTGGCAATCTTCCCGTCGAAATGATTCTCCGCCATCCTGGTGTACTGCTGGAACGCTTCGAGTACTTCATCTTTTGTCGTCAGAAGGTACACCACCGTGAGGTGAGTGTAATCGTCGGTGAATGTTACAAAGAACCGTTTACCATTCCATGCTGCTGGTGTAAATGGTCCACACACTTCGCTGTGGATCAGATCTAACGGTCTCTTCGATCATGAAACTGGAACATCATCAAACGGTTGCCGAGCGTGTTTCCCCATTACGCACGGTTTGCACACCTCGTCTCCAGCGAAGTGCTCATTGCTCAACGTCACGCCCTTGACCATATCGTTTCGAACCAGTTTCTTCAAACCGCTCTTGCCTATGTGGCCAAACCTGCGATGCCATAGCTCATACTGATCCACAGAAGAACTCACCAAAGCTTCATTTACTCGTCCACGCTTCACCGTCACATTCAGCACAAATAACTTGCCAGCTACGCTTCCAACAGCTACTACTTGATCTCCACGAACAATCTCGACCAGATCTCTCTCGAACGTGATCCGCATCCCCAGCTTGCCAACTCGTCGAATGGAGAAAAGATTATACTGCAACTCAGGGACGTAGAGTACATCGTTCACCGAGCTCTTGATTCTTCGATTTCCAACCCGGATTTCCATATCGACTGTTCCAGAATAGTTGCTGTAGACGACCTTACCAGAGGCAATCATGATCGGCACCGAGCTTTCTAGCTTCTTCACGTCCCGCAAGCAATCCGCCGAATACACCATGTGCTCTGAAGCACCCGAAACGAGTATCCACTCGAACTAACCCTGCTGCTTCGCTTCACAACTAGACTGCGTCACGAAGGCTACCTCGGAATCTGTAACGTTTGCTCGCTCCTTCTGCTTCGGTCTCCACGGGTTCTGGCGATCTTCTGGCCCCGTCGGTCTGACTGGGCAGTTTGACTTCTTGTGTCCCACCTTTCCACAGGCAAAACATTTCAGCTTCGATCCTTTGGCACGTCCTTCGTTAAAGGCAGCTTCATCAGTAGGCATCCCTTCGGACTCGAAATTGTTCTTGCTGGTCACTTGTTTTATGTTCTAACTCATCAACCGCCCTTTCACGAAATCCAATGTGCACTGCTCCGGTGGCAGATTCTCCAGAACGGTCACTAGCTGCTGGAATGACTTCGGCATCGTCTGCAACAGATTGAAAACTACCAACCTTTCATGCATGATGATATCCGCCGTAGCCAACTCCCTGATGATCCGCTCAAACTTCAGCAAATGTTCCTCCATGGGTTCCGCTTCGTTATACTTCATTACGGCCAGCTGCTTCAAGAGATAAAACTGGCCGGAAATCCCCTTTTTGGCGAACACATTCTGCAGCGCTTCCCAGATCGCCTTCGGAGTTGACTTCCCTTTGACATATTCTAACTGCGAGTCGGCGATCTTCTCTATTAGTAGCGATTTGCACTGTGCTTCCTTCAGCTTCCGCTCCGCCAGCTTTGTCTCCTTCTGCGCCTTTTGCTGTGCCGTATCCGTATCGGCCGCCCGGAACTCCGGAATTTCGTCTGCTGCCACCCGGATGCACTCGATCAACTGCCGCTCCTCCAGAAGTGTCTCCATCCGGAAACTCCAGTTGGGAAAATTCGTTCCATTGAACAGGTAAATCTTCTGGTTTTCAGCTTGCATTTTCACGTTTTCAAATCTTGAGAAAAAATTTCTCCAGCTCAACAAAATCGTCTCCAGGGTTACGGCTATGCTGGGCCCATAACCTGATAAGGATATGGAAAGACGACTGCTCTTGTTAGAGATATAATGCAAACTAATTTATTGAGGTCCTTTATAATATTACAGGCTACTATGATAGAATGGTTTCAGTACACGGTTGCTTGTATCCTGACACCCCCCATTTTTTTCCCGTTTTTCGCTGGGAGAAAAAAACTCCCCCCCCCAAACATTTGGGGTTCGGGAAAAGGCATTCCACTACTCATCAGCTAGTTCGGGTGATGAACACCATAAGGAGTAACAAAGCTTTATCCAAGTCCACTATCCGCTTCATCTGGTTAAAATCATCCGACACTACCTTCAGCAAAGCTCGTTTAGGGTATTCGTTGAATGAGTGTCTCTTGGACACGTTTTCAATCCCAGCAGGAGTTCCGCAAGGTAGCCTGCTTGGCCCGTTACTATACAGCATCTGCTCTTCCTCTTGGAGAGGATTGCGAGTTGTTCCTGTTCGCAGATGACACCACAATAACCGTCAAAGGAGGGATGCCTCGCGAAATCACGAATAAAATTCAACGATGCAGTAACACCTTTGCTGACTATGCCACCAAGTGGAAAATCAAAATCATCGCCTCCAAAACCCAAACAATCATGTTGCTCCATAGGCAGTCCCCCAAACTAAAACCACCTCCATCTTGCACGGTAGTCATGGACGGCACAAGGGTTCAGTGGCCCACCGAGGTAACTTATTTAGGGCTGTTGTTTGACAAGAAACTTCTCTTCAGGTCATGTGGAGAGAACGTTGGTCAAGTGCTCCGCATTAGTTAGGTCGCTATATTCGCTGATTTGCCGAAGATCCCGCCTCTCAGGGGTGAACAAACTGGCCGTCTACAAACAGATCATAGCGCCTGCGATATTCTACGCTGCTCCGGTGTGGGAATCATGCGCACAGACTCACAGGAACAAGCTGCAAGTCGCACAAAACCGAACGCTCAGAGTGATCCTTTATCGCCCTTCTGGAACAAGGACGACTGACCTTCATCTAAACGCGACCGTTCCCAAAATTAAATAAAAAATTGTTGACATGTTAGCAAATTTGTACAGAAATTCCCAAACAAACAATCCCACCTAAGTGGTTGTAAATATCCACTCTTTTACAGGAGTAATATTTGAGGGCCACCATATTTATATAAAGGGAATATTCAGGAACCATATTTAACTGATGCAGAGGAGTCACTTCGCACAAGGAATCTGATCGACTTCCGCTGTGAAGTGCTCCCAACTTCATTAAGCAACTGCTGCATGGGAGGGGAACGATGCTGACAATATTAAGTTCTGTATACACCTCACTGTGGTAAACCTTTCAAAGGCTGGATAGGCCAAGAAAACTTTTTTTTAAATAAATAGCCATAACTAAGGATGAAAAGTTAAGCTGTATCACTTCTAAAATTAACATGTTCCAAATAACAAATAATGTAAAATAAAGACGATTAAAGTTAATCCGCTGTACAAGCTGTGAAGTACGGGCACAAAGATAATGTGCTGCTGTTGGTGCTCACCCAGTCGCCAAGCAACACGAGTTTTACACTCACGGCGCACCCGGAAACAAACCGCTGAAGGTGATTTTGCGTGGCCTTCCAGAATTCACTCCGGGGGAAATAGACGCTGAGCTGCAAGCGATGGCTCTGAAACCAGTGAAGGTGTTCCCAATCAGACGACAGGGAAATCATCGGGACCAACTCTATCTGGTCCACTTGGAGAAGGGTTCCATCACGATGGTGGACCTGTTGGAAACACGGCAACGTCATTATCGAGTGGGACCGATATCACCCGAGGCAACGCGACGTGACACAGTGCGGCAAGTGTCTGGCGTTTGGTCATGGGACCCGAAGCTGCCACATGAAACCCCGGTGTGGAAAGTGTGCAGGAGCGCACACAACTATGGATTGCGCCCCAATGGATGAAGGTGCCCCATCAAAGTGCGCCAACTGTGGCGCTAACCACGAAGGCAGCAACCGAGCCTGTCCCAAACGAGCGGAGTATTTGGCCATCCTCAAGCAGGCGTCCACCAAGTCTCGGCCTGGTCAACGCCGCCCACCACCTCGAATGGACAAAGAAAATTTCCCCACTCTCCGGTACCAAGTGCCGAACCTGCCGCCAGTTCCGTTAAACCATCGCCATGCAAACCGCCCGTCAGCATTCGTTCAGCAACGATTCACGGCAGCCCCGGTGGGCCCATGCCAGCTCCTCCTCCAGGCTGGTGCAATCCGAGTTGTAGTTCCTCCACGCAACCACCCACCGAAGGACAGCTCTATGACACGGAGCAAATGGTCGAGTTCGTCCAAGAGCTCTATCGCCAACTACATTCCTGCCGCTCGAAGGAGGAACAGCTCAAAGCCGCCACATCCATGACGATGAAATTTATTTTCAAATATGGACCATAATCGCTCCATCAGCATCCTCAATTGGAATGCTTGTTCCATCCGGAACAAAACGATTGAGCTCGGTGACTTCCTTAACAGGAAGTGCCATCGTCACCGAGACACATCTCACGCCGGAACACAGCGTTTTCATCCCAGGATACCGGATTGTGCGACTTGATCGTAGCGGCTCTAGTGGAGAAGGAGTTGCGATCGCCCTGCGCTACAACATCAACTGCCATCTCCTTCCGAGTTTTCAGCTGCAGTCTATCGAAGCCATCGGAGTCGAGGTCAAAACTGCCGTCGGCCCTATCACCATCATCGCGGCCTATTGTCCCAAGCAAGCCAGCACCGCTAACGAAACAACAACGGTCCTACGGAACGACATTCGCAAGCTAACTCGGAGGCAGAGGCAGTTTATCATCGCCGGCGACCTAAATGCAAAACACGAAATCTGGGGGAACACCCGGCGCAACCAGAACGGAATAATTCTGCAGGAAGACTTGGAGGAGAGTCATTACACCGTCCTGGGCCCAGATACTCCCACCCGGTTGAGCAGATCTGGGGCCCACTCAACAATCGACATCTTTCTCACCAACATGGGAACAACATCGCCCAGCCGGTCGTGCACCAGGAGCTCAGCTCGGACCACTTCCTCGCTTAACCGGCATCGAATCACCAGACTGAACTACCATCGTGCCAGATGGGAGAGGTTCCGACAATATGTCGACGACACCGTCGATTTCAACGTGAACCTCGGGTCAGCTGATGACATCGATCGACAACTGAAGAGCATCGAGCAAGCGATCTCCCAGGCCCGGGAGCAACATGTACCGGTGATTGATCAGGTGAGCAACTCTGTACCCATTGATAGACCCACTAGAGAACTGATACAATTGCGCAACGCCACCCGAAGACAATACCAGCGAACTGGTCTGCCTACTCTCAAAAGTCATTGTAATGACGGTTACAAACACCTCAATAACAGCTTGTACAACTTTCGTCAGTCTCAATTGCAGAGTCATCTCAAAACGAAACCGAAGAGCTTTTGACGGTTCGTGAATGAACAACGAAAGGAAATCGGTTAACCCTCCACCATGACTGACGGCACTCACGAAGCTGACTCTGTCACGGATATCGTCAACTTGTTCCGTACGCAGTTCAGCAGTGCCGAGGGCCTCGAAGCGGCTACTAGCAATGTTTCCCGCTCTGCACTCACTATCCATAGCGATATGGTGATTTTAGCAGGGAAGCAGATGAAAAGCTCAACTAGATGCGGTCCTGATGGTATTCCTTCAATTGTCCTGAAGCGTTGCCTTAACACACTGGCTCTGCCCCTGGCTATGGTCTTCAATTTGTCATTAACTTCCGGTGTGTTTCCTGAATGCTGGAAAGAGTCGTTTGTTTTCCCAATACACAAAAAGGGATGCAAACGATCCGTCACCAACTACCGTGAGATTGCTGCACTAAGTGCGGTATCCAAGCTATTCGAACTAATTGTTCTTCAAAGGCTGGTCCATGACTATTCACATACTATCTCCTTTGGCCAAAAACGTGCGATGTATCTGCACGAGTACATCCTTCGAGAAACGAGCTTGAAACGTGAAACAACAGTCTAGGATCTGGGAGTAATGCTCGACTCCAAACTGTCATTCGAGGAACAACATTGCCTATATTGTTTCTAAAGCCAAAGACGTTTATTGTCTGAAGGCACTAAACTGCTCTTTGGTTCGTCCTTTTTTGGAGTACTGTGCTGTCGTTTGGTCCTCTTTCTACCAAAGTGCAGTCCAGAGGATCGAAGCCGTGCAGCGAAGGTTTATACGCTTTGCGACATCTTCGTTGGCAAGACCCTCGCAGATTGCCAAGTTATGAAAGTCGGTGTAAGCTCATCAGCCTGGAATTGTTGGAAGGGCGGCGTATGGTGGCCAAAGCGTGTTTCGTTGGTGACCTCCTTCAGGGAAACATCGACAGTTCCACTTTACTTGGTCTCTTGAACATCAACACTCGACTACGAAACCTACGTTCACAATCTTTCTTTATAAACCGGCACTCAAGGACCAACTACGGCAAACACGAACCTGTGCTAAGCATGTGTCGCGTTTTCAACAGCTGCTATAGCGTGTTTAATTTCAATGTATCCCGTGATGTTAATATGCGTTGTTTCCGAAGATGTATGTGTTAGTTATTGTATGTAATTTAGTGTTATCTAGTTGTTTTTTTATCTGCTGACGAATAAATAAATAATAAATAAATCGAATGACAAAAATTATTAAGGCCAGAATGGTGGACCTCAGATATAACCATTTTGCCGACAAGATCCGCTCTCTTCCAGATTGTGCAAAGCCGGTTTGAGACCAACCAAGGCCTATTCCTCCGTTCATCCCACTAAACAGCAATGGCTCCAAGGATCGCCTAATAACTCCTGCAGAGAAGGCTAATTGTTGACTTATCTCAAAGCGTCTAATAACATTAAGGCCCCAGGTTTCGATAACATTATGAACTTGGAGTTCAAGCAATTGAGCTCCCAGTTCTACGTTCATCTGGCGTTGATGTTCAACCAATGCCTGCGACTTAACTACATCCCCTCGTGTTGTAAGTCAGCCAAAGTCATCCCCATCCAGAAACCTGGGAAAGATCCTTCATGTTCCAAGAGCTATAGGCCCATCAGCCTTCTCTCAGGATTAGCCAAGCTTCTTGAGAACGCGATCTATCGTCGGCTTCTTTCATCTGCCGACGAGCTGAACATCTTGCTCGACGAACAATTTGGCTTCCGACGTGGTCGGTCAACAATTCACCAACTTAATCGAGTCATTAACATCCTCAGACGAAACAAGTCTGTTGCGAAATCATCTGCCATGGCACTTCTCGACAACGAGAAGGCCTTTGATATCGTGTGGCATGATGGCCTGGTGTACAAGCTAAAACGATACAATCATCCCATCTTCCTAGTGAGGATAATTAAACATTATTTGTCGGACAGGACATTTCGTGTTTCGCTGCAAGGTGCAGTTTTTGATGCACAGGAGATCTCCGCCGGTGTTCCGCAGGGAAGTATACCAGGTCCACTTCTGTTCAACCTATTCACCTCGGACATACCACCGCTCCCTGAAAATGGATCTCTGTCGTTGTTCGCCGATGATACCGCAGTCGTCCACAATGGTAGGGTAATAAGAGCGCTTACAGCGAAACTGCAGCGAAGCCTGAATGTTCTGTCAGAATACTTCACCGAATGGAAGATCTGTATCAACGCGGCGAAGACCCAGGTCATCCTGTTTCCACACTCCAACTCTCCCAAACTTGTTCCGCCTGAGGATTGTAAAATAAGCCTGAACAACATAACGGTGGAATGGGCCAAATCAGCTGTCTATCTTGGCGTCACCATAGACAGCAAGCTTATTTTCAGGAAGCAGGTTGACAAAACTGTCACAAAGTGTAACGTTCTGTTGAAGCTACTGTACCCAGTGACCAACAGAAGGTCTACATTATCCCTGAAAAACAAGCTTGGTGTCTACAAGCAAATCATATTTCCAGTCATCGAGTACGGCATGCCAATCTGGGAGAGTTGCGCAAAAACACATCATCTGAAGCTTCAGCGTGTTCAAAATAAGTTCCTCAGGATGATCCTGAACACCCCTCCGAGGACAAGAACATCTGAGGTCCACCGTCTGGCCGAGATAGAAAATGCTCGACGATCGCTTTAGTGAGTCTATCAATCGGTACAGGGCACGCTGCCTGACATCCGGAATCTGGTTCCCCACCCCTAGGATTTTCAAATTGTAGTTGTAGATTAAGTAGGTTATCAAATTTTAACAAACAATGCCCCAAGGGCTGGGATAGACACGAGTGGCACGATCTTCAGGAAGTCTGTCCAACTATTTGGTTTCGCCGACGACGTTGATATCGTAGCACGTAACTTTGAGACGATGGCGGAAACGTACATCAGACTTAAGGCTGAAGCTGGTAGGATTGGGCTTGTGATTAATGCGTTAAAATCAAAATGCATGAAGGGAAGAGGCTCACGAGAAGAAAATGTTAGCCTCCTAGCACAAGTTCAGATCGACGGTGATGACACATAACACACTAAACACATCAATCACATAAAACACTTAAACAAAGCTGAAGAGCCCAATGGGCTAAAACACATAAAATTTGTTATTTAGTATATAAGACAAAGAATGAAAATAGAGATCAATTTTAGTAGTAAGACAAATTAATGATGATGATCAAGAAAATTCAGTTAATAAACCACCATTAGAACGTTAAAACGTGTTTCGCTTTTATTCAACTATGACGTAGAAGGGATGCGTCTTCTTCGCATGGAAGCACCTATTCCTATGGCAATAACTTTCGGATACAAAGAATCCACAGCTTTCAAATCTCCTATTTCTAAACCATTTTATTCAACATATCAAGAAACTTACAGCTGATTTTTTTTACTTGATTAGATAATAGACTAAAACGCTCCATTGCCACCAGTAGATAGGGCAAGTCTATCGAGGATTAGTTATCTTAATTTAATGCAATATTGTTACGATAAGTTGAGTAAGACATTATTAGAGTCTTAAAATTATATGTTCCAATTTTTCATAACACGCGAAATTATATTTAAAAAAGAAACTGCAGCCGCAACTGTTGACTTAATCCGAACCTGAGCCAGATACGGATTTCCTAGAAATAGGCGATGCCTGAGGGCTTCCGGAGCCGGAGCGAGATCTCGAACGGGACGGGGAGCGACTGCCGGAGCGAGATCTGGAGCCTGATCGAGAGCGGCTGCCGGACTTTGAACGAGAACGCGAACGACTCTTCGACTTGGAACGTGATCTGGACACGGAACGGGACGCACTGCGGCTGCGGCTGCCGGATTTTGATCGAGACCGAGACCGGGACCTATCAGATCCACTTTCAGAACCTGAAGCGATTCTGCGTTTACGTTTAGTCGACGGTCCACTATTGCCGGAGCCGGATTCGTCACCACTAGCAATCTTGAGCCGACTTCTATCACTGTCGGATTCACTAGTGGAAACCGTGGCTTTGGAAACGATTCTCGATTTTTGTTTGGACGATAGTCCGTCTTCCATCTGCTTTTGTTTCTTGGCACCCAGTGAGCCCTTCTTGCGGCCTCTCTTCTTGGGTCCAGTGTCCTCTTCGCTGTCGGAACCACCGGATCCCTTGGGAGCTTTTTCCTTCTTTTTGCGTCCACCTCCTGGTTTTCGCTTCTTCTTTTCGCCAGGTTCCTTGCGTTTACGTTCTTTCGGAGGTCGATCATCTCCGCCACTACCCGCTGGACCGGAAGCATCCGAGTCGGAAATGTAATCCTTCCGGCCTCGGCCGGCCTTCTTCTTCGTTGGATCCGGTCCGCTTTCGACGAAGAAAAGAGCGTTCTTCGTTTTCTCCTTGTACTCTTGACGTCTGGTCATCATATCTTCGTGCGCCTTGCGACGCATCTCCTCCATACGAGTACGCTCTTCCCTCTGGCGCCGCTTGAATTCTTCGCGTTCCTGTTCCTGTTTCTGGCGCAGTGAACGTTCTTCTTCGTCGATCTTGCGAGCGCGAGACACATGGTACTGGGCTTGCTGCAGTAGATCTTGACATTGACTGGCTTCCGAAGCTGCCAAAGTGATATTGT
Organism: Aedes koreicus; assembly: GCA_024533555.2. Classification (NCBI taxonomy): domain Eukaryota; kingdom Metazoa; phylum Arthropoda; class Insecta; order Diptera; family Culicidae; genus Aedes; species Aedes koreicus. The sequence goes on along the minus strand of JAHHFK020005697.1, from coordinate 111,562 downwards.
AGCGTGTTTTATCACCATGAATCGACAGATAGTTGAAATATTTGTGAGCCAAGCCCAGCTCATGAACCGCTTGCAAGACGATACTCAGGACGGATTTCTCATCCTTCAGCACCATCATAGCCAACCGTTGCAACACCAAGGCAATGTTGAACAAAAGAACCGTATCTTGCGGCGCAACGCGACGGGCCTTGAGCAGAGTCATTTTCGCTTCCTTAAGCTTACCGGCACGGAAGTACGCACGCGCCAGATACTGCATCACGTCAACGTTGTTGTGCTTGTAGAACTTCTTCAGACAGTTTTCGTACATTTGAATCGCACTGATGTACTGCTTCTGCTCGACGTAGATATGCGCAATGTTCAGCCACACGTCGCAAAAGTCGGCCGTCGCTTCACGGACCTACGGAATGAGAAGAGGAGATGAATTGAAGGTGAATCTCACCCTCGTCTAAAACCAACTCACCTGAGCGAATATATCACGAGCCTCAATGATACATCCCTTATGGGCCAACACTGCCCCGATTCCATTCGCAGCCCAGATATTCTTCGGATCATTTCGCAAAACCTGTTTGTAGATGGCCAGGGCCTTCTCCTGATGTTTCTTTTCCTTTTCCTTGTCCTTGCTGGGTTGATGCAGGCTCTGGAGCCAAAAGTTGCCCAACGCAATCAACGAGTAGGCATCACTCGAGGTGGCCGGATTCTTTAGAATTGTTTCAAAATTCTTCTGCCCAAGAGTCCACTGCATCTTGGCCAAATGCAAATTACCCAACAACGAACGCGTGTCCGGATTTTCCATGTTGATCTTCAATGCATCTTTGAAGAAATCAGATGCGACGAAAATCAGACCTTTATCACGAGCCATGCATCCTAGTCTAAGGTAGCAATCGATATAGTTGGGATGTTCCTTAAGAATGTCCTTGTAGAGCTTATCGGCCTTGTCGAACGAAGCCATCGCCTCGTTCAACCGAGCCAAGTTGTAGGTCATAGTGACCGAAATCGAATCGTAGTATTGTGAATCATGCTGGGCTTCAAGTTTGGCTCTATCGATGGCCATCTCTAGCTTAGTCATTGCCTCGTGCAGATTGCCCAAGCGGTAGTGCAGTGCTGCAACGTTATTCAAAATTTCCGGCGGAATATCGGCTCTCACCTTGTCGGTCAGGATGTGCGTTGCCGTTGCGTAGGCTTGCAGTGAGCCCTGCAAGTCGTTCTGTTCCAAAATTTGAGCCAATTCAATCCAAGCTTCAACGTCATCTGGGAACTGCTCGGTGACCTTCTTCAAATGATTCTTAGCAATATCACGCTTCGATTGGGAAGACGAGCTGGCATACAAGGATCCGAGAATTTTCATCGTTTCATAGTTGCCGGGTTGGGCTTTCAGCACTTTCTCGAAACATTGAGCAGCCTAAAACATGAAAATGAAAATGAGACTATGTTGACTTTCTGAGAAAATCCAGTTACTTACATTCTCCGAGTCCCCTCTGTAGATGTACATCTGACCTAGCCCGAAATGAGGAAGCACAAAATTAACCGGAGCAAACTGCGTCGATTGATAGTAGTATTGGAAGGCCTGATCGTAGTCTCGTTGTACATGGAAAGCTCGAGCCAACTGATAACAACTCTCCGCTCTCATGGCTTCGTTTTCCGTATTGTGAAATGCATGCAATGCCAAATGCTGTACTTTCTGGTAGTCCTTTTTGAAGAAGAAGTGGTTTGCCAAATGATTCAACACCATCGGATTAGTCGAGTCGATGGTATAGGCTTTGGATAGCATTTGAACGCCAAGACGATTTGATTCCGGTTCGTGAAGATTCAGCTTCAAAATAGCCAAACCGACGAGTGCTCCTACACACAGTGGATCCAATTCCAGAGCCCGTTGGAAGGCAAGCTTTGCCTTCTCCTGGTTGTTCATCTTTAGAAAACAGTGTCCCATTCCGAGACGCACAGCTGCCGGACAATTAGGATTCGTTCGAAGTGCCTTCTTGTAAAATGCCAAAGCCCCTCGGTAATCCTTCTTGTTGAATGCAATACAAGCCTTTCCCAACAGGGACGGGATATTCGACGGCGATTGATTCAAAACGAAATTGAACTGTGCGTCAGCTTGCTCCATTTTGTCTCCCTCCAAGAGGCAGAAGTAAGCGCGACCCAGCAAATGGTTCTGATCGTACATGATAATCTTGTCGGCTGTAGTGTACAAATGGGTCGCCTTCATGAACAGCTCTCTTTTCTTATCCTTGGACTTTTCTCTATTCGCTTCCTGCACGTAGTACGCGGCCAACATGTCGTAGGCCCGCATCTGATCCTTCTCAAAGTCCCGATACGAGATGTTCGCATCGATTCGCGACGCTTCCAATATCTTGATGAAATCATCTGTCTTATTTTGCTTATAATAGGCCAGCTAAAATTCAAAGAACGATGAATATAATCCCATTTCATCAATCAACAAACAATCCATTCACTCACCGCAACCGTAACCCAAGTATTAAGTTGGGAACGCTCCTGTCGCAGAATTCCCAAAACTTCCTCCCCCTCCGGCAGTTGTTCCGGATCGAGCTCGATGACCTACAAACGAATCAAAACAAAAAAATCTTCACTAGCGCTATGCCCTCACATTTCAAAGCACAACCAAATCTCTTCTTATTCTTCCGTGCACCAAGTTGTTGTTCCTTTTGCCACTCTGACAACCTTTTCCAATGCGTCATGGCGATCGGAAATCCATTTTCTTACCTCGTCCGTGTCCCGGAGCGGAATTTCGATTGGTGCCGACATTGTTCCGCCCGCTGCTGAACAGTTGAGCACTGATTTCTGCCACTTGCGAGCACTTTTTCGCGGTGAAAATCTGAATTTTCTCCAAGAGGTAAATGCGATGCGAAAATTTCTCCTCTAAAACGCACGGCAAACAACGCGACGACGGTTGGGGAAGTGACAGACGATTGATGAGGATCGGCGAACGGTGGCGATGACAGAGCTGTCATCTCTGGAATGGTGTTGGTGTGTTTTAAACCTACCCGATTATCCCTACCCCCTCGGTGAACGGAGCACAAATCTACACTGAGAATAACTACATTGTAAAAATTGAAGGTCGGTGTGAAATTTCAGCGAAAACATTAGATTAACACCACCGAAAAAACCCACCGAGAACCAACACAACAAAAAACCTCAAAACAACCCATAAACAAACCATCAAACCCAAAAAACCACACAATCAAAATCACATCACACACCAAACAATACAACACAAATACACTTACCCACCTAGCCCCCCTCATCCCCACATCATAATTTATCACTCCTCCACCATCCGCCCGAACAACCCTAATCCACAAAGCCAAATACAAAACGCAAAAAAAAAAACACAAAAAGACCCCAACAACACACCCACGAACACGCCCCCACCACAACCCCCGGTCCCCCCCCCCCCCCCCCCTGCCCCCTTTCCTCACCCACACTAACACGCGCCTAATACCACCCCACCTTACCACCCCAACCCCCCAACCCAGCGCACCCCCCGCCCACCCACCCATCCCGTCATCCGGCCAGAACGACCTCCGCACGCCAACCCCACCCCCGTCCATCCCCTAATCCCCATTCACACAACCCGTCCCCCCCACCGCCCACCCCCTCTCCACCCCCCCCACAATCACCGCCAACACGCCAACCCCCCACTCCCCCACCCATCCCCCACCGCCCCCCATGAACCCCCTCCCCTCCTTCGCTGTCACAACTCACCCCCAACCCAGCCCCCCCCCCCCCCACCCCACCACCCCCCCGCGCGCCCACCCCAGCCCCCGCCACAACGCCGCAAGCAATCCCCCGCAAGTCCCCACCCACCACCACCCACCCAGCATCCCACCCAATTCTCTCCCCCCACGACTCCCCCCCCCAACGACCCCCACACACTACCACACTCCCCACCCCACCCCCCCCCCCCGCCCACGACCCCCCACCGCACACTATTCCCCCCATCCTTCCATATCTGCCCCCCCCCAACCCACATTTAAAAATAAATACACCCAACCACACACAACAACACCAAACACAACAATACACATACACCACGCACACAACTACACACCCTACACCCCTCACCCCTCACCCCCACCACGTCCCAATTCCACACAAAAAAGAAATATTGTTTTATTAAAAGCTTAGCACTTTACTTCTGAAAAGAGTTTATTTTTCATTAAATTAAAAGTAAAATCATCTACTGCGAAAGTTTTGTGTTTGAATTGAAAGTATATTTTTTCGGTTCAGTGTGTAAATTTAAAAGTATGTTCTTTTACCATGAAAATTGTAGAACTGTCAAATCCACCAACACAAAGGAAGTCGTCGTATGGATTTTTCCTCTATACTATTGTCAAATAATACAAAAGCTTCACATTCAAAAGGTTCCTCTTGGCGAATCGCTATCAGGAAAGTTCACAAATTTTCGGCGTTATTAAGTTCCGAACGAACCTTGCAAACGGAATAGGCCATGTCACTGATAATAATCCCATTTTTTTTTTTTGCAGTGGTGCCACAGCGACGACGAGCGGCAGCAGATGCTAGAGCTGGCTCAGGTGCATACGGAAGATATGGGGGAAATGTTTCGACCTGGATCTTTCGGGATGGAAACATTGGTGATTGAACGACGCCAACCTCCGGTCTCTATGAAAGTTATAATAATTCATTTGAAAATTAAAACCTCTATGTTAAAACCATTTTTTCTTTCAATCAAAACAGCATACATTTATTTTCATTGCACGATACTTTCTAGTTGAAAGTTCATTTTCAAATAAAAATTATTTGCTTTCATTTTCAAATATGCCACGGTGTGGATTTGACAGTTCTACAATTCATCTGAAAAGAAAAGTTTTTATGTTAAAAGTATTTTTACAGCATACTTTTATGTAAATTGCACGACACTTTCTGGATGGAAGTTTATTTTGGAATAAAAATAATTGGCTTTTATTTTCAACGATGCCACCGGTTCGATTTGACAGTTCTACAATTTGTTTTAAAAATTTCAACTTTTAAATGTAGAGCAGCAAAATTTTGAATTGACGGTTTGAAGGTTTTGGTTTTGAAAGTAAACCGCTTTCTACGAAAAAGAACCAACGCAACTTTTCAATTTTGGCAATGGTTTTTTTAATTTTAATAATCATTATTCTTTGTGTGCCCCCGCAAAAAAAAAAAAAATTTTTTTTCCCCAAAAAATTTTACCACCCCCCCCCCCCCCTTTAATACCCCCCCCAAAAAACTACCCCCCCCCCACCACCCCCCCCAACAATCCAAAAAAAAAAAAAACACCCCAAAAAAAAAAAACCCAAAAAACGTTAAAAAAAAACGAAAACCCCCCAAAAGAGCACATACCCAAATTATGCGTAGACACAGATTACCTAATATTGGGTAATGGTATTGAAAGCAGATTAACGTTAAAAATTACCGTTTTTTTATCGTTACTTTTTACTGAAAATTAGGTATTATTTTGTAGTTATATTTTACAGAATGCTTCAAAATAGACAATTTAACAATTTATACATTCGGATAAGTATTTCAATTTCGGAACTTATAGTGAAACAAAATTTAATGTTCAAACGTATAAAAATCTCAGTTATTTTATTATGAATTCAAGAAATAAGTATCAATAAAGTATGGAGGAATCCATGTAAAGCTTAAGTGAGGTTAAACATCAAAGTATCAAAAACTGAAATTGATAATAACTTTCTGGCTATTTTTCAAACTGTATGGAATTGGTCAGTATCATCATTATCAACGATTATCTACTCTTTTTTTATCAACAATTACTCTGCTTAAACAGCTCGAAAAAGAATTTTTCAAGAGCGCCATCAACGACGTTTAACCTCTTTTTTGCGTTACCTGGATTCCTTCAATACTGATATATTTTTTCTGCATCAACCCAACATTTTGGGTTCACACACGTTCCTTTTTTTTTTTTTTGCTCCGAAGTGAAGCCGAATTGCACTTCGGGATTCTCGTCGGAGCTAGAATCTAAAAAAAAGAATGCAAAAGTTATTGCTTCAAATATTGGATTAATTAGAAAAATAATTACGTTTTCGCTTAGAAAAATATGGCGACCGCGTTGCTTCATTGTTGAATATTTATTCAATTTTGGGTAAATAATAACGTCCAATAATGGCAAATGAACATTACGCAAATATCAGTAAAAATGACTGTTAATTATCGTTTAATTTTACCGATATTTTGGGTATTGTCAACAATACCCAATTTTAGGTAATATAAATACCTAATTTCAGGTATTCTCATCTTAGCGTGTAGCGAATCAAAACAAAGCCAAAGATGCTACACTCAGCGAAATAAACTATCGACATTCATAAGATTCCATTATGATTATCTACTATAAGAAATCAGTATGAGTTTCATGACTTTATCTTATGAAATATAATGATGCTACAAAAATAAAAATATTCAGCAACCGGGATTCGAACCTTGAACATGGGGGTTATGGGTCCAGTGACTTGCCCACTAGTATATATCTACACTTGTAAACAGGAATGCTAAAAGGCGTACAACAACAAAGTCGTGTGAAATAAAATCCGTTCATAAGAGCATCCGTATCGGGCACAACTATCTGGGCGACTATAATACTAGCGCATCGAGCTGTCATTTTAGTTTAGTCCCTCAATCTCGCACCGGTCGCTACTCTATTTTGTTACCGTGTTCTGTATCGGTCACTGCCAAACTAGTGCTCCATCATCAGTTTGACAGTTTCGGTAATCGTCATAAACATAGTCAATTGCGATGTCTCTTTCTTTGTTATTTCTCTTGGAGAGACGTTCGGTTGCCATGAAAAGAACCATTGGTTACAGTGGTCTCTCTGGGAACCACTGGGGTTTGGTACAAAAATATAAATGTCCTTTCATATAAGTTTCACCAAATCACTCCAGAGGTTTCCGGATGGGCCATTGTGGTAAATTATTCTTTTCATGCCTACCGAAGGACTCTCCAGGTGAAATAAAAAAGAAAGAACTGTCGCAGGACGTGGTTTGGTGCAAAAACACAAATGTGCCCTCCTACAGGTTCCCCCGGGGAGCCTAAGAGGTTCCGAGAGAGGCCAATGTGGCTAATGGTTCTTTTCAGGCCTACCAAAAGTCTCATGAAGAAAAAAAAACAAGAAGAAAAAACCGTCGCACCACGTGGTTTGGCACAAAACATCTTCTACAGGTTCCCCCGGGACACCCCAGAGGTTGCCAGAGCAGCCATTGTAGCTAATGGTTCTCTTTCATGCCAACCAAAAATCTATCCCGGAGAAATTATGATAAAAGCCATCGCACGACCCTATTGATAAAATTCTGATTATTAAAAAAATTGACTTAAAGTTGATAAAGCAATAATTTTCTTTAAATCAAATTCAAAATTTGCCCCCAATCCTGAATGCGTAAACAAAAATAAACAACAAACCAATCGGAGATTTTTGACAATTGGCAGTCAAATAGCAACCCTCTATCGCGTTGCTAAATTTGAGCGCCTGATGCTTTCCGATAGTCACGCCACAATGTTGCTAGCGCTTTTAGTTGTGCCCGATACGGTCTAAGTCAACCTTATGAAATTCAAAAGCATCGTTCATAAGATGAACCTTATGAAATTCTTAAGATTATTTGCCTGAGTGTAGTACCGAAAGGTACACGGAGAAACCAAACTATTCAAAATCAAGTGTGACAGTACTCGAAACTATAGTAGTCCTATCAGAGTACTTATAAGTACTCTGATAGGACTACTATTTTGGATATAATTTTGTTCTCACTGGTAGGTAGTTTTGACTAAACCCTGAGGCACAGAGAACAGACATCCAAGTCAAATTCAAAAAGTGTGTAAGAAATTTAACTGCCATTTCATAATCATTGTAACTGGCAATACTATGGTGGCGCTGCCATCGCCACCTACTCACATCACCGACCGTCGCGCATTTTAGTAGCCCAAATGTCAAAAAAATTCATTAGCAAAACATTTTTTTTTTTTTTTGTTACTTTATTATAGAGACGTTCAGCCCTGAGCTGATTCATCTCTTTAGCAGAGGATTGGCTCCAGAGGGGAACCGAGAGAAAGAGGTTACAGAGTTTTTAATCACAGTTTCAGGATTTCACATTGTTTATCGGAAACGACATAGGCCGTAAGCTCGAGCGAATCTGCTTTTGTAAACAATGGCTTTCTCTTAAACAAAAGGTCACAAATGCAAATTAAGCACTCTTTTAGGAAGAGGAGCTTTATCTCTATCCACTGATATATTTCATTTGAAGGAATTAGGGACCTGGCGGCAGCGATTTTCCTGTAGCCAACATCTCTAGTAACCAAACGTCAAAAGATACATTCACAGCAAATAAAGTTGTTGAATATTACACAGAATCAGATGCACATAGGTCATTCCATCGGTTGTGTAGTGTTAGGTTGTCTCGATTGTAAGAACCGAGACCGAGATAAACAAAAACAACGATGAATATGAGAAGAAAAAAAAAATTTAACATTGACAACAGCTTGACAGCAATCATGAGATGTGAATCGATATTTATAGAAACCTACAAAGTGAACCTGAATAAGATGTACTGTTATTTCAACTATTTCAAGTTTATATTAGTTATAATAAAATGGGTAAAATGGTATGATAAATAACGTTAATTTTATTCATTCCTTGGATTTGCTCATTTATAATGTTACAAGTTATCGATTTATTGAATAAAACGTAAATTATAAAGATAAGAATACACGTAATTCCCAAATTGAAATAAATATTATTTTCAGTGGGTTTTGTGAACGCATACCCCTGATCCTAACAACAGCAATCATATTTTGATTGAAAACGCTAACTCTAACCGGAAACAAAGACAATGAAAAAAAAGAAGATGTGTATGTGTAGGTGAGAGAAAACTGGTTTGGTGAACGTTGGAACAAAATTTATGATTTCATTCTGTGAACTATTGTTGGAAAGTTAAGTCGTCGAAATTGAACTCAACAAAATTCAAGGAATACGACATCGATGTACACAATAAAATGATGCACTGCTCATCGATGTAATTTGGTCGATGTAAACGAGACAACGTAACCCATCGAGACAACGTGAATCGTCGCGACGTACTACAGAGTCGCGATGTAAAGGGAGCAATGTAAAAATTATAGTGTAAATGAAATTTGCAAATATAATTCAATGAGGAAAAAAGAGCTACAATTAAAAAAAATGTTTTTTTTTTGTTGGGGCGTAGAACCACTGCGTCCACTGAGTTGAACTTTTGTGGTATACCCCTGTTTACTATTCTAAAAAAAAAAAAAATGTTGCTTTTATTTCTATTTCAACAGATTCATCCTTCTTTTTCTTTCCGTTCTCATCCTTTTCGGCCTTAATATTGAACGGAACCGGAAACTCTTCTTTCTTGCGGCCGTCACCCCCGCCAGCACTAGCCACTCCACTTACTCCACTAGCACGCGGAGATTAACCACCAGTACTTCACCCAGATGATGCTGGTGGGTTTGCATTACTTTCACCTTGTTTACTTCCACCGTCATTTTCTTTAATTCGCCAATATCCCACGAATTATCGCTATTTTGTGTCCATATTCAGCATCGTTGGACATGTTAAAGTCTTCCGTTTTGTCACTCACATCCGAATCTTACACAGCCGGAGTTGATTTTTTCGTTTCACTAGCACCTTGTTTGAATATAATTCGTAGTGTCGGTACCATTGCATCCACTTCCGAGCATAACATCGGTTCTTTGGTAGAGGGCATTGGCTTAGGTGACATAGGCGATTCACCACTCGATAAAATGTTACCTTGGAGATCTGGTTGGAATGAAAATGGATCATGAATAAAATCGCCAGATATACCTGCGGATCCTATACGTACCGATTGCAGACGAATATCTGTTCGTCTCAGAGGAATAGATGGCACAGTGTTTTCAATTTCCGCCGTTTCCTCATCATCTGAATACGGCTGATGAACAATTTCACACTGTTCAACTGGTTTAGCTTTTGGACTGTACCGTGACGGTTGACTTTGTTTCGACAAGAAAACAATGCTGCCGGAGATGAAAAAAATAAGAACAAATCTGGCAGTGTTGCGAGATTCAATTTTACATAACAACTAGATGCGATAAAGCATCAAAATCCTGTAATATTCAACATTTTTTGCGGAGTCCTTTATGTGAATTGGTTTTTGTGTAATATTTATGTTTTTGGTATGTGATTATTACATTCATGCAACTAATAATTTTGTTCTGATGTAATTTGAAGACCGATGTAATATCACATCAAGTGGATGTTACTCTGCATCATATTTTCTTGATTACATCAGTTTTTAATACGTTTGCATCAATTACGTTGACGTGTATTACAATTTTTTTTGCTGTGTTGTTTATAAACAATGCTGGCGTTCCTACCCATAGTAACAAACGTCAGACGGGCCTTATTCAAATAAGGCCCGTGATATGTTGGGTACTGTCAAACGCTAGTAAATAGGATAGGGTTGCCAGGTCCCTGGAAGGAATTGTATTCAACACGCTAAGACTCAATTACCCATAAAAAGGTAATTGTTTCACCCATATATGGGTAACTGATGCAATACTCATAATATGGGTAAATTGTACTCACAAAAGTGGGTCAACTTCACTTACAATTTGAGTTAAGTGATATAACCTAAATATGAGTAAATGCATATTACCCATATTTTGATGAAAAAATAAACATTGGCAGTTCGTAAGCTTCATTGGATTGAGTAGGTTGGTTATCATTCCATCTTGCGATTCAACAGATTGAGGTCCATTACGAAAGTTGGAATTGCGTAGTAGAAGATGGAAGAACTGAAAAAAACAATTGGATCCGGATTCGTTCCGAAAATTGAGCGGTGAGAAGGTTGTGGCAGAGTTGTGACCTTGGAATTGTACAGAGAATACACTACGATGAAAGGGAGTGGGAGGAATCACAACATCTGAAAAAGTAATGCCGTTCTTGTTTTTTAACCTGATGGGTTCAACCATTCGATCAATAATTGCTTTGATCAACTGTTAGTCATTTCTTTTTAATCACTTCTCAGCAATATTTGTATTACTTGTTATGGAACAAACAATCAGCAGTTAGTCCAATGGCTATAGAAGTAGTATAATTGAAGCACAGAGAAATCCATATCCATATCCATATTTGCGTCTAATTTCAATATAAGGTTTTAGACTTACCTATATTTGCGTGAAATTTACTTTAAATTGGTTACCCATAAATAAGAAAACATTACCTATATTGTTAGTTAACCATGTTTACTCAAATATGGGTAAAGCGACTTTACCCATAAAATGAGTATGTACACTCTTCCGCGATTATGGGTAAAGTTCACTCATATTTAAGTAAACTGATCTTAGCGTGAACATCCGATATATTAGCAGACAAAGTGTTCTTTACAAAAGCAGATTCGCCCTAATCAAATGTTGGCGCTGATATACTCGAAGCAGGACGGTACGCAGTAAAATACTCGGTAAAATAGCTAAACCCATTTTTACGCGTGCACTTTCCACCTCGATTCCGGCAACTGTCAGTCTCCGTAAAAAATGTAAACACTGGATTGCGAATCAGTTATGTAAAATTTTCTATTTTATTTTAGTGGAAAAACATCCAAACAATAGTGAAATAAGCACGAACAACTAGAATACTCCACAAACAATGGCATTCCGCAGCATCCGATTTGCTTCGTCCTTCATGAAAAACAATGTTGAAGCACTCAAGCAAAAGCAGACTGCCCTGCAAAGCCGACTTGATGCGGTCCAGTTGCCGGAAAAATACAAGGGAACCATACTTGAGAAATGGGCGCTGTACTGGAAGAACCTAGTACGTGACTACAAAGAAATGGTCATCGACACCGGTAGGACAATGAGAGAACGACCGGTGCGGAGTGGTATCTACCTGACACTGCTCGGTTCGACCTACTACTGCTGCGCCAACAATCCGGATGAAGCCGATTTCATCAATCGTTTCCGGCAGTGCAGCAACGAACTGCAACTGGTGCATCCAAGTTGCCAAAACCCGGAAGCTTCCAGGCACATTCAGTTTCTTCAGCGGTGCTACAACGAAGGAATCGTTCGGCGGATATCGCTCGGTGTGGTGTCCTTCATTTGGTTGGACAATTTTGACCGAGGAGTGGCTATCTACCAGGCTGTATGTCCGTACCTGAAACCGCGCTATATGACCTTCCACGAGCGGATCGTCGACGTCGGCTTCAACAACGAGTGGTGGTATTTAAGGAAGAAGATGGTTGATTACGATATAAACGAGGAAAATTTTAAGGAATAAATAATGTAGTTTTAGCAAAAATGGGGAGAGTTAATCAAAATTCATTTTTTGAAAGAGAGAAAGCTTCGAAATGGTATCCTTTTAACTAAAGCTGGGGTGTTTCTTTGTCATTCTATCGTTTTGATAACAAGGTTGGTGTTGATTCATTATATTCGCTAAACATTTATTACTTACAATAGTAATCACTATTAGTACGCTTAAAATACATATCAGTAATTGTGTGTAAGGATGTATTGATGATAATTAATCAATACGCAATAGACAAGAAAAGAGTTATTTTCAAACGACTTTCCATTTCCATCATCAACCGTTTTGTTTCTGATAAGGTTTTAGTAAAAACCTCCAACAGCCATCTCTCTAAATTCTGTTCCTTTCTCAAATCGATGTGTTTGTTTTCTTCTCATCTGCCATGAATTATTATTTTTACAAATTTGTTCAGACAAGAACATGCCTTTTAATCTCGCTAAGACCTATAACGCACTAGCCTATAATAGTGAAACTTGTCAGAATTGAGTTTCTGTACCTTTAAGATATTCGGGAAGTTTGTAGCTACGTGATGACAGAAGCAAGAAAGCAGTTTTAGGATGTGTGGCAAAGCTTTGCATAATATTAACTTCCAAAAGCCTGCCATATCTACGGGGAGAGCATGGTAGAATGAAGGACAGGAAATACCGGAAATACACATCCAATAGAAACATTCCTACAAGAGATTTACAATCTCTTTTGCCCTTTTTATACGGCATTTAAACTTATATTACAAGGGGAGTCACCGTTGCTGTTTAACTAAGTTAATTTCCGCAATGTTTAAAACCTAGGGGCGGCTTTGCGCCGTGAATCCTCAAATATATTTAGAACTGTTCGTGCGACATGCCTTTACTTTCACGACCTTCTCGTTTGATGCTTTCCGGTTTGGTTTTCTCCCGATGTTAAACTATTTATTATAAATATGTTTGTGATTAATAAAAATATATCGATAATCGCACAATGGTGATTTAAATTAAAATCCTTTCCCAACAAGTAGATTATCTTAGCATAAATGAGATAAAGTGACTAAAACACTCACACGCACATTAACGAAGAGAAAGAGGGAAAGCGTCGTGAAATTGCAGTAACAAAAAAAAAAGCTGTATAATAGTTATCATGATAATTATTATAATATCAACTAACAAGCAATCTCTATCAGTAAGGGCTATTATATATGCAACCTAAATGTATTATGTACAGTTGGCTTCTTCTGATGCTGTAAGAATAACGTGGCAGCTTTCCGTGCGTACATTCTCGAATGGAACACTCGATCGAGTGTTGAAGATGGATTAGGTTTTAAAACAACGTCCTGTCAAAAGATGGCGCTGAATTCGCGATAGTTTAGGGGGAAAAAGATTATCTTCTTCCGAACTTTGTTTGATCAGTTTGTTGGTTGAAGTACCTAGTTTCACTTCAAGGCTGACACCAAGTTATCAACATGCGCAAATTAATCCTACATATTTTTTCGATTTTCGTATCGACTGCATTTCCGGATAAAATATTTAATCCCAGATGGACTTGATTGCGGCGCGAGAGTCTGCAATAGAAAAAAGGCGGAAAATGGTTTGAATTAATTATTTATTTTTTCTTTAAATAATGACGGGGAGAGGGCGGCTTCGGCGGATGGTAATATGTAAACTATGTAAGTGCCGAAGCCTTCTTTTCTCCAAACCAAAGCATTGAAAATAGAGATATAACAGACAGTTAAAAACAAATCAAATAATTAAATTAACATTACAAGAAAATTAATAGAGCAGAAATTTTTGCCATTTTCGGAACGGCCGACCAGATGACGATTCAAAAACAAGCACCTTCCATCTAGGGGAGATTCGTGCTGAACAAAGTAACCTAGAAAACTCGAACATATCACAGATACCACCTCGCAATTTTTTTTAAGTAATGATCATAGCAAGAATTTGGTTGGCAAATGACTGGACAATTCGAACCAAAGACTTTTCGGTGCCTGCAGGTATAAGATAGATCTTATTGTTTTCGTCAGCCTCTTGTCCAGTAACTTCTATCCCTTCCTCCCTGTGGCGCCAGCTGGGATACGAGTAACCATAGGACAGACCGGGTTACAACCCCTGGTGGAAATTTGCTGGTATGCTGACAGGAAGAGGGGGGGGGGGGGGGCTGTCTCCATGGAGCGTCTGTATCCCATGTTAGTGGCGGCTCAAAACAGCGTCTGTTCTTCAGGTTAGGGGCGGCTGCATCTGAGTGTCTTTCATGTTAGCCGGTAGACCATAAGTAAACCCTTGTGCGATGGCACGTCGGCATGCAACAAAACATTCACAATTGCAACAAATACTCCAATAGAAAACGGATTAATCGGCATGGACCAAAGCAACGAAAACGGACTATCGATTGGAAACTCGTAACATGGAATTGCAGATCTCTCAACTTTGTTGACAGTACCCGTGTGCTATCTGATGCATTGAAAGACCGCAAATTCGCACGAGCTCGGCACAGCTATTATAGTGATGGGGAAGATGAGGAATCGTGTGCTTGATTGGCGCCTGGTTAATGACAGCATGTGCGTGTTGAAAATTAAGGGCCGTTTCTTTAACATAAGCTTATTTAATGTTCACTCCCCCCATGTTGAAAGCATTGAAAACAACAAGGATGCCTTCCAAGAGCAGCTTGAACGTGAATACGCAAAATCGTCATCGGGGACTTAAACGCACAAGTAGGCAATGAGATGGAATACAGACCGGTAATTGGCAAGTTCAGTGCCCATAAACGAACGAACGAGAATGGCCTTAGATTTATAGACTTCGCCACCTCCAAGTACATGGCCATACGTAGCACGCACTTCCAGCACAACTTCCGACATCGGTACACCTGTTGGTCACCATAACAAACTGAATCGAAAATCGATCACGTTCTGATTGATGGAAGACGCTTTTCGGACATCCCTGATGTGAGAACCTATCGAGGAGCTAACGTCACCTCGGACCACTATTTACTTATGGTAAAAATGCGCCCAAAACAATCCGTTGTTAACAACGCTCGCTACCGGCGAGCACGACGGAACAATATTGAACAACTAAAGCAACCAGAAGCCGCCACAGAATACACGCAAAATCTGGAAACTGCGTTGCCGGAAGAGGAAGTAGTCAACGATATGCCTCTTGAGGACTGTTGGAGCCTTGCAAAAACAGTCTTCCAAAACGCAGCAGAAGGTGTCCTAGAAGACGAAACGACTATTTCGAAGGTGAGTGTCAAGAGATGTTGAACGAGAAGATCGCAGCAAGAGAACAAATCTCGAGTAACTCATGATTAAGGTCGGTATCGAGTTCGAAAGAAATTTCTTTTTCTATCTCAATCCCATGTTAAATTCCGTTTACTGAAACGGAAAAGTAAAGAATCGAAAAGAAATTTCAGCAGCAGTATCCAACCTGAAAAGAACGAAAAATAAAATTGGAATTTGTAAGGTTTCCACGCAAACTAATGGGAGCTGTCACTTTTACTTTCGGAAAAATATTCCCCTCGATTATTCCGCAAGTGAAGGTGACATTTCGTTCCATGCAGATCAATTGTAAAAATTCCGCTTGGTAATATTGAACAAAATTCCGTAACCTCTCTACTTTTAAATTCGATACTTTAGGACCTAAAATCCAATTGTAAACAAAGACTTTAAACGTCCATTTCTTTCGAACCTCAAAACATTTTCGTGACTTGAAAGCAGCATCTGGTAAAGAAATGTACTCTGCCAAATGCTGCTGTTGGATATCGTAGGAGTCTTGTGATTCGTGAGAGGTAGACGTTTAAAGTCATTGTTTACAATTGGCTTTTAGGCCCTTGTCATGAATTACTCGAGAAATGCTTCGACGTGGAACTGCAGAACGTGAAACGATACAAGCGTAAGCAGCAGACTCGTGTTGTTCAGGCAAATAAGCGCCGCCAGGAAGAAGCTGCTGTACTCCTCATAAGAAACACGCAAGTTCTGCAAAAAACTAAAGGCTTCACACAAAGGTTTTGTGCTGCGTGCCGAGATGTGTAGAAGCTCCTTTTGACGGATGAGTGTAAGGTGATCGAGAGATGGAGGCAGCACTTCGATGAACATCTGCATGGCGCACACGAACATGCAGCCGAAACAGAGGACATACCCGTTGCAGCAAACGAGGAGGAAGTACCAGCTCCAACTATGAATGAGGTTAAGAAGGCCATCAAACAGCTAAAGGACAACAAAGCAGCTGGTAAAAATGGTCTCGCATCGGAACTCATCGAGTGTGGACCTGTGAAACTGTGATAAGATTGATGCACCGAGGAATTGTCAAGATTTGAGATAGCGAACATCTAGCAGAAGGAATGGAAGGATGAACTGATTTGTCCAATCCATAAGAAGAGCGACAAGTTGAACTTTGAGAACTACAGAGCGATCGCGATCATTAATAGCGCTTACAATATCCTTTCTCAAATAGTGTTTCTTCGACTATCGCCGTTAGCAAGCAGATTTGTCGGTAAGTACCAGGTCAAAATCTTCACGTTGCGACAAATTTCCCAGAAATGTCGTGAGTATCAGGTCCCAACTAATCATCTTTTCAATGACTTCAATAGATCGAGCGGAGCTATGAAAAATCTTGCTCGAAAACGGCTTCCCAGTTGAAGCTAATAAAACTGATCCAGGCTACGATGAATGGAGTGAAGTGTAGTTTTCGAATATCAGGCGCACTTTCAAAATCATTTAAGGAGGAGATTGAGACAAGGTTATGCTGTTTCATGTGTGTTGTTCAACATTGCGTTCAACATTGCGGTGTTGTACGGAGAGCGGGTCTAAACATGCGGGCACGATTTACAATAAATCCGATCAGCTCTTATGCTTAGCGGATTATGTGGATATTGTAAGAAATACATTCGACTGAAACAGCACAGGTGAACGCGTCTAAAACGAAGTACATGCTGGCAGGTGGCTACAAATGGTGTCTCACATGGTTTCCATCAACTTGGTTTGATGAACTCGTTTTAATTCGCTGCAAAACGAAATGAATCAGCTTGGCAGAAAATGCGCAGCTGCTGAATTTCTTCTTCTTCTTTTTCTTTCTGGTTTGCATATGTTAGAGCTAGTGACTGAGACTATATGCCGTGCTGAAAAACAAACTTTCCTTCCCACTCACCACCCACCGCCCCCCCCCCCCCCCACCAAAAACCCCCAAAAATATCATTCCCCCCCCCCCCCCCCAAAAAAAAATTTTTTACCCCCAACCCCCCCCCACCCCCCCCCCCCCCAAAAAAAAACCCCCCCCCCCCAAAAACTCATCAGCCTTTTTTCCCCCACAAAACTACAGAACAATTTTTTTTTTTTTTTTATCCCCCCTAAAAAAAATTTTCGAAATTGCCCACCCAAAAAAATCGGTCAATGCCAAGGCACGACAGGCGTGATAGAACAAATCAACTAAAGGGTGTTTCGATCAAAATTTGATCGACTTAAACTTGACGCATTTCCTTTCATAGTGCATTAACAAATTTTGCACACCTCTCATTTTGAAGATGTGCGCGTGTAGCATCATGCCTCTATTTTGATTTTGAGATTAGCACTTCAGTTATCAAAATGTCGTCGAAGGAAGAGAAGCAACGCATCAAAATTTTGCACGTGCATGGCGAAATTCCAAACTACTCTCACGCCAAGTTGGCAAAATTGTTGAATGTGGCTAAAACAACTGTTACCAACGTATTAAAAGTGTTCGAAAAACGTTTCTCGACAGCCAGGAAAGCTGGATCGGGGGAAAATCGAAAGCCGGAGGCCACAGCGACGACGAAAAGAGTTGCCCGCTGTTTCAAGCGGAACCCCAACCTCTCCGTCCGAGATGTCGCAAATTACCGTGGGTAGAGTCAAGAAACGAGCTGGACTGTCGACTTACAAGACAGTGGTGACTCCAAATCACGACGATAAACAAAACACGTCGGCCAAAGCACGATCTCGAAAGTTGTACACGACGATGCTGACGAAGTTTGATTGCGTGGTACAGGACGATGAAACTTACGTCAAGGCAGACTTTAAACAGCTTCCTGGACAGGAATTTTATACGGCAACCGGACGGGAAAGATGGCAGATATTTTCAAGCACATAAAACTGTCAAAGTTCGCGAAGAAATATCTGGTGTGGCAGGCAATATGTACCTGTGGCTTGAAGAGCAACGTTTACATTGCGACCGGAACCGTCAACCAGAAAATTTATCTGAGCGAGTGCCTACAAAAACGTCTACTGCCATTCCTGAAGCGACCCAATTGTTCCGTTCTATTTTGGCCGGATTTGGCATCTTGCCATTACGGAAAGAAGGCCATGGAGTGGTATGCTGCCAACAACGTTCAAGTGGTGCCCATGGACAAGAACCCTCTCAACACGCCAGAGCTCCGCCCAATCGAACAATATTGGGCCATCGTCAAGCGGAACCTTAAGAAGACTCAAAAAGCAGTTATGAGCGAGAAACAGTTCAAGGCAAACTGGCGTTCTGCGGCGAATAAAGTGGACAAGGAGACTGTACAAAATCTTATGGCAGACCCGGCAATTCGCATTCGGTAAAAAGGAAGCTTAGCTATATTTATCCTGTATTCTGTATTAACTGAACTTGAAAAAGAAAAAGAATTTGACTTATTAATAAAAACTTTGATCGACTCACACACAAATTACTGTTTGATCAAATTTTGATCGGAACACCCTTTAACTCTTTCACACTTGCTTCGTATCCAATAATGACGTGACGATGTGTGCACATATGAAAGTGTTAAATGTTAGACAGATCCGGTTGATGCATTCATCCTAATCATATATTCATCATATTGAAACTGAAACCCATGCGTGCTACAGCGAAATCCTTAATGATTGTCCCCATGAAAATCGGTGCAACTGACATAATAAGTGTGTTCCAATATTAATCAAAAGTACCATATCGGAAACCTTTCGCTGTGAATTTACTTCAAATCGATTGAAATTTGCTGCGCTCGATTCCAGTGAGACATCCCTTGGGTGGCTCCGAGCGATCGACGGTGATTAATTCGAGGTTGTCGAGGAATTCATATACCTCGGCTCGCTTGTGACAGCGGACAATGATGTGAGCCTTGAAATTCGGAGACGTCATCAATAGTAACCGTGCCTACAATGGACTCCGCAAAAATGTGTGTTTTGGAAAACTTCAACGCCGTACAAACTGCAGAACATACAAAATGGTTGATTGGACCAATTATCGAGTACTTTTTCAAACAGACGTATCTGATTTTGTAAACAAAGAGGGGAAGTAAGATTCAAACGTAAATTTCTCAAAACTCACAGCACCCTCACGGAAAGTAGCATCGCCAATCATGTTAGGGAAATGTTATTCAGGGCCGGTCGTGTCGTCAGGATGCCGGAAAACAACCCAGCCAAAATGGTGTTCGCCTCCAATCCGGCGGGATCAAGACGCAGAGGCGCTCAACGCTCGAGATGGCAGGACCTTGCAAGCCAACAAACTGGAGATCAGCAGCCGTGGATCGAGTAACATGGAACAGACTAGTGGAGCAGGCTGTGTCCACCCGAACGTTATATCATTTAAAATGGAAGAAGAGACAGCAACACACAACAGCGATCTTATTTTAGCTTTGCCCCTGAGCTAGCAAATAGCAAAACAAACGGCCCAATATTTATTAAGACTTGTTGGTTTTGAAAACCCACGTTGAGTTCTCTTTCTGCTTTCAATTGCTTCGGTTGAGTTTTGTTCATTCGCGCGATAGCCTTCTTCTCTACGGCATTGTAATCAATTTGCTTTGTTCTTTTTTCATCAACCCGGTCGCTTTTGTTATAGCAGCAATGTGCGAGTTGAAAAATACTGTGCGATTTACGTTCGGCAATGGAGCGGATAAACCAACCTTAGGCGAAGTGGCAAATTTCGTCAAAGGCTTGGATGCGGAGCATGATGACATGGAACCGTATTGAAGCTGCATATAGAATAGCAGATGAAAAGTCTCTTCTCGTCAAGTTCAAGTCTGAGCGGTCGATGTTGCACGCGCTGACCGCCAAATCTGACGAGCTGGTATTCCATTAGGGGCTATTCATAAACCACGTAGACGTTTTTTTGGTGGGACCAAAGTCTACGCTCCACACAAAATTTAAAAAATTTGTATGGAGAAAAGTCTACGAGAGGGGAGGGGGGGTCTGAGATTTTCAAAAATAAGTCTACGTGGTTTATGAACCGGCCCTTATGGGAATGGAAAAAAGGTTAAAGTACGTATGTCGCATGCCCAGGATAACATCTGCTATGTGCGAATATACGATCTCCCACCGGAGGTTCCCGACCAGGATCGTTACGGTGTTGTCAAAATATGGACACGTGAAACGCATCGTGCGGGAGAAGTTTCCGGTGGAGGTGGGCATTCGCGCTTAAGGGTCACCCACAATTGATACGTTGCGGATGCGTTGACGTAAATTTGACAGAAAACCTATGGGAAAACTGTCAAATTATCGCAAACGCATCCGCAACGCATCAATTGTGGGCCAGCCATTACACTGGTGTGCGCGGCGCGTACGTGGATGTGAAGCCGTCATCGCTACACTTTGCCAATCGGAAGGGAAACATGTATTACCAAGGCAACAAGGACAAATGCTTCATCTGCAAAGAAGTGGGACACCTGATGACTTTTGTCCCAAGCGGAATGCTCAGAATCAGCCGAAAGTGCGTCGGCAAGAAAAGGAACAGAGCGGTAGATTGAAGAAAACGAACGAATCTGCAGTAACCTGAGGCACAGCGAACGTAGGATCAGAAGCTGAAGGTGAGAGCGAATTGGAAACGCTAGAGGTGCTGGAAGATAAAATGGTGGAATCTGTCATGATGCCGGTAGATACCGAAATAAGAAATGATGAATTGCCATCATCTTGCCGCTTCCTGTGCCTTAGGATTGATCAGTTTGAGACCATTTTGCACACAATGAGGCAGCCCATAAATAGACATGATAAAAGTGGTACGCTTGATTCAAGTTAACTTCTTCAATCAAAAGCGTTCACTTTTTACCTCGTGACGAAAAGAGTAGAAAAGTAAAACAAGTGATCATATGCAAAATTTCATCACTCGAATTATGGACCTTGGAATCCAACGACGCGAACTAGATCATAATGAGTGCAAAACAAGCAATCTTGGCCGAAATGTTACATACATAAAGTCATCTTGCCACATCTACAGATTCAAGTCCCAATGTTTTACAAAAATGAACAAGGAAATCTTACTCAGTAGTCAAGAGGAAAGTCAAAACAATAAAGAGATGAGCGCATGTTATTCAAAACTGAGTGCAGTTGAAATCTCGGTTTGACTCTATGCTCTCATACCAAAATGCGCTATAGGCTGTTACATCGCAGTATTTGCCTCTATTTTTATCGGGGGAAAGTCCGAGCTTGACATAAGCACCCAATCAAAATACAAACCAGGCGAGGAATCAAATGGAAACAATCGACATCCTATAAAACCAACCAACGTCTACAAACTTAAAAGCACTCTACTAACGGAAATTATTTCAACTAAAACCATAACCGAGTCAAAAGTAGGCAGAAGCCAAATCAGTCAGTGCATAGTACCTATAGGTGACCCTGCGGTCGGATGATGCTGTCTAGAAAAACAGATGCTGTGATGACGATGGGGAAATGGATGCGTTGCTGTCGTTGTCGGTACTGTTTCCGATGGTATCATTCGTTTTACTATTGTTGATCATCACGACAGTATTGTTGTTATTGTTGTTGTTGTTGTTGCTGGTCAACAAAAGTGATGGTGACGGCGATGAAGATGAGAATGATTGCGAAGAACTAGTACTACCGACCGAACTAGCCGCTGTGGGCGGTGCTAGAAAGTGTAATTCGACAGTCGATGTCGGCTCAAAGTGACGACTACTTAGCTCAGCCTGCGCTAACGAGGTGAAATCTACAAACGTTTCACTAGTGCTTGCTAGATATTATCTCTCAACAACTGTACAATTGTTGGCGCCTCCGAAAGCCGTATCTTCCGAGTGCGCGGATCGGTTTGGATTGTTTTCCTCATTACCGGAAGATGGATTAGGGTTGTCTATTTCCATATCGCTACTATTGTTGTCATTGTCGTTGTTGTTCGACAGTTCATTGTTCACATTTCTCAGTACGACCACGTTGGGTTGAATGGGAATGATTTCGCTACAATTCGAGCCCTGATCATCCTCATCGTCTTCATCTTCAACGTTAGGAATTGGCACCGGGGCCTCGGATTCATCGTCACTAAACTGAGAAGAAATCTCGGCATGACTATTCATCTGAGATTCGGGAGTATTGGGAATAATTTCGTCAATATCGTTTTCCGCGTTCGAATCGCGATTTTCCTCATCTTCATCTATTGTTTTACCATTCAACTTTTCCGATCTTGTCTCACTGATCGGATGTTCGTCTTTGTTACTCTTTGTGTCATCACTATAACTAGTCTCGTGTTGTGTTTCATCGTGTGAGCTATCTGTACCTGTTTGTGCTACCGATGAAAGCCCGATTACAGTTCCGGCCGCTGTTGCCGCCAACGCTGGATCGAGAGCCATTGCGGAAATCGCAGTCGTAGGTGGATAGATTGGATTGATCTTGCAGGTGGTCGTCTTGGCAATAACCGGATTCGTAACGGTAATTGGCAACTCCAGCGACGTGGGCACATTCGGATTACCCGGAACACCGATGACGGCGGCAAGACTTTCGTTGAGATTCGTTGAAGCGCTCTCAAGGGGTCGCTGCTCGGGAGAGCTAACGGACGACGCTTCGGTTCCGTTCCCGTTCTTGGTGGGGACTTCCACGACGGACATGATCGGTGGTTTCGTGAGAACGGCATTCGTTTCGACGGTTGTGTTCGGATTCACCTGAATGATTTCTCCCGGCAGGGGCGGATCTGCGGATAGGAATGGCATGATTATCTTCAGCGCTAGACAGAATGATTGCACGTTGGAGTATACAATACCTTGCAGATCGATCAACGATTCTGGTGCCACAATAATCTGGGTTCCCTCGGCTGCAACGATTCCAAGGCCTGGTTGACTTACGGCAAGCGCTGCCAGCAGCTCTTGTGCCGAACCTGAAGTTTTTGGTCGAGAATTGTGAATTGTTCGGTGATTAGGGTGATTTGAATAATTCGTGGTTGTTGTTGTTGTTTTGTTTTGGGAGGGACTTTAAACAATTGGTCATTCGTCCCTAAATAATTCGTGGGATGCCTGGTTTCTCATACATAACTACCCGAAAGCTTGGTTAATAAAAAAAAAGCAACCTTAAGTTATATTTGTTTTCCGTAATATTTAATACTCCCGTTTTCTTGTCTATTGTGTGAACGCTCCAACAGTAGCGGTACTTTAGTAACGTCCAATAGTTGTCAATAGTCAAAAGATGAGGGTCATTTTGCATAACGGATATTTGGCGTAATCATTAATAAAGAACGAAAAATTAGGTCTGTTGGTAAAGCCTATAACATCGGTTGGGTAGTTATTGTTCAACACAACGCCTATTATAGAGTAAAGGGAAATATTCTGTGCAGTGAGAGTGTTTCCCTCTTTATAGGTCGTCCTTAGACAAACTGATTTCGTTGAAGTTGCCTTTGGCATGTTCCATCAAATTTAGACATAGAGCTTAAGAAAAGAAAAACAAGAACAAAGAAAAATGCGCCCTCCCTTGTCTCAACTTTATTACAATAGGGTAAAACTTTTCCAAATTTGCTTATAATTGTTCAACAAACATTGCTATGTATGAAAGAAGGATCTGTAGTACAGCAACTGTTCGCTAACTGGGTGCTTTTTAACTGGGCATTCGCTATAGCCCAGTTAAAAATCAAATAAACTTCAAAAATCAGCATGTGGCATTTTGTTGTCAAAATCAGCAAGGGGCATGTAAAAGGCATATAAAGTTCGTGGAGGAGAGAAAAATTATTCAATTGCACGAAATTGAGTCGTAATTCCATACAAACTGAGTCAAACATTTTGCACAATGGGGTACATAATATACTACATCGCAATAACGTATAAAGCATACAAATGTTATTGAATTTATGTATTGTGCAATGAAATATCCCAACCGAAATCTGATCGAAAGCCCCCTCGAAATGTATTTATATTTGAAATGTCAGCCCAGTTACCGAGCAGCATCCGCTAACTGGGCTGTGCACATAACCCAGTTAGCGAACGGTTGCTGTATATAGCAAAAACAATTCGGTTTCCAGTGATGATTTCTAGATCTCTTCATGGTTGCATAGTGACAAGAAAGCTCATGATACTTCCTTTTCTTTCTAACCTGACTAAGTCCGGTTTCATCAGTATAATTGGCCGATTTTATTCTCGACGAATCGGTCGATTATTGCACCGACGCATATGAGAGCTTAACAGTGACATTTTTTGTCGATTTAGCAGTCTGATGTTTTTAGCGTGTGGGAAAAAAATTATGAAATTTTGGCTGAAACTAAGATTGTAATGTTTACATTGGCAAAAGTTCATCAAAATCTGTCAACTGTTTTCGAGATAGCATCGGAACAAGAGCAGACCCGCCAAACAATTATCTGCGCCGTCGTGGAAAATCCGACTGCGTCCCAGGAGAACACCTGGAATTTCACCTGGAAATCCGAAGACAGCTGATCCGGAGCAAGGAGGGTGGTGAATCTGTTCAAGCATCGACCAAACCTTTCGATCCATGTGGCGAAGAAGGCGGAGGTTTCTATCTTGTTTATCGAAAAAAAAAAAAACGATGAAACGTGCCGGCCTCCACGTCTACATGGCCAGGAAGCTGTACCGAGAGTGGCTGACGAAACCGAGGTGCGTCGTGATTGACGACGAGACTTACATCTAGGTCGACACTAAGGGCCGGTTCATAAACCACGTAGACTCATTTTTAAAAATCCCAGAGCCCCCCTCCCCCCTCGTAGACTTTTCTCAATACAATTTTTTGAAATTTTGTATGGAGCGTAGACTTTGGTCAACCCCCCTCCCTCCCTCCAGAAAAGTCTACGTGGTTTATGAATAGCCCCTAAGCAATTGCCGGGGCAGGAGTCTTACGTTGCCACATCACGATTGGCCGTTCCTGAGTAGGTAAGGTAAGATGATAGACAAATTAGCCAACAAGTTCTTGGTTTGGTAGGCCATCTGTGGGTGGTGAGAGATGAGCCAGCCATACATCAAGACGGGCAAATCTATCCAGAAGCGCCTGCTGCCTCTCACGCAGGCGAGACACAATTCTGAGTGCCAGAAATCGTTCCAGCGGTTAAAAAAAGTACTCCAGTCAGATTTGCTTTTGACGCATTATGATCCTGCATTAGACATCATCGTTACTGCCGACGCATCACAGTCTGGAATTGGGGCCTGATTTCTACACAAGTTTCCAGATGTGTCTCTGAAAGCCGTCGCACACACATCTAGCTCTCTCACCCCTGCAAAAGCAAATTATGGACAAATCGAAAAGGAAGGACTTGCATTAGTTTTCGCCGTGACGAAATTTCATCGCATGCTGCTGGGACACAGGTCCACTCTCCAGACGGATCACCAACCACACCTGCGCATCTTCGGATTGAAGAAGGGAATTCCGGTTCACCCAAAAAACCCCAAAAAAAAAACCCCCCCGGGGCACAAAAAAAGACCCCCCGCCCCCCCAGCCCCCCCCAACCAAAAAAAAACAAAAAAAAAAGAAGAGCGCAAGGTGCACACACCCCCGGGGAAGACCAAAAGAAAAAGACTCACGGGGCTGAGCTGCAGGCAATTCGGCGGGTCCACGGGTCGCAGATGATGGGGTTCCATCAGATATGATGGACAGCTACTGAATACACGAATAAGTAGCCCCGGACGAGCGGCGGGGACTGTTTAGGATGTGGGGGGACTGAGCAGTTGTTGAACTCTGTTGAGTTTCTTCCCAAAAGCCACAAATATCCGAAAGCAGCCCTGACAAAAGCGAGCCACCCCGCTTTTTAAAAATAATGGTAAAAGTCCAAGCCTTCACCCATTTGAGCGTCTGTTCTCCATGTTAGGAGCGGCTGAGTCACCGTCTTGTTAGTGCGCCCAGGACTCTACACTGATAGGCAAAATAAAGTGCCCACCTCATCGTTTTTTCAATTTTTCTCATTTACTTGGTTCAAATTAAAGTAAAAACACTGTATTTTTTTATTATCTTATTTTTTATATTCTTTTTAAGTTTCACTTATGGAATACTGAAAAAAAAGGAGTTTTACTTAAAGAAAAAAAAAATCAATTTGTGTTGAAAAAAAAAACAGTGACAAAATAAAGTGCCCACTTCATTTAGGCTACAGAAAACATAAATTAAAGTAAAATAAAAGCATTTCAATAATTGATGTGTCCTCCTTTGGCCTTCAGGACCTCCTGCAGGCGCTTCAACATGCTCTCGACCAGATTCTTTAGGTGTTGTGGATCAAGCTCTTCCCAGGCGCGCTGCAGGGCTTCAAAATAGTTGAATTTATTGGCAACACCAGTTTTGTCAACCCTGGCATCGAGAATCGCCCACAAATTCTCGATGGGATTGAGGTCCGGGCTTTGTGGAGGCCATTCCAGCGGTTTGATCCGACAAGACCGGAAGAAAGACTTGGTCTTCTTGGCAGTATGCTTCGGGTCGTTGTCCTGCTGGAATACGAACTTCTCTTCAAGGCCCGTCTGGATCAGCGAACCCTCCAGATTTTCTCGCAGGATGTTGATGTAAGAATCTGCCGTCATTATCCCGTCGATTTTCACAATGCTTCCCATTCCACCCCACGAAAAACACCCCCAGACCATCACATTTCCTCCTCCATGCTTCATCGTGCCTTGGATGTGGCGCTCCTGAAGCTCCTCTCCCGATCTGCACCAAACACAAACCCGCCGCTTTCGGTTAAACAGCTCGAATTTTGATTCGTCCGTCCAGAGAAATTCGAATTCCGCAGGGGGCTTCGTCAAGTTGATGGTCTCTCTTGCCTCCTGGTCAACATTGCTCTTGAAGGTGTTATGCGACGAGCGGCGTTTAGCATGCGAGGCACGATTTTCAACAGATCCGGTCAATTTATCTGCTTTGCCGATGACGTGGATATTGTCGGCAGAACATTTGAGGCGGAAGCAGAGCAGTACACCAGACTAAAGCGCGAAGCAGAGAAGATTGGGTTGAAGATAAATGCGTCCAAAGATTACCACCAACTCCTAGCCTGTCAAGTTTAGCGATCGCGATATCATGATTCAACTTGTCGAAAGCTGCCGTTAAATCTGTGTAGATCACGTCCGTTTGGCATCGAGCGATCATACCATCAGTGATGTACGACGTAAGGCACAATAGGTTTGTAGTTGTAGAACGCCCTGGTGAAAATCCGTGCTGGTCGTCACTTAACAACTGCTTGCAATGTGTAAAAAGTGAGTTCTTAACGACCAGTTCAAAAAGCGTCGATACCGCGGTTAACGATGTGATTCCTCGGTAGTTGTTCACGTCCCACTTGCTTCCTTTTTTGTATACCGGAAACATGTCCGCCATTTTCCAGCAATAAGGAAATGTACCGCTAGAGGGGGACATCTGGAATATCTGATGAAGTGGATACAGAAGACAAGCCATATTTTGTTTCAGAAAAACCGACGGAACCCCATCGGGTCCGGGCTTAAGCGATGTTTTAAGGCGTTCGAGATTGATTCTGAATCCACATCAACTAGGCTGAGTGTTTGATTTGCCAAGGGAACATTGCCGGCGGCAGCGTGAACAGAATGACTGGTTAGTCTCTCGTCTTCATAAACACTAGCAAATTCTACCGAGAACAGATCGCAAATTTCCTGTTGAGTGCCAGCAGTTTCGCCATTATAGAACATGGATGAATGTAAGCCTACTTCCTTACGTTGTTGATTAACAAAGCTCCAAAAAGATTTCGGATGAGATTTGAGACGCCGTTGAACCCCACTCAGATAACGTTGAAAATGCGCACGACTGATCCGTTTATATTCGTAGTTGAGCCTGCTATAGTGGCAACATGGTGCGGTGTTTCGTGAATCTTTTACCTTGTTACCTATTTGATTCCAGTTTGTTATTTTACTTTGATAGACGCGCAAGGACGAAATTCCCAAGAAAACCAGCATAACACATCCGCAAATTAAGGAGTTTGTTTTTCGGAAGAAGGTACATACTCGTGCAGCTACACAAAGGCAATCCTGATATCGAACAAATGCGGTCCCTTGCTCGGCAGTACGTCTTCTGGCCGTATATCAACAAAGACACAGAAAAGCTGGTACATACGTACAACGAATGTTTGAGTGTAGCGAATACAGGCTGTAAAACTAACCTCAAGTCTTGGCCAACCCAGGAAAAGTCTGGCAGCGACTCCATCTCGACTACGCCGGTCCTATGGATGGGTAGTACTACCTGTTCCTTGTGGGCGCTTTCACCTAGTGGCCGGAAGTGATCCAAACAAAATCGAAGATCCGCATCTTCGGCGGCATTTTTACCAGGTTTTGCCAGGCCGCTGGAGACCCTGGTAACTGACGACGGGACTCAATTTGCAAGCGAAATGTTCGAGGCCTACTGTGAGTCTAACTCTTTTGTTCATTGGAAGACTGCTCCCTATCATCCGCAGTCAAATGGCCTCGCCGAAAGGTTTGTCGACAACTTTAAGAGAACGTTGAAAAAAATTATCGCCGGAGGGGAAACGCTGAAGCTATTAACACTTGCCTGCAGTGTTACAGGTTCACGCCATGCCACAGCGCCGAACTGGCAGAACAATCCGCACGTCATCAGAACTGCTTCGACCACCAACTCCAACACACAAGGTCGAAACGCCAAGAAAGAAGAGCAGTTTAACCGAAAACAACGTGCGAAACCGAGATACTTCTCTCGTCAGGACCTCGCCTGGGCCAATGTTTTCCGGAACAACAAGTGGCACTGGGAAGCTGGAGAAGTGCGCGAGCATATTGGCAAGGTCAATCAGCTGAGAACCCTTCATTAAAAACAATTTTTATGATTTTTCAGCGTAACGGCTTTGCAATAACGAATAAAACGTGTCATATTTGCTAACAACATTTCATTATAAGCAACATAATTAGGTTTTTAAGACATTATTATTATAATACCAATGTATATGTATAATACCAATGTGTTAAAATGACTATATTCTACGGTTTTGATTGTTGTCTCCCATCTTCATTCATTCAACGCACTGTGCGTCCTATTTTGATCGATTTTAATAACCGAAATTTTCTTAGAATAGCCAGGAAAACCTAAGTTCAGGTTATTTTTGAAGAAATTATGATTTTATATTGATCGCCAAGGATTGTCCTGTAACGCATTTGCATCTGTCTTCACCAAGTTAGTTTTTGTCAGTTTGTCGGTGCTTGTAAAAGTCAGCTTTTGTTGTTAGGGTCTTCTTTGATACATCTGGTCTCAATAAAAACTTTTTAGGACTTATTTTTTCAAACCTGTAGGATAGGCATTTTTTATTATCATTATAATGGTGCTTCACTAAACCGCTACATGATTACAGAAATAAAACATTATGCCTTCAAAGGGATCTTAACTTGCGTTATACCATAGTATAACAAAAACCATCTTTTGCTCATCCAGTTATTCAGTAGTAAAACAAAACAATAATGTCCTTGAACACGTTTTAACCTGTACAGTTAAAGTGCTGTTCCTACACATGGTAAATTCGAAACTAGACGTATGAGTAATTATAGTAATAGTAATTCTGAATTCAACAATGCTGTTAAATGTTGGTTCCCTTTCGCTCGCCAAGTGTGTATGAATCGAATAGTATTACAAAGTTGCAACAGAACAGAATCCTAGCCTCAGATCATACAGATACGAAAACATTAAACACACCGCGATAGAATAAGCCTATTTGTATTATATAGCTAAGGTAGTAGAGCGCGACAGAGCCCAGATAATAGCAGTATAGTTAATGCGTGCATGATATTCAAGGACCGAATTCGATTTCGGCTAAGCCATATCGGGATCAATTTCTTCGACCGAATCGGAAGTGGTGAGTATGCTACCTATAAACAAAAGAACACAAAAACGAAAAAAAAAGAAGAGAGAGAAAACGAAATTTTGGTTGAGGATTTTGCTCGAGAATGTGGAGTACCTACTACGTATAAGAAGGAATTCTACATAAACAGAATATCATTTATAGGAATGAGGCATATGGAACGATCTACAAAAGAAAAAAGTACCGAGCCGGATTTGGTCCTGTGTATGTTAATGAGCGAGCGAAAGAGGAACAATTACTAGTACCTTCTACTATGACAACTACCAGAAACAAAACAAACAAAAAACTATCCAGGACGGAACTAAACTGCGATTAATAAACTGTAGTCGGAACCTGTTATTCGTACCAGTCTAGACATGCATGAAAGGAACAAGCTCATCTGAGGCTGTACTCACCCTGCAGTAGAATCTGCTGTCCATCGGGGGTAAGTAGTTGAGACGTGTCGCCTCCTGCTGCCAGCGCCATCAGACTCTGCTGGTCTAGAATGATCTGCTGACCATCCTGAGTATTCAGGAGGATATTCTGCTGGCCAGCTTCCATGCTGCCTTCACCGTCGACGGTGGCAGTTGCTGTTACCACTGTAGTTTGCTCACTGCCAGCTGGGATTTCCAGCACTTCCGCTTGATTTACAATGTCCTCCACGGAAGCGTGCTCTGGAAGGGCTACCAACTGGTTGGAGGAATCCAGATAGAGCAGCTCGTTGTTCACTGGAACGAACCCTTCTTCGCGGACCGAGCAAAGATAGAAGAGATTAGACGGACCACCAAAATTTTCCGCCGGAACAGCAATCAGCTGGGACGATTCCTGTACATTGGAACCGGATTCGTTTGGCTCGGTGGTCACTTCTGATGTCGGTTGAACTGAAGGGGACTCTGAAGGTTCATCCACTTGTGTTGTCAATGCTTCTTTTTCTGCAGGCCTCAGGAGGGTATCACTCTCCGCTTCTGGTTCTATGACCGCGGCATCCGCTTCGTTTTCGTCTGTAGATGACGGATTTTTAGGAACGGGTTCCACTACTACTACAGGCGAAGATGGCCTTTCTAGAGTCTCTGTAGACGAAGCAGCAACATCCGTGAGTTCTTCCACTTCCATTGAAACTGCTGGAATTTCTTTGACGGAAGAATCAGCTGCTGCGGCCACTACAACTTCCGCTGGGACTTCGCTAGGTGGTGGTGGAGTCGGAGTGGATGTTGATGGTTCTTCGTCAACTGAATCCGCTCGTGGCGTTTTCTTCGATTCTTCAGGTTGGGGTTTTTGCTGTTGAAGCTGTATTTGTTCTTGTCGGAACTTTTTCATACCACTAGCAGTGAGTACTTTTCCTTGGCCTTTGTCTTCAACCATCCCCAACCGAGTGAACTCCTTGAGCTTTTGTGGTGAGATTTTAATAACCTTGTGTGGTTTCTTGCCGGGGTTTACCACCGACGAAGTGGCGGGTTGAGGCTCAATGGGAGCCCCTTTGGATGTGGAAAACAGGGGCTTTCCACCACTGGATGAACTGGCTTCGGTGTGTTTCTTCATAAGAACCTTCTTTGGCGGAGATGTACTGCTGGAGGGTGTCTTTTTCTGACTGGAAGCCAATTCCACGGCTTTTGACCGTACCTTTGACGGAGTGTGAATAGCTTCCTGGGATTGCACGCAAATCTTGATGGAGGATTTGATTGGTGTTTCGCTCGAACTTCGATGACTGTTGGGCGCGGAGAGCGTCGAAGGTGTTTTCGAGGTGGAACTGGTAATCGTGCCAACACTGCTCACCGATGAGACAACAGTTCCTACTTTTGCAGGTGTGACGAGGGTTTTGAAAGCTTCCGATCGGTTTGACCTGGCCACAGAAGTTGCTGGCGATTGAGTTGTGAGGACAGTTCCTTTGCTAGTAATGACAATCTGCCCGACATTACTGGCTTGCACCAACTGTGCACCTCGGTTCGGTGGAGAAAGTTGTTCGACCGGTGGTTTGATGGTAGATTTGATACCAATTTTCTTCTTCGGAACGGGTGACATCATCTCTCGGGGTGGCGATTCTTTTGAAGTGACAATTTTAGAAGATCCATTGCTGTTCTTTACAATAACCAACTTTTTCGTCATGGGTTTAGCCGCCGGAATTGGTTGGACAGTCTTTGCGGTTGATGTTTGATTATTCGTGGTCGTAGTCGAGATGGTGGAATCGTCAATGAGTTCGCTATCATCCATGACAATCGGTATGTTGTCGATGTCGAACTTATCCTCATCATCTTGAGCAGCGTTGGGCGGTTCGGTTAGAGCTGACCCATCCATTACAATACTCACAGGCACGATACTAACAGTCTCCACAGTTTCGCGTATTTTCTTCTCTGGAATGGTTACCGTGCTGGTTTCAACCGTCTTCGGTTCTTGTGGTTGTTCCGCCAGGTCAGGAGTGCTCATCAGTGTCTGTAGATGTCGCTTCCTTGGATTGATGGTCTTTGCGGTAGCAACTGCTGTTGTAAGAATAGGCGAACTGCTTTTGGGTTTCGTTTCTACCATTTCCTGATCCTGAGTGACTGGTTTCGGTGGAGTCACATCTGGTAGATGAATGAGAGCTTCTGCTATTTGAAGATCTGTTGCACTTGGACCAGTGGAAACAAGGTTGCTCGAAAGGGTTTCTTCCGGAATTTTGTCAACTGTGTTGAATGGTTCAGTCCTTGTCTTGGCTCGCTTACTCTTGGGCGATTTTATCGAAATACTCTGCTTTGGAGTAGTATCAATTGGTAGTGTCTCTACGAGCAATGGCTCAACTGGTTCTTCTACCGGAGTCTTTTTCCTCTTGGAACTTTTTGGTGACTTAGGTAGTTTTTCCTTCACTTCCTCTTCTTTCGGTTCTGCAGACGTCACTGTGGGTTCATAGAGAAGTTCCGAGTTGGATTTCCTACCTTTGGATTTGATGATCATTTTGATCGGTTGTTGCTTCGTGGGAGGGGACGTTTCAGGTTCTGGTTCCGGAGCCACTGTAGCGGCATGTTCGTCTTTTTTAGCGCCAGTGGATTTGTCCACAATTGCTTGATCTATTTCAGCCGTTGAATCTGCCGATCGCTGCTGCAGTTGATTGGAACGTTTCAACCTAGGCGTCTTTAGTGCTTCATTTGATTCATCGACAACAGGAGTTAGAACTTCCGAAGCAAGCTCTACTGTTTCTCCTTTGGAAGAGGGTTTCTCTCTCACCTGTTCTTCCACATCTTTCTCGCGCTTAGATTTACGATGCCTTTCGAAGGGTGCTGGCGTAATGTTTGGTTCGTCAATTTCTTTTGCGGGGATTTCCTGAACAACAGCCGGCTCTTCAACCTTTACGTTTCTGCCTCTTCGTGATCGAGGCGTATCCAAAGCCTTCAGATCCAGATTTTGAAGCTCGCCACCTCTCTTCTTTTTGGGCTTGGGAGTTGCATCTTCAACGCGTGGTTCTTGTTTTTGTTCCACCTCTGGTTCTTCTTCAACTGGTTTTTCAACAACCGGCGTAGCAGATTTTCTCTGTTTGCCTTTTCGTCCTTTAGACGTGGGAGTTGGAGCTAGCGAATCCAAGGCCAGTTGATCCTTGCTTATCGACACCGTAAGGGACTCCGTTTCTGTAGCTTTTGGTTCATTGGTGGAACTAACTGCTGGTTCCTGTGCAATGTCCGTTTTGTCTCTCAGGGTGGGAACATTTTCCGTATGAGAAATTTTCGTTCGCTTCGATTTGATGGCGGCAAATTCTGAATTCTCAAAACGTGGTTCGTTTGAAATTACCGACTCTTGCGAATCGTCATTGGTTGTTGTTGGTGATTCGGAACTTAGTTTGGCCTCTGCTCGTTGTTGTTCCAGAAGTTCGGCCAGTTCCTCTTCGTGAGACTTTTTTACAAAATCCATTACAATGGCTTTCGATTGCTCTAGGGCAATTGCTTCATTTTCGATGATTTTATTGCGCGTTTTAAAGATTCGCTTGCCACGTTCTTTCGGCGGAAGAGTGCGGTTACGGTCAATTTCTTCATTCAACTGTGGCATGGGATCTACTGCAGAAGAAGATGATGATGATGGCACAGGCGAAAGTGCCTTTGTAATTTTAGGACATTCCGGCAAATTCGGCATGCTAGTTTCACACAGAAGTGTGTCGATTTCCGTCTTAAGCTCAGCGTCTTTTTTCGCTCGTTCTTGTTCTTCTTGATCTTTAACAGCATCCGGAATCGTGGAGTTCAGTTCCAAAGATGTGTCCCGCCTGTTGGAAAGCGATCTTCGGGGAGATTTGTTCAAAACCACCTCTTCCTCCTCGTCCTCTTGAAAATCGAAACAGGATGTTTCTTTCTTCGAGTCTTCGTCGGCTATCGGTTGAGAATCTAGCGATACCACTTTCATCGCCTCGTCACTACTGACCGACTTGCTTGATCCGCGCGTTGCCCGATCAAGAATGCGTTGCTTTGCACTTATTGGTCGCTCCGTGAGGCTTTCAATTGAAGTTTGAGTTTTGTCTGATGCAGTTGGAGTATCTCCCCCACATGTTGCCGCCGTTGTACAGATACTGCTCTCACTGGATGATTTTTCTATTGTACTTGCGACCGGCACTACTGGTTGATCGTTTGTCACTTCAATGTACTCACGTTTCTGCTTCTTAGGAATATTTCGGTACTTGATTGTAGTACCAGATGACACTGGAGAAGCCAATTGCGGTGAACATTCTGCCGATTTGTCTAAGTTTGTATCCAGAGGACTAGCCGTAGTTATTGTAACATGCTCTTTTGACTCTCTTTTGTCCGGTTCGTCGTGTTTTTCATGCTCATCTTCTTTAAAAGAATCTTCCTGATCATCTTGCTCATCTTCACTCCAGTCAGCCAATAGTTCATTCTTCAACTCCACCTTGACCTTGGAGTCCTTATCTTCTTCGACTAAATCCTCGACCGTTTTAGTATCAATCTCCATTGCGACCACCGGTTCCATCTTCACAGATTCTTCCTTTTTCTCGTTCTCTTTCTCCCTCTTCTCTTCAGTTGCTTCCATCAAAATTTCCACTTTCTCGTCCCTTTCATCCTCAACAGGTGCCGGAGCTGTCCGGCCTTTTCCTCGGTTTCTTCGTCGATCCATTTTTGGAGTGACCTTAGCCACTGGTGCGGCAGCTCTTGGTGTACGACTTGCATGACCACGTGCAGTTTTCGGTTCTATCACTTGAATCACCTCTACCAGCTCCTCTCCTTCGGTGATTTTTTCGATCTTTTCCTCGATTTCCAACTTGGAAGGACTTTCAGGTTCAACTTTACTCTGAATCGATGGCGACTCGTGCAACGTTACATTTTGGCCGGTTTTCTCCGGAGTGACTACGGCCAATTTTGCGGGTCTTACCACTGAAATTTGATTCATAGAATTATAAAGCTTATTGGACAGATGAATTCAATAAAAATACTATTACCTTTGGCCGATGTCATGTTCATCGGTACAGCCCGACAATACTTCGTATGAATCATGATGACATTCTGGCGACTACTTTCGAAACCACACTTGTGACAGTGATAGATCTGAGCCGGTGAACTACTGCTGCTATTGATCAAATCTCCAGACGAGTTTAGTGGCGATAAACCAATCGCTGGTTTCGGTGTCGAGGGAAGCGGTGAAGCTGCACCAACCGACGTGGATAAACTCCTGATTCCAACAGTGATACCCGTCAATGAAGAAGCTTGTGCAAGAATTCGTACTTCATGCTTCTTCACTGGAAAAACTGGAATTATTTTGCTAGGAGAAACAACCTTCTTGGGGGAGATTTTACCTCCGGTAGATGCTGAAAGTATAAAGATCTTCAATTTAAGTCACAGGCAAGCCATCAATCTTACCTTTGCCTTTGTTTTTGTCCCCAAAGATGTTCGCATAGCTTTCACGCTTTTGGGGCATAAAATCGTTTGAGTTGACAATATTGGGGTCGCCTCCGGTCGCACGCTCGGCATGCATTACATCCGATGGAAACTTCTCCATGTGTTTATTTTTTGACCGGTATTGTTCTGCAGGAGAAAAATATTTATCAAAATGATATATTTAAACACCATCCGGGTATAAACTTACCTAATCCCTTCCTAAGAAATTCATTCTTCCTATTACAGTTATATTTATAGATAAAATTAGTATTTTTGACATATTCACTGAAAACGAAAGGAAAAGTGTTAAACATTTTCGAATGTAGTTTCAATCAGAGTAAAATGTACTTACTATGAGTCCTCTTCGAAGAACTTGACAACAACCAGTGGCCGACGTTTTAACGTGGACAGGAAGTCATCGGTTAGGCGATCTCCGGCCATTACTTCGCCAGGCCACCAGCAATAGCTGAGCTTTACCCAGACTATATCTCCGTCGTTATATTCGCTGTCTTCGTCCATGGTTGCTTAGAGGCCTATCACTACCAAGGACCGGAAGCAGATCAACTGCTGCTGTTCGATCTACAACTTCTCACACACACACTCACTCTTTTTCAGACACACACATGCACACACACAACGCCGACTCTATTCAGTGGTGCTGAACAACTGATATGGGACTTCAGTCTGGGTAATCAATTCAATCGTTGTTAACCTATGGCGAAAAATAACAAACATGTTAATTATTAAGCATTTATATTTAACATGATTAATGCATAACGAAAATTTGACAACAAAAAACTTTCTCGATTTATCTTCTGCCCTCTATTACCGCTGATGCCATATTATCATAGAGCTGGGAGTGCTCAAATTGACTTAAGTGGTTGAAATTGCAGAAAACCAGGGGCCTGGCAACCCTATCCTAGTTACTTGCGTTTGACAGTATGCAACATATCACGGGCTTTATTTACCCTTTTTTTACCTTACAAAAAAAAAATTTTTTTTTTAATTCACAAAAAACCCCCTCCCCCCCAAAACCCAAAATTTTTGTAATTTTTAACCCCAAAAAAAATTGGTTAACAAAAAACAAACAACCCTCCCTTTCCATTTTAATTAATTCCCCCACACCCAAATCTCCAAAATTTATTTTAGGGGCCTAAAAGCCATTTGTAAACAATGTCGATTTCTCTTGAATCTTATGTCGTTTTCGGTTATTGCCAGTGCGGAACTGGGTTCGCCCTAGGTCCGCCCTAACAGCTGTCAAAACGTTTTTTTATTCAATCGGGTCGGACCTGGATCCGCTCTGGATCCGACCCAACATCGATGAGGTTCGCTCTCAAGTTTTTTCGAGGTCCAACCTGGGTTCACCAACACACACAAACATAACTGTCAAAATTAAATGTTTATGTTTGTTAATGTTTATGTTTTGCACTAATACCATCATACTGACTCGACTCTGGATCCGTTATCGTTCGGTAATTGCGAGTCAGAGTCCGACCTGACCCAGGTTTAAAACCGAAAACGACATTACCCAAACACAAACAAAAAATAATAAAAAAAATATTATATTTACACAAAGATAACTGGAAAGGTATTCCGGCGCGAGAAACCATAAACACATTTTAAACAAAATTTTCCCCCACAAAAAAAAAACAAAACCCCCCCCCCCCCAATCCCACCCCCCCCCCCACGCCCCTTCCCCCCCCTTCCCCCCCCCCGCACCCCCCCATACCAAAACCATTTCCCACACCCTCCAAATTTTTTTTTTTTAAAAAATATAAAAAAAAAAAAATTTTTTTATTAGAGAAAAACACACAGCGAGAGAAGACAAAACAACGTGAGGAACACATATACATGAATGAGTGTGCTATAAGGTGCACTGAGATCAATCAACACTTGTTACTTCTACCGTTGCTTACACGATTGTGCCAACAAAACATCCAGTCATGATCTCCAGAGGTATCTCATGACCAAAAGTTCAACCTGATCAACGAGTTCAATCTACAAAAATACGCCAAAGTGCAGTAGAACAGCAAAAGCCAAGAATGGTCCATCCATGGTTTGTGGTCCGAGTATTTTTTTGATTGCTGTTCAGAGTGCCTAATTGACAATTCCGAAGAGCAAGTGTATCAGAAAACTCATTGAAGCTGGTGCTTCAACATATTAAAAGAGTTCCGTAAAGTGATGGATACAAATTGGTGAGACTTGGTAAGACTGTTCCAATTATAGCAAATATTTCGATCTACAACTACTTCGCATTCGTATCCAACTATTAAGTTTTTCTTTCTGCTAGACTAAGTTGTAGAATTGGACATTGAATTCTCACACTCGCAAAATCTTAACGAGAATCTAGTTAGACTATAATCAACACGATGCGCATTATATCTAAGTGAAATTGAAATCGAAACAATCTCATAATAAAGAAATTCTTCAAAAGAATAAACTGAGGATATTAGATTCAGGAATAGCAGATTCCTATACTGAAATCGCATAGGAACAGCTGAAATAATCGCCATGTTGTTTTCAAGAAAAACAAACGACATTGGATTCTACAACCAAGTTCAGTAATAATTACATGAAATTCACGTAGCACCTGTTTCCACATAGCTTGACATTTCAACAGACAGTCACACGAGTTCTACGAGAATTTTCAAGTAATCAACTTCTATTGAAAGTTTCCGCAATTTAAGCCTTTTGAGGAGTGAGAGCACTCTTCAAATGCGCGCCCCTTTATCAGCCAAAACCAGATTCATTGCAAAGAAAACAAATAATGACTTCGACTCTGACCATGCATCAGAACCCTAGTCATAATCAGTTCAAACTTTAGAGCATCAAATAGAAATTGAGAATTCACATAAATGAAGACTAACCATGTTTTTCTTATATCAAGGTCATCCTTGGTGGATCAATTCGAATATTACATTTTTTTTCGTGCGTTTCGTAGTTGCGACCTTGCTTTTCGTAGTTGCTACTCCCGTTACCGATCAGAACTATTGTAATTTCACAGAGTCACATAGATGGAGCTTGGGAGCAGCTTTACATCTTCAATGTACAAGTTCACTAGTGCATTCTATTTATATATCAGTACCGGCGCCGGCCACGTCCTTACGGTCTTTGGGGAGCGGGGAAGGATGATTAGTTTGACAATCATTGGTTAGAGACCGTGTTTACCTCTGCATCTGCACAATTGTCAAGGGAAGGATAGATTTGTGTTAGTGATGCGATCAATGAAAGCGCAGTAGACTGCTATTTATTTTAATTCTAGTGGTGATAGAATGGGCCTGGGATTGAACTCCCGACCATCTGCTCAGTAATCAGAACGGGTAACCTCAGCCACGTCAATCGGAGTATTGTCACTTTTCACAAGACATAAAATGTAATAAGGACTAAGATATGTTCCCTAGTTTGAATTAATTCGGACTTGGGTTCGGCGGTAGATCTGATACCCCGTAGCGCACCACGAAAAGGTGATCTACCAGCGTTACGCGTCATTCGGTTAAATTCTATAGTCATTGTAGAATGTCATTGTCTTCAAAGTCTCCAAAGTCTTACATGCATGTGCAGCCTAAAAATAATTATTTGAGTCGTGGTCAGCTACAATATTTACTTTACAGTGGCAAAGTCAATCTTCATCACGCCTATTCCCTATCTATCATTATAAAATTATCGAGAATGAAGCTGTTTTAAGATTGGTTGTATATCAGTGTTATAGTGTGTGGTATTTTTATTATGGCTCTTAATGGTGAGACTTAACGAAATAAGACTGGTGCCACGTTCCTAGTTTTAATAAAACTTCTACTCAGTAAATCCAAGTCGATTCCCAACGAATGTCGACAATCTATGAATATATAGCTGTCTAGCTGTCTATTTCGATTAAAGCGTGGCTACGGTTCAACATCTCATGAAACGCATAGGAAAAGTGATGCAGCCAATTCCATTCAAGGCTTCAAGACAGGACGTCCGTTGGATCACTCTGTAAAATCAGTGCATCAATGCCAGATAAGTGACGTGACATTATATAAAAATAGTCAACATGTGATACCACCACGACAGGATATGTCTTGGGTTACCATCCAAATGCGTAGGCCCACCCTTCGCGACCAGATCACATGTCCGAGGGGAGGGAATCAACACGATGTTCATTATACCTAAGTGATAATGAAATCGAAACAATCTCATAATAACGAAATTATTCAATAGAATAAACTCAGAACGTTAGATTCAGAAATTTCAGAATACAATACTGAAATCGCATAGGAACAGTTAAAATAATCGTCATGTTGTTTCGAAGTGAAATACACGTCATTTGATTCCACTGCCAAATGCAGTATTAATCACATGAAATTTTTGCAGCGCCTATTTCCACATAGCTTGACATTTCAACAGGTCACATGATTAAAATCGCAGAATAATCAATTTTATCCGGATTTTTTTGGAGGATTTTTGAATAACATGTTTAGATGATAGTTACTTGAAATTACATGTAGAAAAAACGTGTCGATTATTTTGAGTGTAACTTGAAGAAGAAAATAAAGCATCTCCTTGACCAACGAGTCTACACCTTATATAAGAAGATTGGCTAGCGATTAGATTTATTTTTAACCAGTTTACCAGAATAAATGTAAAAGTGCACATGTCGCATGCCCAGGATTATATCTGCTATGTGCGAATATAAGATCTCCTACCGGAGGTTCCCGACCAGCAGATCGTGACGGTGTTGTCCAAATATGCACTAGAAAAAGGCAACGTGCAGGACAAGTTTCCAGCAGAGCAGACATCGTCAGCGGCAATCCCATCATCGCTGCACTTCGCCAGGCGGAAGAGAAACATCTATTACCAAGGCAACAAGGACAAATGCTTCATCTGCAAAGAAGAGGGACACCTGAAGGTTTCCTGTCCCAAGCGGAAGGCTCGGAGACAGCCGAAAGTTTCTTCGTCAAGAAAAGGAGCAGAGCCGTCGACTGGAGGGAACGTACGGATGTGCAGTAATCGAAAACACAGTCACCGTACGATCAGAAGCTGAAGGTGAAGTAGAATTGGAAACGACAGAGGTGCTAGAAGAAGAAATAGAAGAAGCTGTCATGATGCCGGTTGACATCGGAATAAGTGATAATGAAACGAAGGAGGTCGCGCGTTGTTACAGATCGCAGCATTCATGTCAAAGGGAATCAGTACACAAAAAGAGACAGCTAGAATTGCGAAGGAACAAGAAGAAGTTAACATAAAATCGCCTCCACGAAAGAAGAAGAACCATAGTTCGTATAAAAAATAGTTTTCTTCTTATTGTAATCCACAAACATTGCCTATGGCTCCGTAAAGCTAACACGATTGAGCCGTACAAATAAATAAATTGATTATTTTTTTTTATTACTTGTGAAAGTTGCGTTTATTTCTTCATTTTTAAAATACCTTAAGTTTTAAACATTCCGGAGCAATGCAATGCATAATTATTACCTCTAAATAAGGAGTTCTGAAATTTTTGTCCTGTGTGTGCTCCAATTGTATGCATTAAATATTGTTTTCGCATATTAATTGTTGACAAAGTGAAAGGTGTAATTTAAATCAAAACATAAACTTGGTGTGAAGTAAAAGACGATGATGACGAAGTTATCAAAACAACGGCGAAAAGAGGAAGGCGAAATTTATGAAAATGTAAATAACTACAAGGTACAGCCCAATGGGGTTGTGCGCAAAGGTGACGTAGGACTATGCAGCAATGTGCAATCTAGATCGCTTGGACGCTTTGAAAGCTTGAGCAATTCACGCACACGCAAGCAATATGTTCCTGTGGTTTGAAGTCAACCATTTTTTACACTACCGGAACTATAAATGCGGAAATCTATCGATCTGAGTGTCTCCAGAAGAGATTGTTGCCTTTATATAAGAAGCATAGTACACCTCCACTATTTTGGCCGGATTTAGCGTCGGCTCACTATGCCAAAACCACTCTCAATTGGCTTGCGGAAAAGGGTATAGATTTCGTTGAGAAAATATCAATCCACCAAATTGCCCTCAGCTTCGACCCATCGAACGTTACTGGGCAATCGTGAAGAGGGTCTTCAAGAAGACTGGTAAGGCAGCTGGGAACATGCAGGAGTTCAAAAAAATTTTGGCTCAAGCGTCCAAAAAATGCGATGCAACACTTGTCCGGAACTTGATGAAGAGCATTCGATCCAAAGTTCGAAAATTCGTGAAGGAATAACTTAAATTTCATCCGGTCTTCATTATGTTCAAGTTTAACCTCGTACAATAAAGGATCAATTTTTTGTATGAATAAAATATCGGTTTTCAACATAATTTGAAAGAAAGTTTGTGGATAGCTTTTTTTCGATACACTCCTTAGTTGACGGGGGAGAAACATGGTTCGCTTTTTTTTTTTTTTTTTTTCCCCCCCCCCCCCCCCTTCCCCCCCCCCCCCCCCCCCCCCCCCCCCCCCCCCCCCCCCCCCCCCCCCCCCCCCCCCCCCCCCCCCCCCCCCCCCCCCCCCCCCCCCCCCCCCCCCCCCCCCCCCCCCCCCCCCCCCTCTCTCTCCCCCCCCCCCCCCCCCCCCCACACACAACAAAAAACCAAAACCCCCCCCCTATATCATTCATTCCTCCCCCCCCCCCTTCCTTAAATATCCAAAAAAATTAATTATTAACTCCAAACCCAAAAATTTTTCTTGCCCCCCCAAATTTTTTTACTCCCACCCTTTCCCCTTATTGAAAACAAAGACGTGGTCCTACACTGAGGCAAAAGAACTTAAGAATTTCATAAGACATGACTTATGAAATAGGATGGTTTTTATTTTATACGCTACTTATGAATTGCATAACCATCAGTTATGCTACTTATGATTTCCAGAGCGTCGTTGAAGTCATCATTTTCAGTCAAAAATCAGTTCGGCAAAATGGCGGACCTTGTAAGCTTCGTATTAAACGAACAGCATTTAATCGCAGATTTGAAATCGGAGTTACCGGTTGTCTGCATCGCACTGTTTCCGCAGATAAACCTACGTTCAGTCGATTTGCTAACGCTGAATAAAAGTTCTTTTTGGGCACTGTTTTCGAATTATTCGCTTCCGTTTGACACGAATCAAATTTGGGGCTGGGTAGTAGATTGGCGGCAGAGAAATGTAATTATTTTTCATCTAGTTTTTATTACTTCACGCCTCTATATGCTATTTCCATTGATTTCCTTCAAAACGCCTTGAAAATTGCTTGCTGGGGAAAGACAGATTCCAGATTCCACTGGACGAGATCAGGCCATGAAAGAAACAGCAGAAAATCGGAAATCCAGTCGATGTAAGTTTTTTTTTCTTTTCCCCCTGTATAACGTAAAAAGTTCAATGTTTTATTTTAACAGGATCTCCATTCGTATAAGCATGAAATTCAAGCAGGTCATCCCTTCGTCAAAGATGCCAGCAGCAGCCAAGTAAACAAAATAAATAAACCTATGCTGTAAATTCTGTAAATCCGATTTTCATACAATAAAAAAAAATGCAGAGTTCCAAATGATTAAGTATTTTACCAACAAGGACATCATAATTTATCAACCATTATTTAAAAGCTGAATAAATATTGATAAATTAATGATTTTTGTGATAAAAACATTTACATTTAAACTGTGAGACTCATATATCATGCTTATGAAATTCACAACAAGTTTGCAATGAAATTCATAACTAGGCATTATGATTTTCATTAGTAAATGCTTGTGTCAGTCATAAAACCTGATTATGGTTTTCATACGGCAACTAATAAAAATCTTAAGTAAAAAATCTACACATTCCCCTTCCTAATCATAAGTTAAACTAATGATTTTCATAACAGATTCTTTTGTCTCAAATTCATAAGCGATTCTTATAGAATTCTTAAGTTCTTTTGCCTCAGTGTACGTCAAAATAGGCGAATATTATAGACGAATCCAGGTTGAACAAAGAAGAAGACATCGAGTGGTGATAAATCTGACAGCTCCCATGTTAAAGTATAGGACGAACATTTTAGAATGCTTCTAATAAATTCAAATGAAATTTTAATTAAAAGCGGTTTTATGTATGATGGAAGAAAAATCCAAAACTGCGAAATAGGGGCAT
This sequence comes from Aedes koreicus, assembly GCA_024533555.2. Taxonomy (NCBI): domain Eukaryota; kingdom Metazoa; phylum Arthropoda; class Insecta; order Diptera; family Culicidae; genus Aedes; species Aedes koreicus. Next base: position 67,453 of record JAHHFK020005697.1, on the reverse strand, counting down.
TATTTTTATTTTATTTTTATTTTGCTGAAAATGTCTTTATTGAGTAGTTTTGGATTTTTCTTCCATCATACAACAAACCGCTTTTAATTAGAATTTAATTTGATCTTTTTAGAAGCATTCTAAAATGTTCGTCCTTTTTTTAAAAAGGGGGGGGCAATTTTTTACCCCCCCGTTTTTTTTTTTTTTTTCAACCTAGATTCGTCGATTGCCAAAACGATACTTTTTTCCAGCACTTGTGAGGCTAACATTGAAAATGGCGTAATGAAACATACTAACACTGGCGAATATTAAAATTTCTAATGGAAATCGAACGAATTTCCGTATTATATATACTAGAAGCTAGCTTTGTTCTCTGTCTGTATGCTAGATTGTATTTGAATTTATACGTTAAATTGTAAATTACGATTTGAAATTCTACTTGCAATATTACAATCATCATTCCCCTTTTGTTTACATTCTGCATGTTCGCCCTAATCGCAAAAGGCTCCGGGATTATTACAAAAATAAAGTATTTATCTAACTTGTTTGTTTCCTGGAAGGTATTTTTATGTTAAAGAAATACGAATGACATAAATAATGTTTGAAATCACGGATACAAACAATGCATTAGCACAAGACAGAAGCTGCTGTCATCGACGAACAACAATCGTGAAGCCGAAAACTTGGTGCTGCGTGTGGTGCTCATTTGACAGCTCGGTTTTCTTGAAGGCTTTTGCCTTGAGTTTTCATAAGCCAACTCCGCATAGTTGTCCCACATAAACCTAGAGCTTCCTTTTTGAAACCTAGTAGTAGTCACATAGTTACTATGAACGGTGTTTCCAATTTCTTGGTCAAGTCAAGTGAAATACCTTGGTCTGGTACTTGATCAAAAATTAAATTTTAAAGATCACATTGAAGGCATTCATGCCAAATGTAATAAATATATAAAATGTTTATATCTTCTTATAAACAGAAAATCCAAACTTTGTCTAAAGAACAAACTACTAATATTTAAACAAATTTTTAGACCGGCCATGTTTTATGCTGTTCCAATATGGTCTAGTTGTGCTACCAGGAAAAACACACTTCAAAGGATTCAGAACAAAGTTCTGAAGATGATTTTGAAGCTGCCTTCTTGGTACAGTACTAACGAAGTACATATAATTTCCAATGTTGAGACTTTAGAACAAATGTCCAACAAAATCATTAATAAATTTAGACAAAAATCATTGCAATCTTCTTTTGAAATGATTAATTCCCTTTTTGGTTAGTTAAAACTAATTTTAGTTTGTTTTTAGTTTTAAGATAATTATTGTTATACTGACACGCAGGAATAATAACCTGTTCAAAATACTGAACTGCCAAGGCATGAACAATGTAAACAAAATTAGGTACATATTTTAACAATTAAGGTTGATACGTTACGGTAGTAGTTGGAGCACCTGGATCGGATATCAAAAATGGGTCGGCTTGGTGTGTGTTAAACGTGTACGGTTATATTTGTAACTCGTATCGGATTGACGTTTGCACTGACAATAAGTTTGGGAATCGCAGGTTGGAACTAGTTCCAACCTAGGGTCACAAACGAATTCGATATTAGACTCGTATGCACATTACTCATTTCAGAAGCTGAAAATCACAAAACGCTGCATGTTGTACTCCGGGCACTTTACCTCACCTACAACTTCGTCATAGCAGAGCATTGCATTGTTTAACAAAGTTGTATGCGTATGTAACCAAGTGCTACAAGTTTATAATTTAACATTTTTAAATATTAAGCTAAGCTAGTGACAAACGGGTCTGTCTGTGGTTAAGTGAGTGGCAGCCACCCCGATCGCGTGTAAAATAGTACTATGTATTCTATCAGAAATGCAACGTCAATAAGACAATGGTCTTGAATTCAGACAGGAACAGGAAGAAACGTTTAAATTTTAATTGTTTACATTCCTTATATGCACCCTATTTGAATAGTTCTCAAGAACAAGAAGATGCTTCAAGCAGTTCCAATTGGAAAGTTTGACTAAAGAGGAAAAAGAAGAAATTTTAAAATAAACCGATCAATTCTAAATGCTGGAAATAGCTCCAAGCTTTGGACGAATTTGACTCAATTTAAAAAGCATAAAGCTTCAAATTATTACCTTATTCGTCTTCCAGAACAGCTTGAATTTGATCAAATTACATGAAGCTAAAATGACACCCATTTTTTGTTGTATTTGTTGTTGCACTTCCCGTTGAACCCTTTCGCGAGTCGAAAAGTAGCCACCTTCAAAACGTCAAACGCAACCAAATTTTGTACTCTGGCGTCGTAACAAAGAAGCAGAAGATACACCTTTATTCGATCTTGTACGATCGCAAGCAGCAAGTAATACGAATTCCTAGCTCAAAATAAGATTTTTCTACAAATAATTCAAATCGAACTTACGCCACCATCCAATGAAGCGGACCACCGAACGAAGAAAAAAAAAACTTGTCACTCTCTTGAAAACTAGCGAATGCAATGTCCTCGCAGTTTTTCTCCTGATGACTGATGGCTGTGTGCGCGAATCGAATTTGTCGCCTCGGTTCGATTTCCAGAGCAGCAGCAGCAATTACCCAGGGACGCGGTGTTTTGCTTGCATCAATTTTGCATTTATCCCGACAGTTTCCGTTCGAATTTAATTTACTTTGAATACTGCACACAGTTCCGCACACAATACGCACTATTTAATCACTTTTCAACAATGATTTTCACCTATATGCGATGAAAAGTTTTGTTGACGACGATCAGCCCGAGCTAAATTTTCCAACTTGCACTGCCATTTTGACGGCGAGGCAAAGCGCTGTCGAATCGGTTGGGTCAACAATGATATTAGGTCAACTGCATTTAGTTTTGTCACATTTTGAGTTACTTCTTTGGACCTGAAACATTCGCCGCAGGGTAGGCCTAAGTTGTACGTTTGAAAAGGACGAAATGGAGAAACAAGACTGCCTATTAGGCTTTTTGACTTAGGCTTTTTTGGCTTTTCAATGGTTGTTTCGGTTGTTTCCGATCGCTTAGTTAGCAACTTACAACGGTCACATCATGCTGGTTAACTTTGTGCACGATCCTATAACGCAACATACGGTGGTCATGTCCAAGACAGAGAAACCCCCTGCACCAACTCCAGGTAATTCAATGGGGTCAGAGAACAGGATCGAGTGACAAAGGTTTGTAGCATAAAAATTGTAAACATTAGAACTGTCTGATGATTATTTAAGCTTCAATACCAATTTTTTTAAATTAGCGGATTCGGTTCTCGGTTGGAACGCGCCGTCTCAAGGAAACGGAAATCACCCTTCCCCAACGATTTCATACGTTCATTCACGCCATCACCCAGTCGGATACATATCGGACTCTTCTGAATGCTAACGGGTATAACGAGGTCTAACATGTTCAGAGCTTGAATTTGAATTTGAAAGAAAATAGTTTCTGGAAATAAATTATTTCCCAGAATTGAAAAAATTAGCATTTTCCCATAATTGAAGTACAGAAAAACAAAAAAAATCCTTAAGTCCCCGTTTGCATTGGCATTAGGAATAAGAGTATAATAAAAGCAGGTTAAGAGGGTTAGCGGTAGTATTTTTTTATCCAAGGGAAGGTCCGTTAATTATGTCACGCAGTAAGGGGGGGGGGGGGGTGACAATCCATACAAAAAAATTTGAAGGTCCATACAAAAAAACGTGACAAGGGAGGGGGGGTTCTAAAAAGTCACTTTTTGCGTGACATTATTAATGGACGTTCCCCAATATAACCGAGACTATCTTTTCGTTCCGGAAATTCTTTTTAACGAATTAGTTAAACGAGCTCATAAAAGAGCTTCGCTAAGTTAAACGAGCTCATAACAAAATATTCCCTCCGTCAGCACCTTCCGTAGGTTTGATTGACTCTCGCAAAACTGAGCATGTGACTCGTACATGATGTTATGTACTGTGAAGCATATCCGCTGCCTAAATTTTATTCACACGCGTTATGATTTTAAAATCACACGTAGTTCATAAAATTAAGCACATTTTCAGAACATTGGCTTCACTTCCACTTTTAGCAACGAGACTTTTTGCTCGAGTCGTAAAATATTGTACTACCGTCAGAGTCACGATGCATAATTTCCTACCTACCCACCAACGATACTGCAGACAACCAGCGCACTGGCATAAGCCAATACCATACCAAGCACTCCGAGATGATAGACTGCAGGCGAAGCGCTGCAGCAAAAAGGAATATTGAGTAGGTACCTAACTTAAGGCGCTGAAAACAAATACGTTGCTGAAGTGAAAAAATATGCTTCCAATGTAATATCTCTCAAGAAACCTTTCTTGTGAATTTTTTTATTGGTTCATAGATATGTCAAAAACTATTTCAATCGCATTGACAGGAACAAATTTCCTATACACGTCGAATTCTTCCTCGACGCTTTTGACCGTTCCCACGCCACACACCCACAGCTCTTTGTAAATCATCCGAATCAGTCACTTTTGACCGTTCCCACGCCACACACACACAAGTCGCGCGTCGTGGGAAAACAGAATAACGCCACCCTGAAACGGAACGAACGTGTTTCCTCGGTGAATTCTTCTGGAAAGCCGGAATTCAATCGGATCTTACCGTGTACTTGTTGCTCGCCTTGCCGAGTGCTTCTATCATTTCAATGGCCAAGTGGTTGGTCGGTTCGTCTAGCACGAAGAAGTTTGGTCTACCAATGCACATCTTGGCCAGCGCCACCCGCGTGGCAAGATCCCCGGATACGCCAAAATTGTCCAAAAGTCTGTCCCGGTACTCTTTGATCGGTTTCCCAGGGTAGGCATTTTAGAACCGTTCCACTCAGTTGACGTCACGTCCAATTGATTGACGTGATGCTTGGAGAAGTAACCGAGATGTACGAGACCTCCCCTGGGATGCAGCAAGCCCATGATAATCTTCAACAGCGTGGTCTCACCGGCACCGTTCTCACCTACCTGGTAGGAGAACGAACAATAAAATTAGATTAGCAATCAGAATTACAGTTCTAAGTGTATATCTTACAATAAAGATCCTGGAGTCGAGATTCACGCTCAGATTGACCAACTTGAATAAATCATTGTCATCCGAGTACTTGAACTGGACTTCGTTCAGCTGCAGCACAGGTGAATTCAGTGGATATAGCTCTGGGAACTTGATCGTCACTTTATTTTCCTTCTCCACAGGCTTTAAGGCTCGAACGCAGTGATGTTGTCAAATAGAAAACTGATTAGATCCAAGTTGATTCCAATTGGACATATCGACGTCATTTGCGACAACTGTCAAACATGCCGTTTCCGGTCCGTTTCCGTCCACATTACGTTTGGGCCTTTAGGTTCGGTCTAAAAACAAACGGAAAAAGAATGAATTTCGCTCTTACCTTAAGGGAATAACAACTTACTACTAATCTAACATCTTGATAGTGGACTGTACGTTGGCAGTACGGTTGGTGTTGTATCGGAACCTGAGCTTCGCACTCGCTCCTCTGAGCTTTGTGATTCTCCGTCTGTGTCTTGCCGAACTGTTTGCAGTTGCCCTTGTAGTTATCGATCCGTTACGAGTGCAAATACAGAATGTCAGTATCAAGGAATTTCCGGTCGTAGGAAATGCCCAGGAACATTGTGGGTCATGTTTGAAGGTAATTTTCGTGTCAAATTATCTTAATGTACAACATGTTTGCGGTTTATCAAGCAGGTGCTGGGGCTTTTTCTGCTTCTATGCGCTATAATCTAAAGTTATTAACGCTAACGTTATTGCCTGTAAGGAAAAATATAAAAAATTGGGGCTAGGTCTGACATGAAAGGTCTATTAAATCATGGTCACCCTGATAAAAAATTACCTTAAACGAACGATATAACAAATCCTCCAACCATTTCTTTAATGGTTTGGATGATACCCCAAATAGGTCGTTAAAAAAATAACCATAGGAAATTTATAAGGGCAGGCTGACTATCGCATATAATCGCATATAAATTTGTCTCTGTGTAGTTTTATTTCTAGCTTATTCTACTTCTTACTTACATCACTAATCAGACCAAGGCCGGAGTAGTCTCTGCTGTACACAAAAGTTATCTTAATTGTATTCGGTCCAGTCTACGAAGAGTCCGCAGGTCACCTTCTAGTTGATCGATCTACCTTGCTTGTTTTCCCCCCTTTTTTTGCGTTTTCTACTTCATCGATTTTGTATCAAAACTTGGATAGAATAACAATAAACTGTACCATTTTTTAATATTTCCAATGAATATATCATTGTTTTTTGGTATTTTTTGGCTCTGAAAGTACCAGCGCATCGGTTTCAAGCTTAATATTAACCCCTAGAAACATAACTCAAAACTAAAAACCACTCAAATATTCTGTCAAAATAACACAGCGAATCAAAACACAAACAAAGATTCTAGTACCGAAAAGCGCAAGAATTTATTTCAAGGTGCAAGGTGACCTCTAAGAAAAAAGGACCCAACGGAGCAGTTAAGTGTGAAAATCCAACGTTGGGTATAATCATGTTAACCTACCGTTGGATACAAATAACTTACTTCTGAATAAAATTCGACCCAAATGTAAGTTATTTGTACCCGACGATATGTTAATATGATTATACCCAACGTTGGCTTCCCACATTTAACTGCTCCGTTGGTCACTTTTTTCTTAGCGTGTTTACTTTGGACCAAGGGGTTCTACGATAGTGGACCAATTTCAAATCGCTAGTTTCATATTGATTGTTGGTTTATCTGTCTCGCTCACCCGCTAAAAAAAAGTACCCAACGGTGCAGTTAAGTGTGGGAAGCCAAAATTGGGTATAGTTATGTTTACCTACCGTTGGGCACAAATAACTTACTTTTGGGTAAAATTCTACCTTATAGTAAGTAATTTGTACCCAACGGTAGATAAACATAACTACACAGAGAGGAATTTGATAGTCAATTTTACCATTATAGGGGGTTAGGATGACTATTGCAGTATAGTGATTTTGAACCAACTATGATCATGGTCAAAACGACCATTAAAAATAGTTGATCCAACTTTTTCCATAATGTCGGAATAGTCCTTGTTACCATGATCATAGTCAAAAATGCCATGAACGTGGTGAAATCGACCATTTTCATGGTTATTGTAACCATTATATGCGATAGTCATCCTGACCATGATTTAATTGTCGGTACAACGATGAAATTTTTCTCAGAGTATACCCAATTTTGGCTTCCCACACTTAACTGCTCCGGTGGGTACTTTTTTCTTAGCGGGTATACAATCTTTTAGAAAATTTGTCAAATCAATAGAAACGTTTTTATGAAACGCATTAGTGGGGGCAATTTATGTTCTAGAAGAAGAAAATCCTTTAAATGATGTGTAATTTAATTGTTCGGGAGGTAGTAAAAACTGTTAGGTTAAGTAGGCTATTTCGGAGTTCGAATGGTTGTAAAAACTGCTCGAGGATTTTCCCATCAGCAATCAATCGCCGACACGATACCTCATCATCAATACACTGTGGTCAGAAGCCATCCTATATTCAGCCCGGTGTACACTAGCTGGAATCGTTTTGGCGCTTTTCATGTTTCCACTTGTTCGTATTTTGAATGTCGTGACCGGTTTGTTTTTAAATACCCTTAAATTTTCTCTTTAATTCAATACGTACAACACTAACCAGAAGAGAGTGATGTTCAAAAATAGGAAGTCTAGTTTCTTGGCGAAAAAATCGTCCGAACTTATGACGATTCGGGAAACGGTTAGTGATGCCACTGCTCAGCCCAGTCAGAAGGTACGTCGAGTTGAGAGTGGCGCCGAACCAACGGAAACGGACGACCCATTCGGAAGCAGTCAATTCTCCGTTCCAGCAAGTCAGATGAACAGTCAGAGGAGGTACCTATCTCAGCGAAGCAATCTACAAAAGTCGCAAAGTGCCCGGACGTCCCGCCGAATGCCAACAAATTACTTCGAGAGTGTGCTACTCAAATGCCAGCTAAATCTGGACGATCCGACGTCGATTGTGCTGAAGTGTGAACCGATAACTTTCGTAAGGACGCTGAGAAGTATGCTGCAAGGGAGTCCAGATTATCCGAGAAATGTGAAGGATTTCGTGCATGGGGTGGAGCAGGCGAGTAGGTCCCGAGATGGGTTTCGAAAGATGCTCGAGTGTTGTCAGTTGCAGAATCAAACAAGTGGGGACATAAAACCAATACAGGAGAGTGTGATGAAGATGTTGCTTTGTTTGGAATTTATGCAAGAGGATCTAATCAGATTGTTGTTTGACTATGTGGAGCGTGTAGCTGAGGAAGAGATTGGAGTGAATATGATTGGAATGGTGCTGTCCCAGATCAAGTTCATCGACCACACAATACATGGGACGTTGGTGTTCAACAAGTATTTTGAGGTTTTAGAACGATCCAAAAACGTGCAACTGCTGAGGGCAGTGGTTGGATCACTGGAGGATGTGATTGACGTGGCCAAACAGGATATGGCGTTTCGTAAGATTTTGGAACTATTCCCGAAAACGAGTGACTTGTTCACTGTGACGAATATAACTGTTTTCTGCGAGATGAGCTTAAGTGGTTCCACTTTGCGATTAGCCCGACAAAAGATGTTGGAATATGTGGATAGTGAATGCCCAGTGGAAATCTATCCGGTGCTGGTGAGATTCATGTTGAACTTTAACAGTAACGAGATTGATGGGTTGCATGAGAATATCCAGGAGATACGGCAGGTTGTCGATGGGCTTGTTCAGTTTCCTTCCGGTGAAAAGTATGTTCGAGAAGTTTTTCAGATTATCTACCAAGCCTTGACAGTTTCGACCGCTTTATATGAAGCGTGGATCAAGTTTTCTCGGCTGCTGACGGATGAAGAATCGCATATGACAATGGATCTGATGGTACTGCTAATGATGCTAACAGTAAACGAAATCAAAAGTGGGACCATCCAGAAAATTCTGCTGAACAAAATAAAAAAACATTACTTGACCATTGCACACATGAAAGCGCTAACTATGCAGTTTGGTTGCGTATTGACCATACATATGGATTGTGTACTGGATTTTGTAGAACTATGTCTCAAAGAAAGACAAACGGAGGTATGCGAGTTTGGTGTCTTTTCGATGAGCTACCTGTTCTCAGCAAACAACATGAACAATCGACTGGTACTGAACAAGCTGGTGGGATTCATGAGCGAAATGGCATTGATTAACGAAGGACACCGCAATGACCACCTGATCACGATCTGTATGAATGCTCTGACAAGTATCTATAATAGCTACCCAAATGACATCCGAAACAATGCGCACATCCTGTTGAAGATCATGGATATATCAATGGATTTGAATCTGCAGCAATATCGCACCGTTGTTAGTCTAATTTGTGAGGCCATTCATGTTCCTGATAGACCTCTTGGTGATAATGAAACATGGGATAGTCTGAACATCATCATTAAGAAACAGTTGTTGAGTAACAACAAGGACGTCAAAAAGAAAGGTATTGTCGGTGTGGTACGATTGATTCGACATCTGCTAAAAACCTCTACCGGAAACGACGAACTTTCCTGCAGTTTCGATTCCGAGAAAACCATCGACACGATCAGCGATATTCCCACGGCTTCTGGTCGAGAGATTGGTAATATGATTAATCTACTTTTTACTTCGTCAAATGAGTCCACGGATGTCCTTGCACTTTGCTATGATGAACTAGCAGACATGCTTCAAGATTTTGAACGCAATGTCGGCAAACCGGAGAAGGCCTTCACCATCTGGTTGTGTGATGTTCTCACGAATGAATTCCAAAATTTCTTCATCATTGAAGAGGTGCCGCAAGGCGATGTGGTTCAATTTGCCAAAAAACTCTGCATCAACGATACTGCTGACGTGGAGAATACAAACGCGGAAGCCTACGCTATATCCGTCAACATTGCAGAGAATATGCTGGCATACAACAGTCGGTATTCCTCAATGTGCTTCTTTCTGGCGATGTTCAAACTTATGAAAGCATTGCAAATGATTCGCTACGATGGAAACCTGGAGTCAATCAATGCCCTGCTGGGATGCGCCATTGTAGTTCCTTCCTTCTACGATGAACCCGATGAAAAACATATTGTAGAAACATTTGAAGAAGACGTCTGTCGACAATTGCTGGATGCCTACTTTTACATTGCCAACTGGTTTCGAGAGCTCATCAACGCCTTCATTCACCAAACTGATTCCTTATTACATAGAAAAGTTCTCGAAAGACTTACAGCTCTTGTTCAATTGGAACGTCGCCTTGCTGCGCTGCTGCGCACCGTCGACTTTGACTACTATCCACCGATTTGCGATTTCACTAACGGTATACAATTGAAGTCCTCGCGATCGGCCAAGGAGTCATCGTCCAAGCAGAACATAACGCTCAATTCCACGAAAACTCAAATGGATGCCACCACAAAGCCTCGATCGTCGAACTTCTCAGAATTTGATGGTGAAACATTATTTTCTCGCCTACGGAATGGTTTTAGGGCCTTGGACAACCAAGTTATCCAACTTTTCCGTGAATCAGTCGTCCTTTGTCGTGATTTACCGGAAAATAAGGTCGGCGAATGCCTTGGTCTAACGGAGTATCGATTTCTACTGGAAAGCTTTACGATCGAACTAGATTCGAAAGCTGATCTCCGAGCAAAACTACACCCGGGCATTAAACTCAGTGATCTTCTATCAGCCCTCCCATTTGCAGTTGAAAATTACATTAAAATCAAGGCAAAAAGAAAGGAAGTTCAAATTTCCACGGATCCAGACGGCCAAGCTGAATTCAAAGCATTATCATGCTGTTCAAACCTGTCGCTCCGCTTGTTCACCGGAATACTTCTACAACTGAAAAGTACGTCAAGCGACATCCGGGATAACGCTCTCAAAGCGTTTGTTAAGCTTACTACCACAAACGGACCGGATGATGATCCCGCCGAACAAATTTTAGCTTCAGAACTGACCCACAAGAACGCCTTCAAAGATCTTCACAGCGCCCACTGTCTCTTCAAATTTGGATGTGCTCTAAACACCGTTTTCCCAGCTTCGAACAATCTGTCCACCATCTCAACATTCTGTCAGAAGTTCATCTGCTCCCACTTTTCTCCGAAAACCGGAACTGCTACACAACTGTCTCAGCTACTCCAGGGAATATTCACCGTCGTTGACTTAACAAAAATCAAGCGCCTCACCAAGGCCCTCGCCGATGACCTTACTTCGTCCAAGTCGGAAGAAAAGCTCTTCTCAGGTCTTCAACGCACGCACTATTCGCTACTTTTCAAAGAGCTTACTAAGTCCTTCATCAAATGCATTCAAATTGAACTTCGATCCCGGCGTACTACCGTTCAAAAATTCGTATTGTGGGAACAATCGTCGGAAATCCTTAAGCAATTCTCCGAAGTTGCTAAACATGCCGACAACATTAAAATCTACTCCTACTACATGAAGTACTCCCACACCTATCTGAAGCTGTTTCAGCAAAGTGGCCTTAAGACATTAGAGGAGGTCCTCAAGGTTTCAGCCGATCGCGTCAGTCATCTGCTAAGTACATTGCAGCATGGCACTCGCTATCTGCACAACATCTGCTGTCACTCGAAAAACATCAAGGACAACAGTTTGGCAGCGCAAATTCCATTCATTCGGGAAACGGTGGAGACACTGATCTACAGCGTCAAGGCCGTACTGGCGGCGAACAATTGTGCTTCGGTATTTTGGATGGGAAACCTGAAGAACAAGAACCTAAAGGGTGAACTGATCCTTTCGCAGCATGATGAAGCCGAACTGGAGCGGGATAGTGAAGAGTCGGACATCGAGGATTTTCTCAGTGACGATGAAGAGGTGAATCGACCAGCTGCCGTTGCAGTTCTGAGCAAATCGGGCTCAGGGGCGAAGTCGTCACAGAGTAAATGTTTCTGATGGCAATGAGGTGAGTAACTTTGCGTATGGTTGATCAACTGGTGTGTGTTAGTTTTCCTTTTTTTTTCGCATTTACAGATGCTGGAGACAATCCACGGAAAACCTGTTATGTACAAATATCTGTTTTTTAAGGAACTAAGTCAAATATATGGTGTTTAGTACGTATGCGAGTAGTCAGTCTTTGAAAATTCCTGTGCCTAACTAGAAACATTCTAACATGCACTGAACAAAGGGAAATTCAACCAATGGGTTGTTTGTAACGTGACAATCCATACAAAAAATGTTGAAGGTCCATACAAAAAACGTGACAAGAGAAGAAAGGGGGGGTATGAAAAATCACTTTTTGCCTGACATAATTAATGTACGTTCCCTTATTGAATAAACAAAAACATGGCTTTCAAAGAGTTCTAAAACTCTCTCTTTGACACAAACTTTCTACCTCGCTTAGTTTTTTTTTTTCAATTTTGTTTTCAATGCGCCATACTCTGCCTCCAACTACCATATAACAAAATCACGAATTCAACCCCACACTGGTAATGTCTGTGCGGAGGACGCAAAGCACACATGATCGCGGTGGCGGATTTGGCTTGTGACGCCCATCAAGTATCGCGGTGATGCTTGATGGGCGTCACAAGCCAAATTTCTTAAACTAAGACCACAATCGGATAAAAGAAGGATTCCTCTAGCCAAGTTTGGTCTTAGTTTTTAAAATTATGCGTTTATTCGCTAAAAAACGTCCATTGAAATGTTTGTTTACAAAAGCAGATTCGCCCATTTTGCAAATTTCTCTGGAAATGTTTTCAAAAAAGTAACTCACGGCTTCCGGAAAACAGCTGTTTTTTCCAGAAGAGTTATTCATATACTCATATCTGCTACGGTTACGCCAATTGTTCGGCATCGGCAGCCCAAAACATAACGGTTTTCCGGAAGCCGTGAGTTACTGTTTTGAAAACATTTCCAGAGAAGTTTGCAAAATGGGCGAATCTGCTTTTGTAAACAAATTTTTCAATGAAAGTTTTTTAGCGAATAAACGCACAATTTTAAAAACTAAAGCCAAACTTGGCTTGAGGAAGCATTTTTTTATCCGATTGTGATCTTAGTTTAATAAATTTAGCCTTTATGCTTGAGAAATAGTCGATTTGAATGGGCGATGTCGATGCGATTTTTAGAAAATCGGTATTTTTACCTCAAATAATCGATTGTTCTCATCTGATCTTTTCTGTTCGATTTTAGACATCGATTATTTTAAAAACGAAATCGACGTTTTATTGATTTGAAATTTTTCAACATTACTGAGTGCAAGAGGCTGATTTATATCGATCAAACCTTGCAAAGGAGAATAGATAACCGCCCAACGCTTTTATTATTATTTTGACAGCTTTCATTTGTAGCTCAGCGTCCAGCCTGATTGTACGCCTTCCTCGTATACTAGATGGCATTAAAGGCACCTTTTTTTTCACGCTCAGACTGAGAGTTGTTCATAAAATTTTCCGTAGGAGTGAAAGAAAATGAGAAAATCCACCTTGTTTCACGTACAGGATAACATTAGGTTATGGCATTTTCCTGCTGAAGTCAAGTTGGATTGATTAATACAAATATTCTGCAATTAATGTTACGTATTTATAAAGACCTGACAAAACTGATCAACACATGTGAAATATTAATTGCAGAATGAGATGTATACTGAAAACTGTCGTAAATAAACAAACTACCAGAAACCAAAAATAATGGTGTGTGTGTGTTTTTTTTTGTCTTTTTTTTACTTGGTGGTTAAGCTTTTACCCTTTTTTGGTGTGTGTGTGTGTGTGTGTGTGTGTGTGTGTGTGTGTGTGTGTGTGTGTGTGTGTGTGTACACGGTAAATCTGGAAAACTCCTTTTATGACTATATTTTGCACATTTTCAAGATTATAGTTGATACGTCAAAAAGTGACTAGTTTTTATACACGTATGAAGAGTACTTTTTACGCCTTTTCAAGTATGTCAACGGCGACAAAAAATGCGTAAAAAGTAGGCACCGCTGAGAAAAGAAAATTAACTCTGCCCGTGACTTGATGCTGACGCCATTTTCAAAAAAGCATTTATTTTGTAAGCACCGTATTTAAGTTCCGGAATTGTTTTAGGCTGTTGCAGTATAGAAAATGGAGGAAATATCCAATACGTTGGATACAGACGTATTCGCGAAGTTGACAGGTAAGTTAAATATTTGCTTTCGTCAGTAATTACAAATGTTTAACACTGTATGAAACAAAACAGGTCTTCCATGCCCTGTGGCCGGATGCCGGATACATTATTAGGGACGAATCATTAAGCTTGGGACCGAGCTTGGAGCCGATGTGCTTGTACTTCCTGAGCAAAAAAATTATATTCATTTTCTTCTTGACTATCCAGCCACTGCTATAAGGTTAAAATAAATAGTTCCAGAACGTCTGTTAATCAACTCTGTAACAAAATGCGTGAGTAAATTTTTGCGCAAAACCTCTAGATATGTATTTGTAATTTTTTTTTTCAATTAATAAACATGACTGTGTAATTTATTGATGTCTTTTTCACTTTCTAATTTGAATTTCGGAATTGAGCCGTTTTCAGCCATACTCGAGCAATATTGATTTTGTGAAATGCGTAAAAAGTATACATCTGTTATGTTCTCAAAAGGAGTAAAAAGTATGCATATTTACTTTCCAAAAGGAGTAAAAAGTATGCATATTTTACTTTTCAAAAGGAGTAAAAAGTATGCATTTTACACTTTTCAAAAGGAGTAAAAAGTATGCACATATTGACGTATATTCAGTTTACGCAAAAGGGAGTAAAAGTAATATACTCCTTTTTGGCGTAGTCCCAGTTTCCCTCGAAAAAGCATACTTTATAGTCATAATAGCGTAAATTAAGATTACCGTGTTCGATAGTTTTTACTACGGCTTACACAATGCACGCGGAGATTTTATGATTTCACTGTTAGCGGCGCTGTTAGTTACGAATTATTGTTTGATTTTTTTTTTCGCGAAAACGACGCAGCAAAAACAAAACACGTTAGTTTTGAAGCACGGCTTGCTGCGATCTCTCATCAGAAACCAAAAATAATGTTGTTTCAATATATTTTTCCAGAAATATTTAAGTAGATGTCATCTTCAAAGTTGTCTCTTGTGTACTTATGTTAAATTTCTTTTCTTATGCTCGTTTGTTGATCCTTTTGTTCTTTGCGTTATCAGGCCATTCAATTAGTCTGAAGGGTAACTTGAAAAAAAAAATTGGAAATTTGTTTTGCTCGAGTATAACGAGTTTTAATTTTCCTATCGATTGCTTGATATAATGATCCTTAAAAAAAGTTCATATGCTTTGGTACTTATATGCCCTTTTAAACTTGCTCTTGAATAATTCCTTGACAAAGATCATAACAATTTGTTTAACGAAAGGACTGTTATATAAAAAATAGAATAAAAACAGAACGTGGAATATTCCATTATCCACCACCATAAATAAAAAAATATATAAAATATAAAAAAAAAAAAAAAAGAGGGGTATAAAAAAGAGAAAAACAACGAAAAAAAAAAAAAAAAAAAAAAAGAGATGGGGTTTAACGTTGGGTACCCAAAGAAAAAAACCTGGGCCCCCCTCTGGAAATTCTACACACGAGCCATTTAAGTTGTAAGTTTGGGTTTTAGTGAAAAATCTCGAATTTACCACTCTCGACTTAATGCCTCAAACAATCCAAAATGTACTATTTTTGATGACATCCCGGATAAAAATAACGATACAATTACAATTTAATAATATACAATAACAACAGAATGTATTGCCGACCATGAATCTTACTGTTCATGTATCAGACAAATAAAAAAAGCACATTGTAATTACAATAGATCTACTATACACCCCATATGCTAGAATTTTCAACAATAGTGAAACAATACATTTAATAGTTATTAACTCAAATTTGTACAGAAAAAAGTGATATTTTTTATTGTTAAGATACATAACAACCCCCTTATTATATTGTTGATATCACAATTTACAATAGATTCTATTGTAGAAACAGTTAGTCCTAATGTTATCTTATTGTCGCGAACAATACGATGAATTGAAAATACTATTGATTCTATTGTATGGTTACAATACATTTTATTGTCAATCTATTATACTTTTTTATTTGGGATGCTTTTTTTTTGTAGAATACCCCCCCATTTCCCTTCACCACAAAATCTTTTTTTTTATAATATTATTTTGGTTGTCTTGAAGAGGGGGGGGTTTTTTTTGTGTTTGATATTTTTTTTTTTTTTTTCTTTTTTTTTCCCCCCGCGCCCCCCCCTTTTCTTCTCTCCTCCAAAAATAATTTTCCCCGACCGCTGTCACAAATCCTCCCCCCATTTTTTCTATGTTTTGTGTGATATCCCCCATAGGTCGTTTAGAAAAATAACCATACGAAATTTATTAGGGGTATTCAATACAGCATACCCAAGTAACCACGAGGCTATAATAGCATGCATATATATATATTTTTTTTTTTTATGGGGCGTAGAACCACTGCGTCCACTGAGTTGAACTTTTGTGGTATACCCCTGTTTACTATTCTAATTCGCATCTTAAAGCTAGATCACCATTTGTCAAGTGACCAGCCCAAGACGCGTCTCCCAGTCAGGCAAAATTGAGTTTATAAAACCCACCACCTTTCCAGGATTTGCAGTCCAAATTTCTTTAGGTTGCATATAGCCACTGTACAGAAATTTAAGTCTGCTCTTGTACAAAGCATCACAACTGCAAAGCAGATGTTCCGAGGTTTCACGTTCCATGTTACAGAAACGACAGATATCATTCTTAACCTGGCCAATGTTTTTCAAATGATATCTACTCGGGCATAGCATGCATATATAGGGCATATGCATTACGTCTAGTGCATCATTGAAGTTGGAATACTGCTGAAAAAGGCCCCACTAAGATCGAATTAATGCTATATCTTTTGTAATGCCTTAAGACATTGCTAAAGTAGCATTATTGCATTGGTAATGCATCACTACATTCTTAAATCTAATCCAACGCTTCATTACTTGACAACTGTTGAATTAATGCGATCCCGCATTATTGATGTCGAATAAATGCGATCTCGCATTAATGATGTTGATTTTGGGTTCAATAAGTGCTGTTCGGATTAACGAGGTTCAACTGTGCGGTGACACATCCCCCGGCATAGCTAGAATGACAACAACGCGAGCTGAGTCATTGTCACGGTGAAAAGCATAAACGTCATAGCGGACAATTGGCAGAGTGGACATTCATTATCGTTGGTTTCTGTCTAAAAGTATCATTTAGTAGATCATTATCAGTATTTTTTGTATTTGAAGGATTGTAGGAGAAAATTAAAGATATTCAGGTCTATTGTGGTAGTGGGTAAGTGAATTTGGGAATGGTATAGGCTGAGAACTATTTATGAATATTTTGATAACGTGTTAGGTTGAGCGGCTGTAGCTTGGTCGGAGGTGACTTTGATATCCGGATCAGAATTCCTGTTATACGAATGTAAGCTTTATTATTTGATTATATAGCGGTCTAAATTAATCATAAAATCCCTACAGTGGAACCCAGAGATCATTGTGTGAGACAATTGGGAAGGAGCAAAGTAAGGGGAAAATTAATGTAAGCGATTGTGAAACCTAACCTTAAATGCCATGAATTATATAATGCTTTATACTGTTACAGCTTTGAGCGTATCCACAAATCGCTCCAGAGAAGTTTTCTTGTTTTGTCCTATAATCCGAACAATCTCAAAGATTAATTTCGGAGTTTCGCACGATGGTTGAGAAGCAGCCTCTAGACGACACCTACTGCCTGTGTGAGATATGCCAACAGTCACCCTCCGTTGACCACGGGATGGTAGCATGTGACGATTGTGGAAAGTGGTTCCATTATATGTGCGCAAAGGTGGATGAATCCATCGAGGATCATACTTGGTACTGCCCGAGATGTTTGCACGTTAGGTCCCGTCGGCATAGAGGTGGTAGTTCTACATCGTCACGTCGTAGGTGCATGGAGTTGGAGCTCAAACGGCTGGAAGAAGAGTACTCATTACAGCAAGAATATATGAGAAAGCGTTATGAAGTGATGGCCTCGTATATCGAAGACGAAGAGGGAAATGACAGTCAGGACGGTAGTTCAGTGACCGACGGCGCTAGCAGGACAAGAAAGTGGATCAAAAGTCAGCGAGAAGCGCAGGGGAATTTGCATCCCGATGAGGCTTATAGTCTGCATGAGATTCTGCCAGCAGGTCCCAGCAAGGCTGGAAGACACGAAGATGTCCGTTCAGTTACCCCTTTTGGCCGTCCAGAATCAAGAGTGACTTTACGAAAGACTGTTGTAGCCGTACCAACGGCAGTTCAACTTGGAAGAAATGCTCCGCACCGTGCACCATCTCTACCGGAACCTCTGAACTCGACACTAAATCCCCACGGGCTGGGGAGGAGTCACAATGAAGCTTCATTCCGAGAAGGGACATCAGTGATATCTGAGCTACTGCAATTCGGCCCATCTGGTATGTCCGCAATGGAGCAACGATATACTGAGCATGCAAGAAATACGGGTCGGCAAACAACAGTGGGGAGAAATCAGTCATTAGTACCGCGAGTCGAGCAACATTCGCCAGTGGTGGCGCCTACAGTTGGTCCAACTCAAGCTCAGTTGTCAGCGAGGCAAGTGTGGCCGAAAAAGCTACCGACATTCTCGCACTGAAAATTTATTTTCGTAGATTAGCTTTCACTCGCTTCGTAATCATGGATTTTGTACATAGAACATATGTCTCGTATATTGTATGAAACATTCATATTGCTTTTTATCTGGTGAAATGTTATCATTACACCTTTTTGTAAAATGCACGAAATAGATTTCGTGAAGACCAGCCAATCGCTGCTTTGCTTATGTTGCTGCTGGGATGGGCGGGAATAATTTATTTATCCCAAAATACAAATTGAAGCGCTGTCGAGAGTTATAACTTAATACTCATTATTCAATTATCACCTCACGAGTCGCCATGGTATAGTGAGATCAACCGAGGATGCAGTATCAGCTCTTTCCAAAAATACATGATCGAATCCCATGTCAGAAACATTAAAAAAGACGCTGGACAACTCCACGTGGTTGCGCTTTTTTGTCAATTATATTTCGAGTCGATAAAGTAGATCTCGCAGTCATTCAGGCAACCATCAGAGAGACGTTTCTTTTAAATTGTTAACAAAATATTCGTAGCTCTTTGTATTGTTTTCGTACAATGCACGAATGTTGTTTCTGTGTCAACAAATGCTTCGTGCTTTTGACAGTTGCGCGTGTGCCATTAATTACGAATGTATCTTCATAAAAAGAACAAATCAGTTTCGTTGCTGAAAACAACGAACAGATTCGTTAGTTCTACCTTCGATTTTGTTATATAAACTAAAATTAACTTTCAGTGCGGGAACGGCAGAAGAGTGGCCCATCTTTATCAGTTCGTATGAGAACTCGAATGCAGCGTGTGGATTTTCTGATGTGGAGAACCTCATAAGGTTACAGGAAAGCCTCAAGAGTTCCGCATTGGAGATGGTTAGAAGCAGATTATTGCTACCTGCAAATGTACCAAAAGTTATCGAAACTTTACGTCGAGTTTACGGCAAACCGGAAGTTCTCATCCGTTCGTTGATCTCAAAAGTGAGAATGATCGATCCTCCAAAAGCGGATCGATTAGATACCGTCATAAAATTTGGAATTGCCGTACAGCAATTATGCGACCATTTGGATGCCGCTGATCAGCAAGATCATCTTCGAAATCCCGTGCTGTTGGAGGAGATGGTGGAGAAGCTACCTGCTAACTTCAAGTTGGAGTGGGTCCGATTTAAGAAGGGTGAAAATCACGTGTCGATTCGTACGTTCGGAAACTTTATGGAGAATCTGGTAGATGAAGCTAGTGAAGTAACCCTGTTGAATGCTGTGTCGGAGCCCATAGTCAAACCGGAAAGCAGGAAGCAGCCCACGAAGTCAAAGGGATTTGTACACACGCACAGTGAAATAGCCACGGTAGCTGAAGTTCCTATTAAATCGGAGCCAAGCAAAATAATAGACGACAGACAGTGCGCGACATGTTCTAAAGTCGGTCACTTCGCGCGGAATTGTGAATCGTTCAAAAAATTTAAACCTCATGAACGACTTCGGCTGGTAAAGGAGCGTAAACTTTGCACTGTATGCCTATACAACCATGGAAATATGCGTTGCCGAAACAAGATGCACTGTAACGTACAGGGATGTAACGCTAAACATCATGCATTACTACATTTCGCCGAGAAACCGGAAGAATTAAACTGCATGGTACATCAAAGGATCAATAAATCGTCTGTTGTATTCCGCGTGGTACCAGTCATCCTCATCAGTGGGTGTAAGGAAGTAGCAACCTTTGCTTTCCTCGATGAGGGCTCGTCCAGAACGTTACTGGAAAGTAGTGTGGCGAGAAAACTGGGGCTCAAAGGGCCTGTGAGGCCGTTGGATCTGAAATGGACTTCGGGAGTGACAAGGACAGAAAAATCGTCGATGAACGTGCGTCTGGTGGTATCAGGTAAACAATCAAATGAGCGACATTTACTGGCAAACGTGCACACTGTGGAACGCTTGAACTTACCAAAACAAAGTGTAAACTTCACAGATGTGGTATCAAGGTTCAAACATCTGAGTGGATTATTCATCAGTGACCAGGAAGACGCGGAACCGACAATCTTGATCGGTTCGGACAACCTGGACTTGATGGCACCGATTGAGTCAAGAATAGGAAACACGGGAGAACCAGTCGGTCTACGTTGCAAACTTGGGTGGACAATTAGCGGACCAGTAGCCTCAAGTGCCTCGGAAGGGTACTGCGGTGTGCACGAATGCGACACGTCGATAAATCAATCACTGAAGAATTATTTCGCAATGGAAGAAGCAGGTATTTCCTGCCCCTATCGTCTGGAATCGGAGGAAGACCAGAGAGCTCACAACATTTTGGAGCAAACTACCAAGCGGGTGGGAGATCGGTTTGAAATCGGGCTTTTATGGCGTAGTGACAACGTTCAGATGCCAAATAGCTATGCGATGGCATATCGGCGGATGCAGAGCTTAGAGCGACGCTTCAGGATGGATCCAGACTTGCAGGACAGCGTCATTCGGGCGATTGAGAATTTCGTTCAGAATGGATATGCTCACAAAGCGACACCAGAAGAACTTCGTAGCAGCGAACCAGGACAAGAATGGTATCTGCCGTTAAACGCGGTTGTCAACCCGAAGAAACCAGGGAAGGTGAGATTAACGCTTGATGCCGCTGCCAAAGTAGGAGGAATCTCTCTCAACGACATGTTGTTGAAGGGGCCCGATCTGCTGGTTTCCTTGGTAGAGATAATCAATCACTTCAGAGGTCGACGAATCGGTTTCGGAGGTGACGTGAAAGAAATGTTTCTGCAGATACGAATGCGACAGCCTGACAAACGCTTCCAAAAATTTCTGTTTCGGCGAGATTCAACCCAAGATCCAGACGTCTATATTATGGACGTCGTCATATTTGGTGCAAAATGTTCGCCGTGCTGCGCCCATTTCACGAAGGACACAAATGCGCGGGAGCATGCGGGTAGTTTTCCTGCTGCTGCTGACGCCATCCTAAATCGACATTATGTCGATGACTATTTTGATAGCGCCGATAGCGAAGACGAAGCTATTCAACGGGCACTTGACGTACGGCAGGTTCATTCGTTTGGCGGATTTGAAATACGCAATTGGGTGAGTAATTCATCCAAGGTACTTGCCGCGCTAGGAGAAGAAGGTAAATCAACGAAGACATTTACCTACGACAAAACGATGGAATCCGAACGAGTATTAGGGTTGCTCTGGCAGCCTAGCGGGGATGTGTTCACCTTCTCTATGGGGTTGAAGGAAAAATTGATTCCGTATCTCTCCGGAAAGGAGCGACCCACGAAGCGCATTATTCTTCAAATTGTCATGAGCTTCTACGATCCGGTTGGATTTCTTTCCCCCTTGTTGGTACATGGAAAGATCATTATCCAAGAAACGTGGAGAAGCGGAACAGAATGGGATCAACCTGTGGCGGATGACGTTTTTGAAAAGTGGTTGAAGTGGACGCGGATTCTCCCGAGCATCGAGAGAGTGAAAATTCCACGATGTTTCTTCGGACACGAATCCATAAAAGACGTAACTTCGATTCAACTTCACATATTCTCAGATGCAGGAGTCGACGCTTACGGTTGTGTAGCATATCTGCGATACCAGGTAGTGGACGAGATTCGCTGTTCACTGGTGGGATCCAAGGCCAAAGTTGCCCCACTTAAGCTGACATCAACACCTCGTCTAGAGCTTCAAGCTGCGGTGATCGGAGCAAGGATGATGAACACATTACTGGTAACTCTACCCGTTCCGATTCAGGAAAAGTTCTTGTGGGTGGACTCTATGACGGTTCTGTCTTGGATACGGTCCGATAACCGTAAATACAAACCGTATGTGGCGCACCGAATTGCTGAAATATTGCATACGACGGACATCAACTCCTGGAAGTATGTCCCCTCGAAGAAGAACGTGGCCGATGATATGACGAAGTGGGGGGCCGGAACTGTGGTAGATCCGTTAGGAAGATGGTTTAAAGGCCCACCGTTCCTCTATCAACCAATGGATTTGTGGCCAGACCAGCCGGAAACGAAAACAGTAGTTTCCGATGAACTACGGGCGTGTTATCTGTTTCATCACATAGCCGTGCCTCAGCACATCATCGATGTTACCCGGATATCGAACTGGAGAACACTTTTGCGAACAGTTGCCCTGGTGTACCGCTTTATTTCGAACTGCAAACGTAAGCGGGCTGGGCTACCTATCGAAGTTGTATGTACCGACGAAAGACATAAGCCTTCCGGACCAGCACTACTGGTGGGAATTCAGCAGGAGGAAATTGCAAAGTCAGAACGTCTGCTGTGGCGAATTGCTCAATCCGACGCATTTCCAGACGAGTTAAAGATATTGATGAAGAATAAAGAACTTCCCCCGGACCAGTTGATCCATATTGAAAAATCGAGCATGTTGTACAGGGCAACGCCCTTCTTGGATGAAGACGACGTTATCCGAATGGAAGGAAGGACAGCTTCAGCTGTATATGCTAAAACATGTACAAGGTTCCCCGTTATACTACCGAGGAACCATCCTATTACATCGAAGATTTTGGAGGACTTCCATGCTCGTTACGGTCACGGGTCAAAGGACATAGTGGTGAACGAAGTGCGTCAAGAATATTTCATTTCGAGACTACGAACAGCGGTTGGCAAGGTTATCAGCAACTGTGTGAAGTGTCGAATACGTAAGAGCAAGCCGGTAGCACCTCGAATGGCACCATTACCCATTCAGCGGATGCAGCCATATGTTCGAGCGTTCAGTTATGTAGGTATCGACTACTTTGGACCCATTGAAGTTACCGTGGGAAGGCGGAAGGAGAAACGCTACGTAGCACTGTTCACCTGCCTGGTAGTGCGGGCTGTTCACTGTGAGGTGGCATACAGTCTGAGCACAGAATCGTGTAAGCAAGCAATAAGACGATTTGTTCGGCGACGTGGCTCACCGGTCGAAATATTCTCGGACAATGGAACGAATTTTCAGGGAGCCAGCCGAGAACTTCGACAGGAGATAGCAAAAATAAATCGTGACTGTTCTGATTCGTTTACCGGAGCAAAAACAAAGTGGACTTTCAATCCTCCATCGGCCCCACATATGGGCGGAGTATGGGAGCGGATGGTGCGGTCAATAAAGGAAGCGATGGTGACTTTGAATGATGGACGAAAAATGACCGACGAAATCTTGGTCACAACCTTGTGTGAAGCAGAACATCTGATCAATTCCCGGCCGTTAACGTACCCGGGAACAGAGGAAGCTGATTTGGATGCGATTACCCCAAACCACTTTCTTCTCGGAAGTACCTCAGGACAACACCAGCCATTTCAAGTACCAGTTACCTTAGCAGACGAGCTGAGGAGCAGCTACAAGCGGTCTTTGGCATTGGCGAACGAATTTTGGACGAGATGGTGCAGAGAGTACTTACCAACGCTAAATCAACGAAGCAAGTGGTATGCAGATGGGATAACGGTGAAAGTGGGTGACTTAGTTTTTGTAATGGACGACGGAAAAGGTACTGCACCAGTTCGTGGCGTTGTGGAAGAAGTCTTCGCTGGCGTTGATGGGCGCGTACGGCAAGCTGTAGTCAGAACGAATGGCGGAATTTACAGAAGACCTGTTGCAAAATTGGCGGTTCTAGAATTGGGAGATAAACCAGGTCAATGTACAACCAAAGATCTGGACCAGGGTTTATGGGCTGGGGAGTGTTCGGATTAACGAGGTTCAACTGTGCGGTGACACATCCCCCGGCATAGCGAGAATGACAACAACGCGAGCTGAGTCATTGTCACGGTGAAAAGCATAAACGTCATAGCGGACAATTGGCAGAGTGGACATTCATTATCGTTGGTTTCTATCTAAAAGTATCATTTAGTAGATCATTATCAGTATTTTTTGTATTTGAAGGATTGTAGGAGAAAATTAAAGATATTCAGGTCTATTGTGGTAGTGGGTAAGTGAATTTGGGAATGGTATAGGCTGAGAACTATTTATGAATATTTTGATAACGTGTTAGGTTGAGCGGCTGTAGCTTGGTCGGAGGTGACTTTGATATCCGGATCAGAATTCCTGTTATACGAATGTAAGCTTTATTATTTGATTATATAGCGGTCTAAATTAATCATAAAATCCCTACAGTGGAACCCAGAGATCATTGTGTGAGACAATTGGGAAGGAGCAAAGTAAGGGGAAAATTAATGTAAGCGATTGTGAAACCTAACCTTAAATGCCATGAATTATATAATGCTTTATACTGTTACAGCTTTGAGCGTATCCACAAATCGCTCCAGAGAAGTTTTCTTGTTTTGTCCTATAATCCGAACAAGTAAAATATTTAAGGTTTGGTGTTTTTTAGTATATTATATTTTACATCGCTGCGCCCCGGAGACGGGGGGAGAAGAGAGATGAGGAGAGATTTAAAAATCTAATATACACCATATTCCTTTCCCCCTTGCCCACCCCCGGTCCCGGCTCGGTTGTGGAATCGGACGCGCACGCCAGTTTTTTGGTTTCCAGCCCCACCGCCCCACGGCGAGCAGGGGAAGAAAAAAACAAACACCCCGCCACCTTTCTTACTTTTTCTTGAGTAGCTGCTAGTGGTAATGATATAATACACGCCCCACGCGACACCGCGAAAACGGACAAGAGAGAAAAAAAAAACCTAACAAAGAAAGAAAAAAACAAAACCCCCGTCCCCCCCAATAAAATTTGAGAATTCCAATGAAATCATTTTGGTTGGAATCGTGTGTATTATACTGGCGTTGATAGCATTTCCTACAAAGAAGAGAGGCACGAGAATGCAGTACGAAGCAAATTTCATAAGAGAGGACGGACTTTAGTTATAAAACCAGATATCGGCAGCAAAGCCAAATAAATTTGTAGCTGAGAGAGGGAGCTATGGCTGTATTAAACATGAAATGAAACCTAACGAAATAAAAATAAGAAGACAATTTGAACCACTTGTCACCCATTTTTGAGGACCCGGAAAGGGAAAATCATACTTTCAACCTGTTCATATACAATTTTGTATGGGAGCAAAAATAGGGCATTTTTAATTAAAAAAGTTAACTCTTTATACTAACAGCACTTAATTGCAAATTTAATCAAAATCATTTGTAAGTTTTTCTGATCAAATGATGCATAAATAAAGTCATTCTGTTCAGTCAAACGAAAGTTATTAGCGTTCAAAAACCTTTCACTTTTGCGTAACGGTCTTATTTTTCAATAATTTGAAATGACACCCGGTATAAAAAAAGAGAAACGTAATCCTACGTTAAAAAACCGCTATTAGCGCTTTGCATAAATTACGTGAGAAATGTTTAACTTCCCATGGTAATGGGTACTACGGTACTACTGTTGGTACAGTGAACACGTATATTTTTATGCATATGGGTTATAGTGAAAACCTATATTATAACTTAATTCTATTCATAAAGGCTACCTAAAAGTGACCTTAAGCCTATTGAAACGGTAGTGTGATAAAATAATTAAAATTACATTAGTTGCCGATAATATATCCTTTGTTTCCTGGGCTAACCTTAATAGAATAATTGAAATGCTAAGTGGTGGACAGAAACCTGTTTAACTTAAGACCTAGCTAAAATTAAATGTTTAACGGTAAGTGATGAAAAACTACATGCAAAATAGAAGAGCTAAAACTGTAACTAAGTCAGTGATTTGTAAAAAAAAACCACTTAAACTTAATTGACAATCACTTGTAGAAATTGCATGCAGGAAGTTTTTAATATGTACAAGTTAAACTTTATTCAATTGATTCAAAAGCTCGTACTACTCTTTCCCCCCTCGACGTTGGCCTGACGTCAAAAATTGGATTACAATCTCTTTTTTCTCACTCGGATATGTAACTAAATTTTGTAAAAAAAGTTCATTAACTCTATTGAGTTGCTCCACTTTTTACGAAAATTGAGTAAAATTTCCGCGAGAACAACGGGTCAGTAATACAAATGAAAAGGAGGATGTTCCGAGCTCAACCAGCTCGACAGACCACTGTACGCCAACATCAGCTAAGTTAACACTTAAATAAAATAGTTTGAGTTGACCTAATTGATGGGTGCGATAACACATTGATACCCCTATCTGAACTTTTTTTTTTGTCGCCGGCTGATCGTTCGGATGCCGAGCTGTGACAGCTTACAGCGAGCGAATGTAAACAAACTTGTGATTTGTCACAAGCGGCGTATACGGTTTTGTTTTCGCTTCCCAAAATAAAAACAGTGTTTGTGAGCTGTTTATAGGTTTGGGCTGACATGAACGTTATTCATATATAACTTGGATTTTGATTAAATTTATTGAGTGTAAATCGTCATGTCGTGTAACTATGCTGATGGTTTATCCGACTACAAGCACAAGGGTGTGTTAGGTGTTCCAGAGGTAACAAATAGAACAAATCAACGATAATGGTATCCAGGTAAACTTATTTTCTGTATTGCAGATTTTCGATGACGCTGCAACCGTCGACGAAAAATGCGAACAACTTGCGAAGTTGATTCTCGGATCAAAATATGTAGTAATTCACACCGGAGCTGGAATAAGCACAAGTGCCGGTATACCAGATTTTCGTGGACCGAAAGGAGTCTGGACATTGGAAAAGAAAGGTGAGAAACCTTCGGTAAACGTTGCATTCGACGAAGCCATTCCAACAACAACGCATATGGGACTGAAAGCACTGGTGGACGCAGGATTCGTTAAGTACATAATTAGTCAGAACATCGATGGGCTGCATTTAAGATCCGGGCTGGAACGGAAGTACTTGGCAGAACTTCATGGCAACATGTTCATTGAGCAGTGCCTCAAGTGTAGACGCCAATATGTCCGAAACAAGCCAGCACCAACAGTTGGCAAAAAGTTGACTGGTGATTTATGCAAAGGTACAAAGAACTCCAGAGCATGTCGAGGCGGTAACCTTATTGATAATATTCTGGATTGGGAACACGATTTGCCTGAAAATGACTTGGAGCTATCTTTCATGCATTCTACATTGGCCGATTTGAACATTTGCCTTGGAACAACACTGCAGATAATTCCCAGTGGAAACCTGCCTCTTAGGAACAAGCGATATGGCGGAAAGCTGGTTATTTGTAATCTACAACCTACAAAACATGTGAGTGGATGTCCGAAAAATCATTTCTGCTTGTTTTCTGACGAGTATTTACACGTTCTAGGACAAAAAAGCAGATCTCAAAATATCAACCTATGTGGACGTCATTATCGAGAAGATTGCCAAACGGCTGGGTATGGAAATACCCAGCTATACGAAGGAAGTGGATCCAACCAAGGCGAGTCCCTGTTCGTTGGAGTGGACAATTCCTTCCGACGAAGTAAAGCTTCTAGATAAGCATTACGGAAAAACTATCCGTGAATTGTCTAACGGTCGAAAAAATCAATCTTTAAATAACAGCCGCAATGAGGAATTGGATGATTTTAAATGTAAATCCAAAAAGCTAAAAAAAGAGGAGCCGGTAGTGAACAACGCAATTGTCGATGTTGGGAACAGTGTTAAGGAAGAAAATACGAGTGCTGAATAAAGCAATGATTTAGACAATACATCCAAACTTCTAGTCTTTTTATAAGTTTCGTTATTTTAGGAAGTATTAATTAAGTAGTTATTTACACTCAATGTTGTTTTTCTAGGTATAACCATGGAGCCTGTGCACGCTATAAAAAATTGACTTTTACTGTGAGCCATGTTTTCAAGCGTTCTGTGAGAGTGAGTGAGACAACACCAAAACACGGCTCACAGTAAAAGTCAAAAAGACAAAACAAATATAGCATCGCGCACAGGCTCATATTCCGTTCACCAATGGTATAAACATTAAAAAAATGTTTGACGTAGGACTACGTTCGAATTGCGACAATTTGGAGCGTCACGAAAAATATATAGGTTTTGAACGTTAATAACTAAGTCATTCCACGATTGATTTCCAAAATGTTTGTACCAATCGATCGGAATGTTTTCTACGCTTCGATTTCAATATTTAAACCTGTTGATGTTTAACATTCAACTATTGAAATTAACGCAAATATAAGGTGATGTCTTATAATGCCGATTTTTCAGAGTAAATTTACTAAATGCACAGTACTTTCCTATCACAGACTTCAAATTTAAGTAACGAACGTTTCACATGCAGCAATGCACGATATAAAAGGGGGACACCTTCAAATTTCCTTCAATCATTCAGTTCGAACAAGCGACACGTACGGTCGTGTTTTTCGCTCTTCCGTAAAAAAGTTTTTTCCCGTTTCCCCCCCCCCCTCGTCCGATTTCTCGCGATTGCGCGTCCGGTTCGTGATCTATCGCCAGCGCTTGCTAATTTATTAGCAATAGCAAGCCAGAAGAAAGTGCTGCAAAGTTGTGCAAGTTTTTTTACTCGACCTGTTGCCGTGGCAATGGGTCGAAAAAATCAACACGTGGTGACATCCACGCCAGCGACATCAGCTCCTGAAGCCATTCCGAATCCAAGCAGCTGCAAGCGGCAACGGAATGACGATGCCGATTCATCGGATCCCAACGCCCGATTACTAGCGAGCAATCGGTTTGCTGCGCTCCCGGTACAGGAGGTACCGAAGAAAGTGAAAATCCCGCCGCTTTTCACCACGTCAAGAGACATCGCTGCCCTTAGGACTGAGCTTGCAGCGATTAAAGTGAATCCGCTGTACAAGCTTTGCAGTACGGGCATCAAAATTATGTGCTCAACGGAGGTTGACTACCGTGCTGTTGGCACTCACCTAGTCGCCAAGCAGCACGAATTCTACACGCACGACGCGCCCGGAAGCAAGCCAATGAAGGTGATTCTGCGTGGCCTTCCAGAACTCACTCCGGAGTCAATCTTCGCAGAGCTGCAAGCGGCGGCACTAAAGCCTCAGAAGGTGTTTCCCATCAGGCGCCAGCAACATGGAAACTACCGGGACCAACTCTATCTGGTCCACCTTGAGAAGGGATCCGTCACGATGGCGGAACTGATAAAAACACGGGCCCTTTTCAACATTATCATCGAGTGGGACCGGTACCGTCCGAGACAGCACGACGTGACGCAGTGTGGCAACTGCCTTGCGTTCGGCCACGGAACGCGTAACTGCCACATGAAACCGCGATGTGACAAGTGTGCCGGAGCCCACAGTACCAACGATTGTGCCCCGATGGAAGAAGGTGCGCTACTGAAGTGCGCAAATTGTGGCGCAAACCATGAGAGCAGCAATCGAGCCTGCCCAAAACGTGCTGAATTTTTGGCGATCCGCAAGAAGTCATCCACCAAATCCCGGCCTGGCCAACGCCGTCTGCCACCTCCGATGAACGAGGAGAATTTCCCGTCACTTCGGTATCAGGTGCCAAACCTACCGCCGATCCCATTAAATCACCGCCAAGCAAACCGCCCGTCAGCTTCCGTTCATCATCGTTTCGCGGCAGCCGCCGCCGCCCCAACCCGACTCCTCCTCCAGGCTGGGGCAATCCGAGTCGCAGTACCTCCACGCAACCACCCGTCGATGGACAGCTCTACGACTCGGAGCAAATGGTGGAGTTCGTGCAAGAACTCTATCGCCAACTACGTTCCTGCCGCTCCAAGGAGGAACAGCTCAAAGCCGCCACATCCGTGACGATGACATTTATTTTCAAGTATGGACCGTAAACGCACCATCAAAATTCTTAATTGGAATGCTTGTTCCATCCGGAACAAAATAATTGAGCTCGGTGACTTCCTTAACGGGAAAGACATCGACATCGCCATCGTCACGGAAACGCACCTCAAGCCCGAACTTAGCGTCTCCATTCCTGGTTATCGGATTGTGCGACTTGATCGTAGCGGCTCTAGTGGAGGAGGAGTTGCAATCGCCCTGCGCTACAACATCAACTGCCATCTGCTTCCGAGCTTCCAGCTGCAGTCTATCGAAGCCATCGGAGTCGAGGTCGAAACTACCGTCGGCCCTATCACCATCATCGCGGCCTACTGTCCCAAGCAAGCCAGTACCACCAACGGAACAACAACGGCCCTACGAAACGACATCCGTAAGCTAACTCGGAGGCAGGGGCAGTTCATCATCGCCGGCGACATGAATGCGAAACACGAAACCTGGGGGAACACCCGGCGGAATCGGAACGGAATAATTTTGCAGGAAGACCTGGAAGAGGGACATTACACCGTCCTGGGTCCGGATACTCCCACCCGGTTGAGCAGATCCGGGGTCCATTCGACAATCGACATCTTCCTCACCAACATGGGGAACAACATCGCCCAGCCGATCGTACACCAGGAGCTCAGCTCGGACCACTATCCGGTGGTGGCCGAAGTTGGCTCCTCGGTCAACCGGCATCGAATCACCAGACGAAACTACCATCGCGCCAGTTGGGAAAGGTTCCGACAACACGTTGACGACAACATCGATTTCGACATGCACCTTGATTCGGTTGATGACATCGAACGGCAGCTGCAGAGCATCGAGCAAGCGATCTCCCAGGCCCGGGAGCAACATGTCCCAGTGATAGATCAGGTGAGCAACTCTGTACCCATTGATAGACCCACTAAAGATTTAATACAATTGCGAAACGCCATCCGAAGGCAATATCAGCGAACTGGTTTGCCAACGCTAAAAAGTCACTGCAATCGAGTGACAAAAATTATTAAGGCCAGAATGGTGGACCTTAAAAATAACAATTTTGCCGACAAGATCCGCTCTCTACCAGATTGTGCAAAGCCGTTCTGGAAGTTGACAAAAATTTTAAAAACTAAGCCAAGGCCCATTCCACCGTTGATCCCACTAGACAGCAATGGCTCTAAGGATCGCTTGATAACTCCTGCAGAAAAGGCTGCTGAGATAAGTCAACACTTCATCAGCTCCCACAATCTCGGACAAAACATCGTCAGTCCACACGAAGCTGCCGTTAGCGCGATTATAAACAACATCGATATAAGTCCCAACGACTTCTCGGAAGAGTTAGAGATCTCAGCTGACGAATTGTTGACCGATATCAAAGCGACTAAGAACATGAAGGCCCCAGGTTTCGACAACATCATGAACTTGGAGCTCAAGCAATTGAGCCCCCAGTTCTATGTCCATCTGGCGTTGATTTTCAACCAATGTCTCCGACTTAGCTACTTCCCTTCGTGTTGGAAGTCAGCTAAAGTCATACCCATCCAGAAACCTGGGAAAGATCCTTCATGTTCTAGGAGCTATAGGCCCATCAGCCTTCTCTCAGGACTATCCAAGCTGTTTGAGAAAGCGATCCACCGTCGGCTTCTTTCATCTGCCGACGAGCTCAACATCTTGCTCGACGAACAATTTGGCTTTCGACGTGGTCGGTCAACAATCCACCAACTCAATCGAGTCATCAACATCCTCAGGCGAAACAAGTCTGTTTCGAAATCATCTGCCATGGCACTTCTCGATATCGAGAAGGCCTTCGATAATGTGTGGCACGATGGCCTGGTGTACAAGCTAAAACAATACAATCTTCCCATCTTCTTGGTGAAGATAATTAAAAATTATTTGTCGGACAGGACATTCCGTGTTTCGCTGCATGGTGCAGTTTCCGATGCGCAAGAAATCTCCGCCGGCGTTCCGCAGGGAAGTATACTAGGTCCACTTCTGTTCAACCTTTTCACCTCGAACATACCCCCGCTCCCGGAAAATGGATCTCTATCGTTGTTCGCCGATGATACCGCAGTCGTCCACAATGGTAGGGTAATAAGAGCGCTTACAGCGAAACTGCAGCGAAGCCTGAATGTTCTGTCAGAATACTTCACCGAATGGAAGATCTGTATCAACGCGGCGAAGACCCAGGTCATCCTGTTTCCACACTCCAACTCTCCCAAACTTGTTCCGCCTGAGGATTGTAAAATAAGCCTGAACAACACAACGGTGGAATGGGCCAAATCAGCTGTCTATCTTGGCGTCACCATAGACAGCAAGCTTATTTTCAGGGAACAGGTTGACAAAACTGTCACAAAGTGTAACGTTCTGTTGAAGCTACTGTACCCATTGATTAACAGAAGGTCTACATTATCTCTGAAAAACAAGCTTGCTGTCTACAAGCAAATCATACTTCCAGTCATCGAGTACGGCATGCCAATCTGGGAGAGTTGCGCAAAAACACATCACCTGAAGCTCCAGCGTGTTCAAAATAAGTTCCTCAGGATGATTCGGAACACCCCTCCGAGGACAAGAACATCTGAGGTCCACCGTCTGGCCGAGATAATAATGCTCGTCGATCGCTTTAGTGAGTCTATCAATCGGTACAGGGCACGCTGCCTGACATCGGATCACCAGATCATTCGGAATCTGGTTCCCCTCCCCTAGGTTTTTCAAATTGTAGCTATAGTTTTAATTTAAGTAGGTTATTAAATTTTGAAACTAACAATGCCCAAAGGGCTGATTTGAAAAATTAATCAAAACACAAAAGACACTAAACACATTTAACACATAAAACACTTCAAACAAAGCTGAAGAGCCCAATGGGCTAAAACACTTAATATTGTAAATTAGTATATAAGACATAGAATGCAAAAAATAAACAAGAATTTTACTACTTTTTTTTTTTTTTTTTTTTTTTCCCCCGGCGGGGGGCGGTGGGGGGGGGGGTGTGGAGTTGGATGTGGGTTCGCGGGGGCCCCCGGGGGGGCCCGCCCCCCCCAGGGGGGGGGGGGGGGTTGGGTTTTTTTTCCCGCTCCCCCCCCCCCCCCCCCCCGCGAAAAAACGGCCCCCAAACCCCACCGGTTGGGGGGAAAAGCCGCCCGTGACAACTAGACAAGAATCAATCATCCCACGTCACCTGCAGATGGCCAGTGGCTAGATGGTCATGTCGGACGTGTTGCAGTTCGGCTCGCATTATCCATGTTAGAATTTCGTTCGTTGGTTGTTCATTTACTCAGGGACGCGGCGTTTAAAGCAATGCTATTTGCAGCTGAGGCGCGGTAATTGAAATTTCAAACACAAGAGAAAAATTCAACCAAACTCTTTAATTGACAAACTGATTTGGTCGTCCTGAAAAGGACGGATTTAGTTGACGGGGGAGAAACATGGTTCGCGATTGAACTTGGGTTTTCTTCTTGGTATTCTTGGTTTATCTCCTCTTCGTGCGGGTGACCATCTATAGGTGACGTGGGATGATCTTTGTCTCTTTGTCACGGGTGGCTTTTTTCCGCCAACTCGTAGGCTTCAGTAGCAAGGTTGACGGGAGCATCAGCACCAACGCCTCTCAGAGCAACGACTGCACGCCAGTACACCCTCTATGGTGCTTGCTGCCGCCAATTGCGATCCTACAGCCACCAGCCACTGCGCAGCTCCACGACTGTCGTAAGACTGAATCAAAATGTACTGCTAAGAGTTGTTATGAAATGGCGTCGGATACTTTTGCACGAAAGACGGCGGTACCAACGAAGGCAATGTGATACAAATTGCACCAAAGGGGGCGAAATTCAGTTATTGCGCCACAATAATTAGTTTTAATTACTGCACGCTAGACGGATGATTTTCTTAACAGAAATATGACTTATGTACTTGCCATCACCAGCAACTAATCCACTATACACAACTAGGAACTAAAATGAACTCATTTAGGTCGGTCGGACGTGTTGCAGTTCGGCTCGAATTATCCATTCTAGAATTTCGTTTGTTGGTTGTTCAACGTGCTTGTCATTTACTCCAAGATGTGGCGTTCAATGAATGCTATGTTCAGCCGGGGCGTGGTAATTAAATTTCAATCAACACAAGACAAAACTTCAACCAAACTCTTTAATTGGCTAACTGATTTGGTCGTCCTGAAAAGGACGGATTTACTTGACTGGGGGTTTAGTCAAGGGTGGCTTTTTCCCGCCAACTCGTAGGCTTCGGCAGCGAGGTTGACGGGAGCATCAGCACCAACAGCCAACTACACACAAGCCTCTCTGGGTAACGACTGTTCATCAGTGCACCCTCCAGGGTGCCTGTTGCTGCCAACCGCGTTCCTTCAGCTGATTTATGCACAGCTTCACGACTGCCGTAAGACTGAATTAAATTGCCAATGTGTACCCCTTGTATAACATTCTTGACTGCCTAGGGGACGTTCCTGACTTGAATATGAAGTCTGTGCTAGGATAATACTGTGCATTTGGTAAATTTACCTTGAAAAATTGACATTATAAGACATCACCTTGTATTTACGTTATTTTCAATAGCCTTATTTTGAAAATCAATCAATTCCAATTTGAAAATTGATGCGTAGAAATATTCCAGATTGATTGGTGCATAGATTTTGTAAATCAGTCATGAAATGAATTATTTATTAACGTTCAAAATCTAAGCATATTTCGTGACGCTCCAAATATTTGTACTCGCAACGTGTACCCCTGTATTAAAAACAAAGACGTAGTCCTACGTCAAAATATTTATTTCCAACATTAAACTATTGAAATTAAGGCAAATATGAGGTGATGTCTTATAATTACGTTTTGCAGAGTATATTTATTTAATGCACAGTATTTTCCCTATCACAGACTTCAAATGTAAGTAAGGCAGGTCTCATATGCTACGATGAACGTTACACAAAAGATACACCTTCGTCAATTGCTTCATTTATTCTGCTGTAACGAAAGTGTACGGAATGGCAATGAGCCAGTTTGGAATTGACGGTTGGCGGTGACAAGCACCCTGGTTGCTGCACGGGCGAGCAACCATTGGCCAGGTAGCTGATGCCTCTATCGCCTTTGGCTAGGCAACCATTGGTTATGCTGTCGTGTGATGGGCAGCCAGTGATGAATTTGTAGCCAGCTGGTTGGTGCAACCACGGGGTGCTTGTGTTTGATCTAGTTGGCAGCCATCATTCGAAAAGGCACTACATTGGTATGAACGGTATAAGCCAGCCACCATCATCATCGCTTATGTGTGCAGCAAATGCATTAACTAGCTACATGATTGTCTACGACAAGCAATGCATAGTGGTCATGGTTGTGAACAGGACACAAAATTATGTTATGTTGAAGGATGCTAGAAATAATTGTTTTGCCGTCTTCAGGTTTAATTTCCCTAAACAAGACTTTTGTTTCGTAAATACTAAGTGAAACAAAATCGACATCCTTATGTCCTGTTAACGTTACTTTAAGACCGATGTCAACAGTACCGTAGTTTAACCAGTTGCGATCGTACAAAGACTTGAAGTCTTGACTCAGAATAGTCCATTCTTTTTCCTTGTACATAATTGTAAAAAAGTCGTTATCGGCGAGATTTCGGTACTTGTTTAAATCAAATGACATGTCTGAGGTTTTATTTTGCTGCATCGGAGCCAGGAGTTCAGTCAGAACAGACGTTGCACTGATTACAGCATCTGATGGCTCAAATGCCACATTGACTGCATCCTTCTCAGATGGCTCCGAAGCAGGATCTTGCTCCTCCGCTTGATCCTATGCCGCTTCGACGGCATTCAAGTGGTTTTCCTCCTTGAGCGCGTTGGACTGTGTTGCATCAGTGGGGTTTATAATGTGTTTCGTTATATATCGTTGAAATAGTGCATCTACATCAGTGTTGTTTGAAGCTTCCATCAAAAACTCCTTCCCCTTCTGTTTCATTCCATTGTTTGTATCTTAGGGGTAAGAAACCCCCATCCTCGCCTCTACCTCCCATGTTTGCGTTGCCGTAGCGATATGGTCCTTCCCTTCGCTACTTTTTCCTTCTAACGCATCATCATGAGATATTTCAACATTGCGGTTGATACTCGGGTTGATCTCGTTCGTATCTATGGGGGTTGGAACCTCCATCCTCGCCGCTTCCTCCCATTTCCGCGTTACCGTAGCGATTTGGTCTTCCCCTTGGCTACTTTTTCCTTCTAACGCCTCATCGATCAGTGCTGATTATGTTTTTTGGTTTTCCTGCAATCTTCGAAGCACATCTCTAAGGCGCACATTGTTGCGCCTTAGAACATCTCTCCGCATGGACTTCCCGAGAATCTTGTAGACTGCTTCGTCCTTCAGCACATTTCGATTCTCCATCCATTCGACACCAAATTTAATCAAACAGTGATCCGCCAGCTCATTCAATTGTTTCGCAGAAACTTTCATCTAGATAAACAGAGAATTTAACATAAAATAGATTAAAATAGGCTACGGTTATTTTCGAACTGATCAGTACAGCCCCACAAACTAGAATTTTTTTGTCATCTATTGCATAATACCGCATCAAAAGCCGATGACTAACGATGGAGTATCATTAATTTTATATTTGAATTTTTGTTTCTCAGAGAGGTTGAGGACGTACGTGTTAATAACCGAATCCTCTCCGGCATTACACAGGCACTGGTAGACATAAAACACGAAGATACGATATTGGAAATATCAATTGAGACGTTAACAACGTATTGGAAGTATGACGAAGTACATGTCGTATCTTTGCGAAGTGTAACGAATGAACAACCAAATCTGTCGTAGATTGCAGTGCATTCGGATAGTTTGAGGCATTCAATTGATAGTGGTATGTTCGACAGAGAGTTTTCATAAGAACCTAACTGAAAACCGTAACGCTCGGTCAAGAGTGAAGCCAGTTCGACCTATTGAACTGTCAAACCGGCTACCTAGCGTGCAAAGTATAAAAATATTATAGTCACTGCGAATAAGAAATGCAATTTAATAATAAAAATCAGTGGGGTTGTGTTTAACACACGACCGGTTGACGTAGAGTACGTTGAATCGTTTGATTTGTTTCGTTAGTTTTGTAGCGGAACATTCACAGAAACAATAATAATGAATTTAACAGGCGCGTAATTTCCCCTCTTGTATAATTGCAATCCAAAACAAGCGTAGACAAATAAATTATTTGCAATCTTTTATACAACAGACCTGATTTCAGCGATATCAGGTTTACATTTAAATGAAATATTCCATGAATTTGTGTCAAATCTAGCATTCCCTTTATACGCATTTGATAACGCAGAAAATTAAATGTTTATTTTTAACTATGTTTAAACGCACACAGAATTTTTACAGGCGCGTAAAATTTCCCTTCGTTTAATTGTAAGTCAAAGAAAGCGTAAACAACAAAATTGTTTGCAATCTCTTATAAGCCATACAACAATGTTGACAATCTTCCATACAACAGACTTCATTCAGGCGTTATCTGACTTAAATTTACATGAAATATCACATTAACTTCTGCCAAATAATTAGATAACGCAGAAAATTAAATGTTTCTTTCAAACTGTGCAGGTACTGTTCTAATGCGACGTTGGGTTGGCATGAGTTAGTAAGTATGTTAGTACGTTCTATGAAAATTAGGAAATTCTATTGTACACTCTTCAGAAAGGTTTTAATGAT
The DNA here is from genome assembly GCA_024533555.2 of Aedes koreicus. NCBI lineage: Eukaryota > Metazoa > Arthropoda > Insecta > Diptera > Culicidae > Aedes > Aedes koreicus. The sequence continues at coordinate 29,649 of JAHHFK020005697.1, read as the reverse complement.
GATACGGGCTTGAGTTAAAAGCCCTTCTCAACCAGTAGTTAGCAACGAATTACCTTTGGCAGCTTTAAGTTTCGCCCCATAATCACTCGGCATCGGTACATGGTCGGAGGATTCGTATGTTCGATCTTAACGCGCTTCCGTAATTTGCGCATACGTTTGGCATCAAAACGATTAGGAATTCACTTATTCTCACATTCACAGTTTCTCAAAACTTATTTCTTCCTAGAAGTAAAACTCTGTCTAACGCGATTCGTTAACACAACAGAATAACTATTCATGTCAGTACTAATTGGAATGTACAGAGAATTTCACTTCGGAATATCATGTTCGAGAATCAAAACGTGTTGGTGATAGGGAGTTTCTTGATACTTGCCGGAACCCAACATTCCTTAACATTTTTCAACACCAAGGGATGAATATATACGCAAAATATATTCATCTTTTATTTATAAAATTCTAAATACTTTAGTAAATAAAATGTCGAAAGAACCTCTAGTTGAAAAGCGCTTAAATCTCAAAAATAAATCAATCGAGAAACGAACGAGTTATTAGCGTCCGGTGTTTCAATTTTTCGAGACGGTAGCCATTTGTAAATTGTACACAATACTCAAGGTATGCAACGAAGAGAAAATTTAAATTGTTTTAGCCACCGCTGGCTGCCAACAAGCAAGAACATGGAAAGTAATGTTAAATAAATTCAAATCATAAAAACTCTCTTAAAATTGAATTAGTCGTCCTGAAAAGGGCGGATTTGAAACTGTCCGCATTTGAAATAAAACCTTCTCGGTTTATTGAAGAAGCAGGTTATTACAGCTGTTCCACGTTGCGCCTTACCAAAAGATGGCTACCAAAAAGATCACACTCCCAAGCACCTTATTTCGCTTCCTCGTGGTTGCGCCCACCGGCTGGCAACCGACTGCCTAGTTGATACGCGGGAAAATTTCCAACCGATTGATGTAATTATCTTGAAAATCTATGGAGCATTTATGAAGTTATAAGCATTTAATTTGTAACGATATTTCGTGACGGTCGCTTATTTTTAGATTTTCTATTGGCACCCTACCCTTGCCGTAAGACGTAGTCTACGTCAAAAACTAGTGTCTTGTCTTGACGGTTCGTTTGTCATAGCATCATATCTCAAGACCGTTTGTCATAGTATCATCAAATCCATTCTCGTCTTACGAAATTCTTATGTTTATTAACGTAGGACTACGTTTCTTTTTTCTATACCGGGTGTGTTAGCCTACCCCATTAGGCCAGCGCGCACTCGTCTACAACCGTGGTCTCTACATCGCAACAATGGTATGACGGGTAACGTGAGTGACACATTTCGGACCTGTCACCGGGTGAGTGGAAAAGAACAATGGTTATAAAACTGTGAAGAAAAGAGCGTTGTTGTTACTATCTAAACTTAAATCTAATTAATTTACCCTAAACCTGTCTCTTATAATATTATAAATTGGTGAGTCTATCTACAAGTAAATAGTATAATTCTTATTCTAAATCTTACTCTAAATTACGCCTATAACTATTTTCTCCTTTCTTCTTCTTCCTCCCCCCCTTTCCCCCCCAAAACCAACAACACAACAACACAAAACAAAAAAAAAAAAAAATATCCATTTACCCCCATTTATTCATTATAAATATTAATTATTTAATACTATAAATATTTTTCTTACGTCTCCCCACCCCCCCCCTCCCCCATTATACCAAACAAAACAAAAAAGGAACCAAACCTAAATACATAACCCAAACAAAAATTTCATGAAATTGAACCCCAATTCACGTCATGATTTGCTCAATGAACCAAAAAATAAAAAAAACAAAGGAAAAAAAATTAACCCTTGGGGGTCTAATTATTAGAGAATGGGAGCGAGCCAGAGACTGAACCACTTGGCTTGAAGGTTGTAACGAGAATGAAAGAATTTATTTTCTAGATTGTATAAGTTATAAAGCACAGCACACCAGCATTGATCGCTTACTCTAACACTCCTCCTCGATCTTATCCGGCAATAGCCCTAATTGCTCTCTTAAAATTCTAATTTTGCAATACTGCAGAGGTTTAGTTAGAATGTCTGCAAGCATTTCTTCGGTGGGACAATATTTTAACAAAATTTGTTTCTTCTCCTGCAGGTCCCTAACATAGAAGTACTTTGTTTCAATATGTTTTGAACGCTTCTCGATTCGATCACTGCTGACTAGCTTGATGCAGCTTTGGTTGTCTTCGAAGGTTGGCACCGGCTTCGAGACCTCTTCACCGAAATCAGCTAACAGCTTCTTCACCCAAGTGAGCTCCTGACATGCTTCTGCCAATGCCACGAATTCCGCCTCTGTGGAAGATAGAGCGACACAGCCTTGCTTTCTGGACGCCCAACTGATGATGCCTCCGCCAAATCGAATAAAAAAACCGGTGTTTGACTTCCGGTCACGATGGTTGCCGGCCCAGTCAGCATCTGCAAACAGCTCCAAACCTGCGTTTGTCGACCCAAGGTGCAATTTGTGGTCACATGTAGATTTCAGGTACCTGAGCACTCTTTTCGCTTCCTGCCAATCCTGCTGTGTAGGACAACTCGACTTCTGTGCCAGAATCGATGTGCTGACTGCTATGTCCGGGCGTGAATGAACTGCAACGTACAGCAGATTACCTATCAGACTAAGGTACTCGGTGTTGCTCGGTAGTGGATTATCCTCCTCCTTCTGCTGTAGATAGGCAGGATCCAATGGTATCTTGGACGGCTTGGCATCTTTCAGACCATGTCCCTCGGCAAGCTTCAAGATGTAGCTTCGTTGATTCAGCTTGAATCCGCTGGGTTCACGTTCGACTTCGATTCCCAGGAAATGCTTTGCGTCCCCCAAATTGGCAACTTCGAAATTTTTGTGCAGCTCACGGAAAATTGCAGCAAATTCCTCAGCAGTTCGAGTAACGATTAGCATATCGTCGACGTAAAGCAGGACAAACGTGAGCGAGTTTTCCCTACGAAGAACGTACAGACACGGATCTGCTGTCGAAGGCTTGAACCCCATTCTCCGAAACACTTCGTCGATTTGCTGATTCCATACACGGGCAGATTGCTTTAGCCCGTATAAACTCTTTCGCAGCAAGCAAACTGTGTTCGGATTTCCCGTGGAATATCCTTCCGGCAGCTTCATGTAAATGGGCTCTTCCAACTTTCCATGAAGGTACGCGGTCTTCACATCAACATGCTTCACTAGCATGCGACGGCGGCTTGCAACGGTGAGAAGAGAACGGAAGGTAACCTGTTTGGCAACAGGAGCGAAAACCTCGTCAAAGTCTATACCAAACTTCTGCGTAAATCCTTGTGCCACCAGCCTGGCTTTATAGCGTACGACGTTCCTCTCCGCATCCTCCTTCGTCTTGAAGACCCACTTACATCCAATGGCTTTGCGGTTTGGCGGCAGCTCGACCAGTTCCCAAGTACCGTTTCCGATTAGAGATTGGTACTCTTCGTCCATTGCTGCTTTCCACAGGTCCCTAAGTTGACCATTCACTGCCTCGGATGGGGTGCGTGGATCACAAGTACGCTTCGTTCCATTGGTGACGACAAGTCCCTGCTGCAAGCGGTAGGCTTCAGCTTCAGGATCATCACTAGCAGCGGTTGCTGCGCTGTTGTTAGTTTCGCCTATAAAACGATCGGAAGGCAATCCAGTGCTTGAGAAAAAGAAATCTTTCAACTTGCCTGTAAGGTAGCGCTCCCTGCCGCTTCGCCTCAACGCCGGTGACTCGGGCGGATATGAAGATGTGCGCGACGGGAGCGCAGGAGTTGTCACGTTGTCATTAGGAACAGCATCCATGGTATCATCATACTCGTCATCAGAATTGTCTTCATCGATAGGTACGACTTCAGCTTGCTCGGTGCTACCTTGCACGATGGGTGTCGTCTCGCAGGGAATCGGTTCCCACGGAAATTCACCAGTAAGGTCCATCTGGATGATCTTTCGTTCCACCGATTTCTCGACATTACTACAGAGTTCCGCTGCTCCTCCTTCACGAATGAAGCTTACATCACGACGCTTGATTATTTGCTTCGCTTTTGGATCCCACAGTCGGTAGGCTTTGGTGTCTTCATCAAACCCAGTGAGAATGCATTCGTGTGCCTTTGCGTCCCACTTTTTACGTTTCTGCTTTGGTATGTGGACCATAAGAGACGACCCAAAAACACGGACGTGTGCCAGGCTTGGCTTCTTGCCGCTCCATACCTCTTCCGGTGTCTGTTTGTGTCCCTTCGTGGGAGAACGGTTAACCAAATAAACCGCTGTTGCAGTTGCTTCCGCCCAAAAAGTTTTCGGTAGTCGTGCATCAAACAGCATGCACCGTGCACGCTCCACGATGGTGCGGTTGACCCGTTCTGCCAGTCCGTTTTGCTCTGGCGTGTAGTCCACCGAAGTCTGGTGACGGACTCCCAGACGCTTCAGATGAAGACCCAGGAGCTTGTTAGCGAACTCCTTTCCATTATCGGTACGTAGCACTTTTAATTTCTTGCCAGTTTGTCTTTCAGCCGTACGCCGGAAATCTTCAAATGCCTTGAAAACGCTGTCTGCCGATTTCTCGGCTAGGAAATACACGCTGATCCTTCGTGACTTGTCATCGATGAAGGTGAGGTAATACCTATTTCCACCCAACGACTCCGCCTCCATCGGTCCGCAGATGTCTGAATGAACCAGTTCCAAAAGCTCAGTTGCCCTTGACCCGACATTGCTGAAAGGCAAACGAGTTAGCTTACCCATTGTGCAGGTTTTGCAATTGTCATCCTTCTTGACCGTATTGCTGAAATCAATTCCCGACACCAGGCCGCTTCTCAGGCGCTGCAGGCTGTCCATATTGATGTGGCCCATTCTTCTATGCCATAGATCAACGGAGGCCGCCGATGAACAAGCCAAAGCTCTCGTAGACGGTAGTTGGTCCAACTTGAATAGTCCATTTGTTCGACTCCCTGTGGCGATGACGTTTCCCTCAGGATTTCTCACCGTGACACCATCTGTGTTGAACGTTACGGTGTGACCTCGTTGAACGATTTGATTCACGGAAAGTAAATTGGTTGACAGCTCCGGAATCACGTGAACTTCGTGAACATCAATTGGAAGTTCTTCGGGACAGCACTCTGGCCTCAACTTCATGCTTCCTTTCGCAACCACCTTCATCGCACTTCTGTTGGCAGCAACGACCGTCCCACCGTGACGCTGAACGTTTTCCAACAACTTCTCCGTTTTCGCAAAATGATTTGACGCACCGGAATCGAAGTACCAGTTGTTATCGTCCTCGGCGATCGTTGACAGTACCGTACACCACGCGTTAGCTTTTTTGGACTCCTTCTGAGGACACTCCTTGGCCATGTGACCGTACTTCTGGCAACGTCGACATTTTGGGCCTTTTCCTTGAGGAGCTGCTTCATACTGCTTCGATTTTCGGCTGTGATGCTTATTGCTTGAGAATGCAGCACCTGACGATGATGACGACACACACATTTCCTGCAGCAGCTTTGTCTTCACGACATCGCCGTTAATCGCTGTTCCGGAATTTTCCAGTGCCATTATCATGGGCCGATAATCCTCTGGCAGGCCAGCTAACAAAAGCGTACCGATCCACTCGTCGCTGATATCAAACCCGATCCCACGCAACTGATGGGCGGTTGCTATGATCGTGTTGACGTACGTTTCCATGGATCCACTGGTTGCTAAGGACGCCGTTATTAATTTTCGCAGCAAACCAACTTTGCGGGTGAGTCCCGTATCTTCGAATGCTGCTTCTAGATTCGACCACGTTTCCTTCGCGGTTTTTGCTTCTCGCACATGCACGTAATTTACCGGATCAAGCAAGAGAATAATTTTCCCCCGGGCTCTTCTGTCCTTGAGTGCGTCAACGGCAGGATCTGTACCATCTTCATTCGGCGTCAGCTTGACGGCTTCTCACAGGTCTTCCAGCTCCAAAAATGTCTGCACCGCAAACTTCCACGTGGGCCAATTTTCTCGACCCACTAGAAGTCCAATGGATGGCAGACTCGTTGAACTGTAACCGGCTGCGGACGCCCTGTTTTCAACAGCAGCTCCATCACCACCTCCTGGCATCTTCGGACAATTTTTTTTTTTTTTCTTCGCGATAACTTACTTCGAAAAAAAAAATGGCTAAAACGCTGGGCCCATAACCTATTAGAGAATGGGAGCGAGCCAGAGACTAAACCACTTCGCTTGAAGGTTGTAACGAGAATTAAAGAATTTATTTTCTAGATTGTATAAGTTATAAAGCACAGCCTACTGCTGGTATTGATCGCTTACTCTAACACTAAATAAAAGAAAAAATATAAAAAAAAAAAATATATATAAAATAAAAAAATTATTTTCTCTCTCTTTTTTTCCACAACAAAAAAAGCGGCGTGGTCTTTTCTTTCCCACCGCGGGGGAGAAGAAAAAAAATAAAAAAACCCCCCGAGGAAAAAACCCCAAAAAGGGGTTTTTTTTTAAAATTTAAAAAAAGAGAGCGGTACCCAAAAGTGAAAGGTTTTTAAACGCAAAAAACTCTTGTTTGACTGAACAGAATGACTTCATTTATACACCGTTTGATCAGGAAAACTTACAAATGTTTTTAATTAAATTTTCAATTAAGTGCGTTTAGTATAAGTGGTTCAACTTTTTACTTGAAAATTACCTACTTTTGCTCCCATACAAATCTGCATATGAACCGGTTGAAAATATGGTTTTCCCTTTCCAGGTGCTCAAAAAACGGGTGACAAATGGTTCAAATTGTCTTCTTCTTTTTATTTCATTAGGTCTCATTGCATGTTTAATACAGCCATAGTCTCCCCTCTCAGTTGCAAATTTATTTTGCTTTTGTCTGCTGTCTGGTTTTATAACTGAAGCCCGTCCTCTCTTATGAAATTTGCTTCGTACTACATTCTCGTGCCTCTCCTCTCTGTAGACAATGCTATCAACGCCAGTATAAAGCACACGATTCGAACCAAAATGATTTCATTGGGATTTTCAAGTTCAATTGAGCGGCAAGTACGGTTGTGTTTTTCGCTCTCCTGTTACGAAGATTTTTTCTATCTCGTCCATTTTCTCGCGATTACGCGTCCGGCTCGCAAATTATCGCCTGCGTTTACTCATTTACAAGCCAAAAAGAAGCGCTGCAAAGGTTTGCAAGTTTCCCCGCTCGACCTATTGCCGTGGCAAAGGGTCGTAAAAATCGATAATCCACGCGGGTGGCATCCGCTTCCGAAACCATACCGGAACTGGGCACCTCCCAGTGGAAAACGATGTTTGTGACAACTAGAATACTAGAATCATCCCAAGTATCTTGACGTCCGCCATTCACTGCGACGAGGAGTTTAATAAAGTAACATGCTGTGCTACCATGCACATGATGATATCCTGCTGGTCAAATAAGCTGAAAATATAAATTAGTTTCTAACGCGTATCATAACCACCGTCCTTTTCAGGACGACCAATTAAATTTTACAATAAAAGAGCGTGTTTAAGTGAAATGTTTGTGATTTATCCTAAACAACCATTGCATATGATCAAAAATAGTTCATTTTGGATTGTTTGAGGTATTAAGTCGTGAGTGGTAAATTCGGTAGAGATTTTTCACTAAGCCTGAACTGACAAACGTGGCTCATTATGTAGAAAATTTCATAAGAATGGACACACCAACGCGGTCCTACGTTAACCTAACGTTAACGGAAAATCTGTAAATAAGATCGATTCCATGAAAATCATGGGTAATTTTTGGCTCAGTGTTTAAAGAATACGTGTAAGTTGTCTTGACGATAACGGTGATACCAACAATCAATATGCAACTAGCGATTTGAAATTGGTTCACTGTTGTAGAACCCCTTGGTCCGAAGTACATCTTGAAGCCAGCACCTTGCTTCACATATTTGCGCCTTTGTTTTGATTTGCTGTGTTATTTTGACAGAATATTTGAGAGTGTGAGTTCATTATAAGGGGCGCATTATTAAGCTTGGGACCGAGCTTGGGACCGATGTGCTAGTACTGACAGAGCCAAGAAAAAAAATCGTATTTGCTCGGGACCTACTGGTCTATGGTGATACCGCAGACAGACGTTTAAGCAAGAACAAAATTAATCGATAACTTTGTGTAAATTTTCAAATCGCTAGCAATCGCTTGTTCACTAACGCCGCGTAGTTCACATAGTCGAGGTGCCCACAGATGTGGCGAAGTTGTGTCATCTGAAGGCATGTTAAAATATCATGCCGACGTTCACCACATGCTATCCGATATTGATACGATGTTTTGACGTACTATGAGATGCCATACAGCGCCAACAAAACTGACAGATTTGCTAGTAACTAGTTGCTTATTGTAATTTGGCGATTTTTTTTTTTGTTTTTTCAATTAACGGTTGTTGAATTTTACACAAGCTGAGATTAAAAAACAACAGCAGTAACCGAGTTCCTGAATAAGTTATTTGCAAGTTTGGTGTTTCCAACGTCATCGACTCTGATAATGACGCACAGTTCACGTCAGAACAATTTGCGGTTTTGTGAACGAAGAACGGCATTCAATACAATGGCCAGGCGGAAAGATTTGTGGACACAATGAAGAGGTCGTTTCACAAAATCAACGAGTGAGAAATAATCTTCGAGCACTGTAGACTTTCCTTCAGGTACGTTGGACTAATATCCCAAGTAACCATGAAGCTCTATATAGATACATCAATTTTGCATTATATTACGATATAAGTTTATGGTAGAAAGCAGTCTAATCTTACATGCGTCCTTAAAGTAGAACTAAAGTCGGAAAGGGCCCCACTCCTGTCAAATTAAAGCTAGCGCACATGCTTTATTGAAGCCCGAGAACAAGTATAATTAGGGCATAGTAACTTTTTCAGCAGTTGAATTACTGCTTCTACTGAAATGTTTTATTGCATTTTAAAAAGCATATATAGAGCTTGGGATATTTTGGAAAAAAAAACATCAAAATATGAATTTAATTTTCTTCTATTTGAATTCGTTTCCTCTGTTACTTTTTATTTAGGGATATTATTTCATATTATTTTATGGAATATCTTCGCGAAACATTGATGGGATATATTTTTTATAAGCTCAAATGTGTGTCCTACATCGAGATTCGAACCAATGCTTCTCACGACTGACCGATGAATGCCGGTTGCGTTAACGCTCTTAGCCAAGAGAGCAATGGAATTATGTAAGACAACTGCATAATATTAAGGAAGCATACCCTCTTTGTCGTTCTATAAAAACATATTTCATGCAGCTATTTTTAGATTTTTCTTACTAAACACGTCGTTGAGACTGCGATATCCGAACCTATTATCAGTGCAAAACTAAACCCGATACGAGTTACAAATGAAATCATACCCACCGCCGTTCATGACACAACAAGCCGACACAATTTTGATACCCGGTGCAGGTTGAAACTGGAACCTTAAAGAAAATGGTATATCATTTATGAGAATGAAGATATCTGAAAAAACAGCTCAGTCCTCTGAATATCAACAACCAGAAAAACTTGCGGCTCCCCATAATGCAGCCATATTTTTTGCTGAAATTTTGGGAACCAAACTTTCTGCTGCTAATTCCAAGGTTAAGGAGAATGAAAATTGACGATTCTGGATCTGACAGGCAGCTCAGGTCGATCAAATGTTTCTCATTTCTAAAGTCAAATTGGAACATGTCATCCAGATGATATAGCACCAATGTTACTTTTTAGCTAGCAATGAAGCATTTATTGAGCTAATGCAATAATGCATCATTTAATGCGTATTTAACGTTAAGTTGTTTGTAGAAATATAGTAATGCATCATAACATTTTTAATGTAAAACTAATGCAACATAGCATGGGAGTTGTTGCAAAAATGTGATATGACATTACTGTTGCTGATAGAGGCGAATGAATTCTTAAAAATTTAAAACCTCTCTAATAATAAAAAAAAAGAAAAGTGTTATGATATAATGTTTGTGGTTACTTGGGATTGTTCTGAATCATAGCTAAGGTGACAAGGTGTTCGCCAAGATCATTGAAGTCATGAGCCGTATCAACCACAATGTGCTGCTGGATAAGTGGCATTGACGAAAGATGCTTACCAGGTCACACACCAACCAACTCAAATTCGATCATGTGAAGAATCATTCGTTGTAGCAGATTCAACACTACAGGGAATCCTACACGGCAAATAATCCACACATATTTATTGACAAAAATCTATGTCAAATTCCACATAATATTCATTTATTCATACATAAACAGAACCTTCTGAGAAACACAAATGAAGTTTATGTAGCAAATGAAAAGTATGTGTGACCTCACATTGTGGTTATGTGTACATATAGGAAGTATGTGTGGTTACAAATAGATATCATTTGTTGATTATATTGCAAAAAAATCATAGATGGTAACATAGGTATTTTCATTGCTTTTTTATCAATGTACTCTGAGAAAAATTCCGTGGTTGTACCGCCCAAGTAACCACGAGGCTATAATAGCATGCATATATAGGGCATGTGCATTACGTCTAGTGCATCATTGAAGTTGAATTATTGCTGAAAAGGGCCCCACTAAGATCAAACTAATGCTATATCTTTTGTAATGTCATAAGACATTGCTAAAGTAGCATTATTGCATTGGTAATGCATCACTACATTCTGAAAGCTAATCTAACACCCCGTTCGCACTACAACCTATATTACGTGATATAGAGTATCTTGATATCAAACGACATGCACATTATTTCCAGTGAAAACTAGATATATAGATACTGATATCAAGAAAGTCTATATCACGTAATATACGTTGTAGTGTGAACGGAGTGTCAATGATACTGTTGATGCTACCCCCCCAACCAAAACAAATGCACCCCCCCAATTATTTCTTTTGTAAACAATAACGCAACAAATAACCACCCACGCATATATATAATACACACAACAAAAAAAAGTTGAATCACCACGTCCTTAAATCTTCAAAAACATACCAAAACAATCCCACCTTATTATAAATATTTTTTCAACCATTTTTTTTTCATTTTCAAACCCCACACAGTTCAAAAACACTCTCCTTCCCCCCACACACAAAAAAAAAAAATTATAAAAAAAAAAAACCAATTCCAAAATTAAAAATTGCATTCGTTCTTTTTCCTAAAAAGCGGTTTACTTTCAAAACCAAAACCTTCAAACCGTCAATTCAAAATTTTGCTGCTCTACATTTAAAAGTTGAAATTTTTAAAACAAATTGTAGAACTGTCAAATCGAAACCGTGGCATCGTTGAAAATAAAAGCCAATTATTTTTATTCCAAAATAATCTTTCATCCAGAAAGTGTCGTGCAATTTAAATAAAAGTATGCTGTAAAAATACTTTTAACATAAAAAGTTTTCTTTTCAGATGAATTGTAGAACTGTCAAATCCACGCCGTGGCATATTTGAAAATGAAAGCAAATTATTTTTATTTGAAAATGTAATTTCAACTAGAAAGTATCGTGCAATCAAAATAAATGTATGCTGTTTTGATTGAAAGAAAATATGGTTTAACATAAAAAGGTTTTAATTTTCAAATGAATTATTATAACTTTCATAGAGACCGGAACCGGAGGTTGGCGTCGTTCAATCACCAATTTTTCCATCCCGAAAGATCCAAGTTGAAATATTTTCTCCATATCTTCCGAATGCACCTGAGCCAGCTCTAGCATTTGCTGCCGTGCGTCGTCGCTTGTGGCACCGCTGCAAAAAAAAAAGGGATTATTATCAGTGACATGGCCTATTCCGTTTGCATGGTCCGTTCGGAACTTAATAACGCCGAATGTTTGTGAACTTTCCTGATAAGCGATTCGTTGGGGCGATTCGCCAAGAGGAACATTTTGAATGTGAAGCTTTTGTATTATTTGACAACAGTATAGAGAAAAAATCCATACGACGATTTCCTTTATGTTGGTGGATTTGACAGTTCTACAATTTTCATGGTAAAAGAATTCACTTTTAAATTTACGCACTGAACCGAAACATAACACTTTCAAATCAAACGAAGAACTTACCAGGGGGTGCGACTCTATCTCAGATGCAGAATATTTTTTGTTGTGCTTTTGTGCGATGTGCGCACGCTTAGTAGATAGAAAGAAGATTTTAAAGATTTTGATGACGATTTTAAAGATTTACTGCAAAAAGATGCAGCACGATGCAAGTAGATGGATTAAGATTCACAAGTTGAAACAAGATTTTCCAAAGATTGATTCGCTAGCATGAGATTTTTCGATCATCTTGAATCTGGATTTAGATGTGTCGCACCCCCAGGAACTTACGTGGTAGATAATTTTACTTTCAATTTAATGAAAAATAAATACTTTTCAGAAGTAAAGTGCAAAACTTTTAATAAAACAAGATTTATTTTTTGTGTGTAGTCATCCTAACCCCCAATAATGGTAAATAAAACTTTCAAACTTTTCGCTGTGTAGTGGACATGTTTGGTCTGCAATCTACAAGAATCTGTAGTGGAAATGTTAGATCTGCAATATACAAGCCGAACAAATACAACATTCTGTTGCATCAACCTCAAACGTTCAAACCGACATTCGAACCCGATAAGCAAAAGTGGAAGAATCGTCAGAAGTTTGGTATCAACATCCAACAATCAACAATTAACAACAATCAATAATGAAGCCGACAAGTCTAGCAAACATGGATTTGCTGAAGTTGTTCCTGAACCAGAAACAGGTTCTAGCTAGATTCAGCAATCCGAATCAAGGCATGACGAAAATGACCAGCTATCAACTTATTCTGTTTCCGAGTCTTCATCAGTTCGACCCAGAGTATTATCCGGATACTATCCAGATTCAAGTCGTACCTGTTTTGGACATAATAAGTAAGGAATGTTGTGGACAAGCATAGTAGTCGTGTAACCACCTGACAGCATTGCTTGATAGCAACCAAAGCAGTCACCCCCATAGCAACTCCGGGCAACGACGTCTAGAAAAAAAGACCAAACTGGGAGGGTTCGTTCTGTATTCTGTTTTCAAGAAAAACAAATTGAATTTAATATTGATAATCATGATAACTTTGTTTTTTGGACACTCCCATTTGATTTTTCGCAAGTGTCCAAAATAATGTGGCGTAACGCAGGGTCCAAATTATATGGATTACCCTATTTATTTATGTGTTGGCAACAGGGACCAATTCCACACCTAGCCGTTTGCTTGAAAATGTTTTGCACGTTCGCAATTATTTGTCCTGCTGACAGTGACAGTCCGTACCGGAAGATACTTCCCTGTCATTGCTTCGAGCACTGCAATCGCTCACTTACCTGTCAAACGACCTGAAAGCTCTCTTTCCGGCATCTTGTAAGGTTAGTGGTGGAACACATTTACTGTGCCGTCCACAAAAATTTATGAAAATAACGTTATATAGTGAGTGAACATGATTTTGATTTTGACTAAAATGATCGTAAGCGTCATGGCGTTGTAGGTGATGTGACTGTGCTTCGTTAAAGATGGAATTTCACGGAATTAGCGACAATTTAATTTTCGAAATTTCATATGCTGGCTGTGTACATTTTCTGGTGGAATGCGTGGATCCGTTCGCTGGCAGCACCAGTCAACAATTGAAAAATCCCATCTAAAGTGAAGTGCATTATTTTTTCATCGTACAACGCGGTCGGAATTAGCTTTTACAGAATCAAAATCGTTTTTGCACAGTTTTGTTTTTTTTTTTGTCGAATGTGTCCCTCATTGTTGTTTCTGTCGTTCTCAGGATAATAATTCAAGATGGGTCGTTACGCCAAGGAGCCAGACAATCCTGCCAAGTCGTGTAAATCACGCGGATCGAACCTCCGGGTGCATTTCAAGGTAAGGTTGAATTCCCTTTGCGCAAGTTTTACGATTCACGCTGTTTACATTTTCCAGAACACTCGCGAAACGGCACTAGCCATCAAGCGTATGCCCCTGCGCCGTGCCCAGAAGTTCCTGAAGAACGTCGTCGAAAAGAAAGAGTGCGTTCCATTCCGTCGCTTCAACGGTGGTGTCGGCCGCTGCGCTCAGGCCAAGCACTGGAACACGTCCGTCGGTCGTTGGCCCAAAAAGTCGGCCGAGTTCCTGCTGCAGCTCCTGAAGAACGCCGAAGCCAACGCTGACTACCGGGGTCTGGATGTCGACCGATTGGTCGTCGACCATATTCAGGTTAACCGGGCGCCGTGCCTGCGTCGTCGTACCTACCGTGCTCACGGTCGCATCAACCCGTACATGTCGTCGCCGTGTCACATTGAGCTGTCCCTCACCGAGAAGGAGGACGTCGTGACCAAGGCCGCCGAGAACGAACCAGCGAAGAAGAAGCTGTCCAAGAAGAAGCTCCAGCGGCAGAAGGAGAAGATGATGCGTAACGAGTAAATTATATTGCTTAAGTTGATGAGTGGTGTATATTCGAGAAGGAAAAATAACCGAGAATACAAATAATGGAAGTCGTAAGAAAAGTACGTGTGTGATTTAGTTTTGTGCACTTTTACTCGGAAAGCTTGAGAACGGTCCGTATAGATAGATCTTGTGGTTTTACCACGTCGGCGACTAACGACGGAAAGTGCGGATAATCTCAATTCGTCTGTTAAGGGGGTCATTTTGATAAAAGGATTCGTCAAGAAGCTCGTTGCAGAGATGCATACGGATTATCTTCATTCATTCACTTGAAAAGTATACGATGATCTCAGGAATATGTTCTGCTTCCTTTTTATCAGAGCATTTCAAGATTATTGCTTGTTCTCAATATAAAGTTGTTAATGCACTTGCAACGTTGTTAGTTGAGATCTTTCGATGCCCGTACTATTTTAGCATTAATATGTAGTTGAGAAGGTAAAATCATCAAACTTACACGAAAAATTGAATTTAATCGATCCTTAAGTGACACGCTTCCGGTTAATTTGAATATGTTGATCTATTAATTGAATGTTTTAGTCTACAACTTTTTTTGAAGTAAAGCTTTATTCATAACCTGATGTGTTGTAAGATAACCGAAAGGTTCGAGTTGAAAACGCTTAAGTCGTTCTCCCAAGTCCTTAGAACACATTCACTTAAATTCGGAGAATCTTTTGTATAGATACGCAGCATTCTGAGTTGCGAAAATGCAGTTAAACCTACCATTTTTTTAAAAAAAGAATAAGCATCGATGATGTTATTAGCACCTTCATTCCACCACAATGGTGCCTAGAAATAATGGAAATCAATCCAGTTGTATTGTCAATTGGTCTTTTTTTATGGTGGTCAACTGAATCTGCCTGACAGCTCGGACGCTACCCTTTCCCAACATTGATATTACTATGACCAATAACCTAGACACTCTAGATTATGTTACCCGCTTGTGCCACTGATAAAGAATTATGCATCATAGTATTGTCTAAAAAATCAGTCTCCTATCCCATTTCTTCAACGCCTGAAATCTGATATCTGAACTTCCTTGACAATTAACAATACTGAGGTCCCTATAGGAAGCATACCGATTTTTTTATGTAGTCAAACTAATTCATTCGCGGATTGTCCGAGCAAGGCAGGAAGTCTGGTTGATTGAGAAGATGACCACGTTGAAAACGCGTGAGCCGCGCAAACACAACGCCACCAAAACAAATGTCATATCCTATTTTGGCAATTTTATTCACCAAGTCTACTCCAGATTCTGATAACTGATAAATAAAACATGAGCAATCCGTATCGAATCGAACACTTCGAACGGTTGGTGGAACGTCCGGACTCTAATTGTTTTATACAGGATTGATTGTCTTCATGGATTACTATCGGCTTGGCTGTATTCACTGTGAAATCCGCTAGTAACCTGTCAATCCATAGTAGTTCTTGGCAACTTTCAGCAACCGCTACGAACTCCGCCTCCGTACTGCTGAGGGCAATGTATGTCTGATTTCGGGATCCCCAGCATATTGGTCCACCGCGAAACAGAAATAAGTACCCGGTGTTGGATTTACGACTCTTTGCATCACTTGCCCAATCTGCATCCACGTAAATCTCCAGGCCGGAATCGTATTTTCCCCAAAACGAGTTCGTGGTCCATGGTATGCTTGAGGTAGCGGAGTATTCTCTTAGCTTCGGTCTAAACTGCCTGTGTTGTTGCGCTTATTTTCGTGCCCAGAATGGAAACACTTATTGCAATATCCGGGCGAGTATTTACAGCCACGTACAGGAAATTCCCGACTAGGCTGGCATATTGATTGTTGTCCGACAACTTCTCTTTCCCCTCGTTTTGCTGGATCTGGCCAGGATCCATGGGGTATTTGGATGGCTTTGCTTGATCCATGCCAAAACGTATCAAAACCTTTTGAATATACGCCTGCTGGTTCAAGGAATAACATTTCTCGGTGCGTCTCACCTTGATGCCAAGGTAATGGTTGATGTCGCCTAATGACCATTTGGAAATGCTTGTTCAGGCTTCGGATAATCTCTTCATATTATTCTTCTTTCTGGCAGGCAATCACCACGTCGTCAACGTAAACTACCAGGTAAGTGTATTTCTTCCCATTTCGCCTCACGTACAAGCACGGGTCGTTCTTTGATTGTTGGAACTTCATTTGCTTCAAGATTTGGTCAAATTTCTTGTTCCACATATGACCAGCTTGTTTTAGTCCGGACAATGACTTGCGTAACGAACATACTACGTTCCGGTCACCATCATCATAACCAGGGGGCTGACGCATGAGGCAGCAGACCCTTTTCTGCTACGGGACGTCGTCTACAGGTGTGGCTGCTGGCTCGATTTCATCGTTGATTCTACTTGTCTATATTTGTTTCCTCCTCCTCAACTAGAGTTTCATCGGTGTATTCTTCTTCGTCAGATTCTGAATCCGCATTACCAAGATTACCCAAGAGATCGGCATCTAACTGCTGAATGACTTCGGACTCGTACTCTACGATTTGAAGATCCGATTTTTCAGAATGCTTGATTTCCTCCTGTTCCTCCATTTCGATAAACTTCGCATCTCGGCTGGTGGTTATTTTGTCGGTTGTGGGATCAA
This sequence comes from Aedes koreicus, assembly GCA_024533555.2. Lineage (NCBI taxonomy): Eukaryota > Metazoa > Arthropoda > Insecta > Diptera > Culicidae > Aedes > Aedes koreicus. The sequence continues at coordinate 12,664 of JAHHFK020005697.1, read as the reverse complement.
TGACCCGGAACGCTTTATGGTTATCCGCATACCCCATGAACGTGAGCTTCTTACCCTTAGGATCGAGCTTTTTTCGTTTCTCAGCTGGCACATGAACGATAGCTGAGCATCCAAAGATGTGCAGGTTGCTGTAGTCCGGTTGCTTCCCGTACCACATTTCAAATGGCGCCTTTTCGATGGACCTCGATGGCAGGTAGCGGGACCTCGGCCCAGTAGCGGTACCCCAGCTTCGCATATATTAACATACAGCGGGCCATTTCCACCAACGTCCGATTTTTACGTACCGCAACTCCGTTTTGTTGCAGGGAGTAACCTGCAGTATACTGCGGAACGATTCCATTGGCCCGATAAAATTGACCCAAACGCTTGGCCTTATACTCACCGCCCTTGTTAACATACTCCTCGATCACGTCCGATCACAGCTTCCGATTTTCGCTTCAAGAAATACACCGTCATGTACCGACTAAAGGCGTCGATCATAGTTAAAAAATATCTTGATCCACCCGGTGTCACGGTATTCATGGGACCACAGATGTCCGTATGCACCAGATCCCGGATCTTCGTCGACTGCCGCTCCGTTTTCCGTGGGAGGTCCGGAATACGTCACATTTCTTGATGGACACGTTCTTTGCCAAGCCTTCGCGGACATCACGCTGGAATCTCCAGTTGATATAAGCCACTTTTCTTCTTTGCAACTGCTGCTACAACGCCTCCGCATTCAATAACGCAGCCTCGGGTTTTCTCAAACTTGACTTCGGCTCCCTTGTTGACGAGGCTCCCAACGGAAATCAAATTGGATTCCAAATCCGGGACTATTGTTCACTGAGGATGATTCCCTGCAGATCTCCGTTCTCATCGTAACATAGCAAATGACCGGAACCAACACCCTTGACATCTGTCTCGTTGCCGTCAGCTAGAGTGATGGTCACACCCGTGCTTTGCTTGAATTCATCAAATAATGTTTGCTCGCAACACATATGCGAGGTGGCACCGGAGTCGACTATCCAAGTCTTCAACTGTTTCCGGTTCTGGGAAGACATGAACTCAAACGGCGAGGTCTTCACTGCTTTTCCTTTGGGCTTATGTTTTTGTGATCTTCCTCGTTCATCGGATGTGGCTGAATCTTCGCGCTTCGTCATCGGGTAATCACGCTTCGTGTAGGATGTGGATGCCTCGTTCTTCCCCATTGGACAATCACGCTTCATGTGGCCCGGTTTCCGACATCGGTGGCAAATAATCTTCTTCTCGGGACCGATTCGAAGGATGGACTCGCTTTGATGGAACTTCTCCATTCTCTTCTGTGCTTCATCCAGTAACTTACTTTTTACCAACTCCATGGTCAGGTCGTTGTCCGCACGGGTCTCCAATGCCGTTGTGAGGTGATCGAAGGAATCTGGCATGCTCTTCAGAACCATGGCCACTTTCAGGTTCGCATCCAGTTCCTGACCCGCGTTCGCCAGACTTGAGAAGAGTTCATCCATCCGGAACAAGTGGGCCTCCATATCACCGCTTTCGTCGTACTCCGCCTTGCAGAGTCTCTTCAGGAGTGACACCTTGGTCGTCATCGTTGTCTTTTGATGGTGGTTCTTGATGGCATCCCACGTAGCTTTAGCCGTCTTGCTGTCACGGATCAAGGGGTGTTGGCAGTCGTCCACAAGAAGAGCGATCGTAGCCCGGGTCTTGGCGTCACCTTCCTTCCAGGATTCGGTCAGTGGGTTGGGGGCGGCCTCTGACACGTATTTCCACAGGTTCTCCCGGACTAACAGCATCTCGACTTTGAACCGAAAGGTCTCGAATCCGCCGCTACGGAGCTTCACGATACTGAACTTTCCGCCTTCCATTTCTTTCTTGATTCGCTTCTAAAATACTATTTCTGGGCCCATAACCTATGGGAATTAGGAAGTTGAATTCAGACTTCAGTTGTAATTAACTTCCTTCTTGTTTAGTGGTTAAAAGCAGTTTGTTGTAACGCGCCAACCGCTGAATATCGGTTTCATATAAATGAATGTTGTGTGGGGGTGACCAGAGACAGTAGGAACGCAGCAGGACAACTCATTTACCCTTTTCGTTGTGCTGGGGATTTCAGAATTTTTGACTGCCCTAAGAGCAAGAGCATTTTGAGATTCATGAGAAATCAACGTTTAAACTCATTGTTTTTTTTTTCAATTGGCTTTTTGACTTACTAATTAATTAAAACACAATTTATTTTCTTTTTTCGCCACGGGGAACAATTTATGCTCTATCATCTGCTTCTAGAACACATTTTTGTTTTTGCCCAACATAATAGAAACCTTCTTAGGCCAGGCGTCCTCTGATGTGGCGGAGCTGTGACATTTGCTAGCATGTCTAAACACCTTTTCGACGTTCGCCTTACGCCACAAGATGACTCAATGACTCAATGTTTTGACATGTTTGTCGAGGCGCCCACTGATGTGGCGGAGGTGTGGTGGTATCACATAACATGTCAAAACATCGAGTCAAAGTCTTGTGGCGTAAGGCGAACGTCGAAAAGGTGTTTTGACATGCTAGCAGATGCCACACATCTGCCACATCAGTGGGCGCCTGGCCTTATGTGATGCCACATCCGCCCCATCGGTGGGCGCCTCGACTTAGATGCTTCCACGGGTCAAGAGATGACAAAGACCACCAGCTAAGGGTTGCGTACTTAGCTGGTAGTGCAGTCTGGGCAATGTTGTCCTTCTGACTGCAGCTAGATTGAGGAGGTGCGTGCCGAGCGTTTGTCCACCAAAGAGATGCGGCTCAATCAGCGTCTGTCCTGGCATCCAGTGGCTGAGTAAGAAACGCTGTATCGCGTCAGCTATACCTAAGGTGGCAGCCCCGCCAACGCGATGTAGTCACGAAAAATGGAAGTATTTTTTATATGGTGTGTGGTTTTAGATTATCCAGGGGGTTAGTCACTGCCACGTTGTGCTTGTGTTTCGGTGTAGCGGAAGGTGTTTCTGTGTTTCAACATATTTGGCAATATCAACGCGATGTAGGCGATATCAACGCGATCCATGGAATTCTCAAGTATTGTGTAATAGTTTTGAATTGTTTTTTTTTCGTCATGGCTATGGAAAAGCAAGTCCGCAGCAAGTTGCAGCAGGACCAAATTCTGCAGACATACATAATGTTTATTATTATTTTATTTTTTTATCATCCCTTCACAATATTTTTTTATGCTATTTTCAGCTTCGCATTTATGCATCATACATCATCATGCTACAGTTTTCAACGTTTAAAAGTGCCTGAACCAAATGGACAGCTTGTAACGATCACTTGAAGATGCGATGGGGGATCATTGCCATGGTATTCTCAAATGTAGCACGTAGTAAAACGTTTCTTGTCTTCTATGACTAAACGTTATGGAATGGGGTAAACAAGTGGAAACTCATCGGGAATGATCTCTCACATGCATCCACCGAACCATACCGAACGGCCGTTGCGAGAATATAACCAATTATTTATGCTTCTCTCCTTTCCCCAATTCCCTTCCCTATCCCATGGCCGCGAGCGGTGCCATATGAGTGCCATTGTGAGTCTCGATATGCGCTACTGAAGTCAGCTCTTCACAAGCAGAAACATCGAGACGACTCTACAGCAAAGGGAGGTTGCAGCAGTAAGTGGGGAACGGTATGTAACCCTAACCAATTTTACCAGCCAAATTTTTTAACACAAACTTCAAGGTAAGATGTTTTCAAAATCAAGGTAAGAGAATCAAATTATTTCTCTAAATTTTTGCATATATTTATGTAACACCATATGCTGTGATAAAGGGAGGGACCATCAGAGCACCCGATTGAAGCGATTTGGATAGGAAGAGTGGGACTGCCAACTTCCTGTTGTTAACATTTCGTGAATAAAGGGCGGGCTCTTCTCCCCATCTAGTGGGCTTTTTAACTAGGCGGGGCTCTGGTTTTGATGTGGTTTCTGCGAACTTGTTTCTGGAATGAGATTCTCTTTAGACTCCCGTAACTCTGGGTTGCGCGTAAGATGTAGGGTATAAAGCATGGTTAGAGACGAAATTGGAAAATAAAATCAAACAATAAAAAAATAAACATTACTATTTCATTAAATATCTTGAGGGCTTTACAAAGTGTACATCCCTAATGAGGACGACGTCAACGAATCAAATATAACGGGACGCATTCAGAAGTGGCCCGATTCATGCTCTCCATCGTTTGTGTAAGTGTGTGTACCTTCGTGCGATATGGCAAAAGAGAAAATAAATTGGGAGGGAAGGGAAGTTTGAGCGGCCGAGCGAGTGTGTGAATGTGTGAGAACAGTGGATTACGCAGGGCCATTAGCCTGAACGACAGCTGAGTGTGAGCTTTTGTACAACGTTAGATGTGAGAGATTGGGAGTTCAAAAGAGGGTAAATGAGAAAGAGAGAGTGTGTGCGTGCGTGCCGACTGGTAGAAGAAAGCCGTATGAAATGCGATTGGGAAGGGAGTCAGTGATTCAATTTTAGCGAGGAAGGACGTGGATCGTGGTAATGAAGAAGGGATACGACATGACTTGTCAATACGAGGCCTTGCAAAAACAGTGGATTTGCCTAAATCCACTGTTCACGATGTGCTCAAATCATTTTCGGAACGTTTGACGGTGGAGAGGAAACCGAGAAGTGACAAAAACATTGGACGCGCTGATCCTGTCATGGACCGAAAGGTGAAAAGGATATTAACGAAAAACCCAAATCTCCATTCGAACGGTGGCTCGTAAAATAGGGATGTTGCCTGGTTTTGTCCAAAAATCAAAACAACGTTTGGGACTTAAGTCGTATAGAGTAAAAACAGTTCCAAATCGCAACGACAAACAGAACTTGGCAGCAAAATCACGGGCTCGACGTTCGTACTGCGAATATTTTACGAAGTTTTCATGCGTTGTTATGGACGATGAAACTTATGTCCTGGAGGATTTCAAGCAGCTTCCAGGGCTGACTTTTTATTCTGCTATGGCCAGAAATGCTACAGCTGAGCATTTCAGAACCAAGAAGGCATCGAAATTTCCCAAAAAATACCTTGTGTGGCAAGCAATTTGCACGTGTGGCAAAAAGAGTAAATCTTTCATCACTACAGGCACAATCAACAAGGAGATCTATCAGAAAGAGTGTCTGCAGAAGCGATTGCTACACCTTCATCAAAAGTCACAAAGAAAAACCTTTGTTCTGGCCCGATTTGGCATCATGCCACTATGCTAAAACTGTGATGGAGTGGTACCAAGCAAATCAAGTAAACATTGTACCAAAAACCTCAAACTCGCCTAATTGCCCAGAGCTACGACCAATCGAGAGATATTGGGCTCTGATGAAGCGGAAGCATTCTGGAAAGAAGCAAGGAATCAAAGACATCAAACACTTCCAGCTAATTTGGACTAGCTTCTACGATTTATGAAGAGTCTGTATAAACCCTAATGGACGGAGTTAAGCGCAAAGTTCGAAAATGTTATGCAAATACCGAATAACTATGGTTTGTCTTCACGAATTGTTAAAACACATGCCATGAGTCTGAAATAAACAACTACGACGGAAATATAATGCGAAATTTATGTTTTATTCATGTTTTGATGTGTCCGGATTATTGCGGATACAGACCTTACCACATGGTGGCCGAGTGACTTACCCCTGATTAATTAAAAGCGGTTTGTTGTATGATGGAAGAAAAATCCAAAAATGCACAATAAGGGCATTATTTTAATTTTATTTTTATTTTGCTGAAAATGTCTTTATTTAGTAGTTTTGGATTTTTCAACATTATACAACAAATCGCTTATAATTAGAATTTCTTTGAATTTTTAAGAAGCATTTTAAAATTTTCGTCCTATATTTTCACATGGGAGCTGTCAAATTTAGCACCACTCTGTGTCTTCTTCTATTTTCAACCTGGATTCGTCCATAGGGAGGGTGTTTTCAGGTAGTGTAGATGTGTTACTGCTGAGTAGCATAAGGTCTTTTTTTATTAACCACCCACACTTGTGAGTGGCCCCAACAGCATCCTTACTGTTGGAGTAAAGCGGTTCCAGGGGGTAAGTCACTCGGCCACCATGAGGTAACACCATCATAAACACAATCCGACACACTTCAGACACATTCGCTACCTCCTGAAACATAAAGTCAATTCTGGCACCACTTACTCGAATCGATTATTTGTTTTCTCACTGTTTTGTTTCTCTCTCGCTTGCACTGATGTGATTCAGATGAAACGTGAGTGTGCGTGAATTGAACGTGAAAAAAATCCATGGTTGCCAAATAGCATAAATTTTCAATGTACCCCCCCCCCCCCCCCCCCCCCCCCCTCTCCCCCCTCCCTCCCCCCTCCCCCCCTCTCTCCTTCTCCCTTTTCCTCTCCTCTCCTCTCCCCTCCTCATATTCCATTCTCTCCACACAAAATCAATTTAATGTGTAGTATTGCCAGATATGTTGAAACACAGAAACACCTTCCGACACACCGAAACACAAACTAGGAAGTGGCGAATGTGTTTGAAGTGTGTCGGATTGTGTTTTTGATTATGTTACCTCATGGTGGCCGAGTGACTTACCCTCCGGTCTGAACGCACTTAGGATCTCAAAACTTTCAGAAATGTGAAATATTGACATTGTGTGACCAAAATGGAAACGTTGCCAACACCGGTGCCCTACAAAAATAGACAAAAGAATGTAAATTTACTGCATATTGATATTAGAATGAATATGATTAGAACTGAATATTTAATAACAGATTGGTTTTAATTAAATTGAGCCTTGCCAGATCCTGGGTTGCAAAGAACTCTACGAGTCTATTGGCTGGCCCAGGTTAGGTTTTCTGTCAAATTTACGTCAACGGAACGCAAACCTATCTATTGTGGGCAAGCCTTATGAATCAGATTGTTACTGACCCAGCTTGTTACTTGGGCGCTTATGATGAATCCTAGACCGTTCTTTTTCCCAACCACCTAACTACTTGTCATTTATGAGTTCATCGGTGAGCTGCTAGGCCAGCACATCTCGGTAAATAGATTACATACCATCATAATCCTTCCCTTTTCCTCGTAATGGAGAAGATGGTCTGGGCGCGGCCGTCAATGAAAGTTTCCATGCTTCTCTACTCATGCCTCTGGTTAGAGGGTTGTTACTTTCCATATAAAAGCTTTTCTAAATCTATAGATTGCGACGCATCAGCTCCATAAAGATTATACGTATCGATATAATTCTCTACAATCAATCGGCAGAAACGTGGTAAAGTAAGTCACATGACAGTGTCCAGTATGCGAGCAACGAAATACGACTAACCGAAAACAACGCAACGCTCTGTATTACACGCTTCATGGAAAAGAGGAAAATGAAACATTTGACCATCAGTGAAAACCTGTAACTAGTGATCCTCAGAGTAATACTACATATGGCTAACATTTCACGGATCAGTCCGCACTTCTTTTATAATTAGTATCCTCGTGTCATATAAACCAACATACTGAAATGTAACGGAAACCGTGATTTCCATGTCATCTCTCCCAAATTTCGCGATTCTCAGTTTACTGGTATTATTCTCCTGCTCTCCCCATGCATCGTAATATGTATCAACATCAGTTTTCGCCGACTCTCTGGCAGCAGAAATTCGTGATTGTAAGCTCTCAAGATCAGAATATTTTTGTTGTACCCCACAGCAGCTTCGTTCGGTCCGACCGTACACTCGATGCTAGTGTGTATTAGTATCCTGGCAGACCTTTAAGTATACGCGTAAGGACATCGATATCGGAACCGTATCCTATGATGATCTCGCAGTTTTGAATCCTTTACAATTGCCCTATTACGAAGGCAGACGTTCTACGAGGTGGCCTAGCCCGATTGTCTTCCTAAGTAAGCGAAATTATTCTCAGTACATCAATTGTTTGGATTTATTTCAATGTAAAAAGGATAGGATAATCGAAATAGTGGAAGTTCTAAAATATTCGTGAATTCACCGTCTCCGTTTTGCACCGCAGAAAGTTATGAGGTCGGCCGCAATGACAATTTATTGCAGTGCGTGACTCGTTTGTATAAAATAAATCAGCTAATCGATGGTCGGCTCAAGAAGAAGTACTTGGCTAGCTGATTAAGGCAATTGCAAGTGTGGTTGCATGGAAAGTGAGGATAGCGAAAAAAAAAGATACAGTGTCATCCATCCTTTCGAAACAATACAGAGCACGTGAGACGGTGTGCATGCCAAGAGAGGGCACGTGGAAGATTCTGAGAGGAAGTGCTAAATATATACGCCTGCTTGCATGCAACCGACGAAGCAGTTATTTATGTGCTGCGACCGTCATCTAGGGTGAATGAAAATTCGGCTATCATGGCTCACACTGACCGCGGACGCGAGGAATATCCAACTCGCTAGAAGAGATGGCGTAAGACAGCTGGAATGAGAGAATTTTATTGTTGCCATTTTATCGTCGATTCAGTTTGTGTTATTTACATATTTACATATTAATATTATGTTTATATATTTTGTTGGATAGCCGTCCTTGCCATTCACCTGATTCGTGTTTCGGAATTTTGCGAGGATTATAGTTATATTGCAGTAAAAGTGTCTGCGTGTCACTGTCAGACTGAAGGCTCATTTTTCTGTCCCGCTCGCATTCTCTCACTCTCTGTGTTATCTTTGGTCGGCAGGAGTGTGTTCTCAAAGAAAAAGCGGTTATGTTCCGAAGGTATTTTGTTTTTGAATTTTAATCGAATTGATTCTATAAATAAACCCGTACACATTGTTGTTGGAAAATATTATTTTGTTAATAGTTTTCATTCAAGGCAAATAGGAAAATCAGCGTATAAATTAAGGTGATGTGCATCCTGTGAGTGCTAGGTACTTTCCCAAAAGCCACCTAGATTGTAGGATTTTCGTGTGATTATGATCTTAAACGCTAGCCAGCAAGAAGGTATACTTTTGGTAAAGTAAAATTTATTGCTGCGGTAAAAATACACGGATCGGTTTTAAATTGCTGTACAGAGAGGATAGGATAACATAAAGCAAAATATGATAAAAGTTTGGCATGTTGTAAGCCCACGCATTCCTTCCTATCGTTACCGGAAGTGCTCAAGTAAGTTAGGAAATCAATATCGCCTCCAAGACTCGACGTAGTACCTGGTTCCAACACAACCTTCCATATCGATACACCTGGAGATCACCACGACGTATCAAATCACAAATTGACCACGTTTGAATGATCAGCGTCAAGATCTATCGTGTTGTAAATATCAATTCAGAACACTATTTTGGAATGGTCAAAGTGCGCCATAATTGTTGTAAACAATAATCGGTACCAACGCCCACCATGATACAATCTGGAACGACTGAAGCTACCCAAAGTCGCAACTGAGTTCGCACAAAGCCTACAAGCAGAGTTGCTGGATTGCAGTTCGAAGCTCCTTTTGAGGATTGCTGGAGATTTGTCAAAGTAGCCATCAACAATGTACCAGAAGGGGTTCTAGCGTTTGTGGATATAAATTGAGGGAATGATTGCTTCGAGGAGGAATTTCAGACGATTTAGGACGAGAACGATGCAGCGCGAGGAATAATGCTGGAGCAAGGAACCCATCCAAAAGTGGAACAAAAACGAAAACGGCAACTTATGTTTTCCAGGAAGCGCCGCCTGGAGAAGTTGAAGCGTGAAGAAATTGAGTAAGTCTATCGAACTAAAAATAAATTAAAGAAAAAGGTGTTTCTCCCCCCACCCCCCACAGCCACCAGAAACACATATTTATTATAACAAAAAAGAAAAAGAGAAAGTGTTGAAAGATCCGTCAGTGTACGGAAGGTTGAAAAAGGAAAAAAAGGAATTAAAAATGGGCCGAAAGGCATGGGTAAAGTAGTACTCGAACCAAGGACGTTATCATTGCCAAACCGGTTCCCCCCCTCCCAAATATATATTTTCTTTTCCCACCCTACCCTACTCTAATAAAATTCAACCCACCCTCTCCACACATCACTCTTTCTCCCACAAATCACTCTCTACTCTTGGTGCCTCATGGCGATGAGCGAAACATCTCCTTCTACATCATAATCGTTACTCCACGTTCGGAGAATACAAATATAACAATTAGAGTATAAAAATAATCGAAAATTCTACAAGAAACTCAATGGATCACGCCAAGGTTTTGTACCTGAGAGCCAAAATAAGTTCGGGATAAGGATGGAGGTATTTTGACATATTAAGTTGTTTGAAAATGGAAGCCACACTATGATAGACAACGGAATAGCGCAGGACACAGGGCAGCAGGATGCATGGCTTCATCGGTACGGTTGGCGAGGCAGGCGTGCTAACTCTCACGATAAGTGAAGTAAAGAATGCCATCAAATAGCTTAAAAAGAACGAACCAGCTGGGAAGGATGGTATCAAAGTGGCACACATCAAAATGAGTGAAGGCCCAAACACAATGATAATGGAAGCTAAACGTCAACGGAAAAAAACCGATCTGAGTAAGCCTCCTTGTAGCAAAGAAAACAGGCTAGATCTAAGCCGATTCTAATTGGACATATCGAAGTCATTTGCAACAATTGTCAAACTTTCCGTTAGCCGTTTGGGCGGTGATGTGTCCGAGGCTCAGGAATCACTCTCGAGCAGGGGGTAAGTCATTCGGCCATCATGTGGTAACACAATCAAAAACACAATCCGACACACCTCAAACACATTCGCCACCTCCTGAAACATAATGTCATTTCTGGCACCACTTACACGAATCGATTGTTTGTTTTTTCACTGTTTTGTTTCTCTCTCGCTTGCACTGATGTGATTCAGATGATTCGTGAGTGTGCGTGGATTGAATGTCAAAAAAATCCTTGGTTGCCAAACAGTATAAGTTTTCAATTGTAGTATTGCCAGATATATTGAAACACAGAAAAACCTTCTGACACACCGAAACGCAAACACAACGAGGCAGAGTGACAAACCCCCTGCTCTCGAGTCCCTTCGAATCTCGGAGAGGGTTACGGCTTAGGTTACGGCAAGGTGAAGGATTGTCGTGTTTGCTATTTAACATTGCATTGGAGGGTGTGATTTGAAAAGCTGGGATAGACACGTGTGGCACGATCTTCAGCTAGTCTGCCCAACTTTTTGGCTTCGTCAACGACGTTGATATCGTTGCACGTGACTTTGAGACGATGGCGCAAGCGTACATCAGCTGAAGCTGGTAGGATCGGGCTTGTTATTAATGTGTTGAAAACAAAATACATGATGGGAAGAAGCTCACGAGAAGACAATGCTAGCCAGCGACCTCTAGTTCAGATCGACGGTGATGAAATAGAGGTAGTAGACGAATTCGTGTATCTGGGCTCATTGGTGACCGCAGATAACAACACCAGCAGAGTAATACAGAGACGCATTATGGCTGGCAATCGTGCTTACTTTGGCCTCCGAAGACGCTAAGATCGAACAAAGTTCGTTAGCTGAACTACAAAGTTAACCATCTTTAAGACATTAATTTGACCGGTAGTTCTCTACGGCCACGGAACATGGACATTGCTAGTGGAGGATCAACGCGGTGTCTTTGAACGAAAAGTGCTGCGTACGATCTACGTTGGAGTGCAGATGGAAGACGGAACGTGGAGGAGGCGAATGAACCACGAATAGTATCAGTTGCTATGAGAACCTCTTATCGTACACACAGGAGTAGAAAGAGAGCCTAACCTACAAGCAGGAGCTGAATAGTCAAGAAAAAAATGAATATAGTTTCTGGCTCAGGAAGTACTAGCTCATCGGTCCCAGGCTTAATGATTCGCCCCTAATAACGTAACTCACACGAACACACCCTCAAATGTTCTGTCAAAAGTACACAGCAAACCAAAACAAAACAAAGATTCTAGTACCGAAAAGCGCAAGAATGTATTGAAAGGTGCAAGCTTCAAGGTGTACGTCGGACCAAGGGGTCAATAATCAATATGAAACTAGGTTCACTGTTGTAGAGCCCCTTGGTCCGAAGAACACCTTGCAGCCTGCACCTTGCAATACATTCTTGCGCCTGCACCTTGCAATACACAAAGACAAATTTGATAGTCAATTTTACCATTATTGGGGGTTAGGATAACTATTGCAGACATAGTGATTTTGAACCGACTATGATCATGGTCAAAACGACCATTGAAAATAGTTGATTCAACATGTACCATAATGTCAGAATAGTCCTTGTTACCATGATCATAGTCAAGAATGCATGGTAAATTCGACCATTTTCATGGTTATTGTAACTATTATATGCAATAGTCATCTTTTTTTTTTTTTTTTTTTTAATCAGTTCGTTTATTTCAGTCATCTTGACCATGATTTAATTGTCGGTATAACGATAGAATTTTTCTCAGTGTACATTAAGCTTGGGACCGATGTGCTGGTACTTCCTGAGCCAAAAACTATATTCATTTTCTTCTTGACTATCCAGCCCCTGAGGGGGTTCTACAACAGCGAACCAATTTCAAATCGCTAGTTTCATATTGATTGTTGCTACAAGGGTGGGGGCTGTAGTTGGAATGTGGAAACTACGAAGTCATCATTTTTCCAAAATGGCCTTCAAGGTTATTTTTCGTTGTGGCAGATCCTTTTAAAGTTCGTCAAATCTTTACGCACCACCTATTCACCGATATTAAGGCCACATACTATTCGTGAAGATCTAGGAAGATACGAAGACGATTATACGAGGACGATTTTCCGAGAAACTGGCTAG